>JAIEZT010001368.1:7246447-7676413 GCA_019594935.1 Periophthalmus modestus | reverse complement strand
ACTTCGGGGATGTAGGGACGAACCCAAAGCGCGTCAGGGCTCTCAGAGAGAAAACTCGGAGTGGTGAGCGATTACCGGATAAAACACCTGCTTCGCGCAGTTCCCCATTCTGCTTTGTTTGTCCGGCTGGATACGTGTTTACGAGGGATCACAAAGAGTCCCACGGAGGGCTCTTCCTTAGGGACCACCGCGTGACACAGATGAAAATAATGGCAGGTTGTGGGGTCGCGTGTGGTTCCAGGGAGTAGAATCACTTGGGGGCCTGGGTTCGGCACTTTATCCTTTGACAGTCTATTCGTTTCAAATTTCCACGGGGGATGGAAAATACAGGGCGGATGGAGGCCACCCTGGATAGGAGGAGGGAGCAGGGAAGCACAGCAAGCAGCACAACCCATTAAGCTTTGCTCGTACAGATCCTCAACAGATCGGATCAGTCAGCGGTTTGCATGCGTTACCAAATCGGACGGCGAGTCGATTACGCGCTGGCTCCAAATGTTGTACAGCAACGGATACAACAGGAGTGTACCAAACGGCCGGCTCAATGGCGGCGGCAGGGCTTGGGGCGCCTACAACGGTTAACATGAACAGGAACGTAAGATGAACATGACATAGAACGTTAACGTGAACACTTGGGGGGCGCCGGGGGAGTGATACGGGTGCAAAGCGAAAGACCAATGACGCCTCCTCATCCGCCTTTCGCCGCAGCAGCACGCCCAATGCCGCCGCCCCTCCGGCGCAAACCCAGGGACCCGCTGTGCCCGCTAATGGGAATGGGCAACGCGGCTAACTTAACTTCAGTGGATGGAGAGTAGCAGGAGCGTCGCAAAGGTAGGCTTCAAGGTAAATACTATGTAAAAAACTTACATTCATAGAGCATTTCATTGGTCAGTAAATCCTCTGTCAACGACAGAAGCCTCAAGAAATCCACGAGATCAATGAATTACTATAGTCTATTGCTACATGTGATACAAGTGCGCCACTGGGGAAAAAGAGCGTGTGCGCCTCACTGGAGTTTAAAAAGTAGGTGAACATTTTGTGTGTTGATAGTAGTGCACAATTTTAGGGCCATTATTAAAGCTTAACATCAGATAGAAAAATCAAATCAGCCCAGAATCAATACAGACCCCAGCGGGAGGTGTGTGTTTTGGAGGTGGGCCTGACTATACCCCTAAAACCTAAAATATAAACCTATTACAAAGAAATGGCAGGAAAATCTATAACATCATAGACAAAGTATAATAATTATATAATAACAATATAATGAATATAATATAACAATAATAATAATAATAATACAAAATAAATAGTCGAATAATATAATCTACAGGGACGATAATAATAATTACCAAATTTCGTGAATATACACATACAGGGAGCTGCTTAATCCATTAACAATACCCTACAATGCTGTGGTGAAACTATATTTTAAAAACCAAAAACAATTTTATTTTATTATTTTTTTTTTTTCGCACATTACCACGAATAAAGTGTGGGATTAAACAATCTGTCATTCTAAATAAGGCCAAGCCAGGGAAATACCACTGACTCCTTGCACGAAACTGCACAAATTAGGGTCACGTTTTTATTCGGATCTTTCTGGGAGGACCATAGTTATGCACTCCTACAAGAATCATTAGAACTAGTGGAAATTGTCACTATGCGATATCTGTATAATTATGTGCCACACCAGAGTACATTAAATGATTACAGCTACAAGCCCAGTGCTTTATGTACTGAGTGAAGACTCAATGTAAACCAGAGGTGTGATGATCGCTGGCAGCCTCGCCGCGCGCACTGGCTAGTGGAAACATGGATGAATGCTTACGGAGAGCAAACATTGACAACGGAGACGTGTGAGATGCAATGTAGCGATTGAGACCAATCACTCATCCATTGCAGCGCGGAGCCGAGTGCAAGGATTAACGACGCTGCCCAGTGTTTCAGGGCCACGGGGTTTTGACCTGAAACGGCCGAAATAGGACACAAACCAACTTGCTTATCACAATAAAGAACATGGACATTACAGCGCATGCGTGCTAACCACTCATCAATCAGACACAGAGATGTCGTGAGCGCGAGTACAACAAGGGAAGGAATGGTGAAAATAAGTAGATACAGCCCATAAGCATGCTGACCTTTTGCAAAAGCATTACCTGAAAAAGTGTAAACTTCTGCCCTTGCCTCAGTCGTGTATAGGCGTTGCGCGTTCATGGTTGGCGCTCCTGTATCATAATATAAGTGGCCACTACTGAGGGGACGTGATACTTTTTAAACAAGATAAATTAATATCCAACTTAGGTTATTTTTACATTGTACAGACCACAACGTTGGAAATAGTCAGTCGCACCCATAACAACTATAGCGCCTTCAATAAATATGTTATTAGAACTTAAATTTAATATGTATAAATAGTATTTAAAAAACATAAATAGCTGTTTGAGTTTAGTCGATGAATGGACTAGTATGGTCTTGACCTTAAAGACTCCTGTTGTTTGCCGTTGGCTGGCGCGGACTGTTAAGAAGACATTTAATGTGTCTAAAGACATAAACAGGTAGATTTTGCGTCTTAAACACCGTAGCTCCTTTAACAATGCCCCCTAGAACGACGCACAACATTATGCTGAGATCCGAGTTGTAGCACGCATTTTCAATAGAACATGGTCTTGCGCTAACAAGCTCTCCTTGCTCGATGATCTTGATGAACAGCGGAGAATGAATGCGAGTTGCGTTGTAAGCCCCTCCCTTGCCCTTTCCATGCCATTAAAAATTCACTATTCCGTCCTTTTATACACTGATAATTTAATTTAATACTGGGGGACGATATGGTCAAATGCAAAAAAGATACAGTGTAAATAGGCTTATCAGTTTACTCATAGTGCACCGAGGGCCTCGTTTAATTTCTCTCGGGCTTTGTGTCGCTGTAATTATTTCGGCATCTTTATATCTCTCGACTGTTATTGATCAGCAGCCGCTTCAGTAACACTACCACAGACGCACACATACTTTCCACATTTGGCCCGCTCGGTTTTCCCCTTCCTATAAAGGCCGTAAATCAGCGCACTATCATCTGTCTTGATTGCCAGTGAGGCTGGGATGCCATTTTTAAACCGTCCCACTTTCGACCCCCCCCCCATTTCCAACTTGAACAACCAGGAGGAGACGCGGGCGAGAGTTTTTCCCCACCGCCGCTAACCGTGCCAGCCGCCCTACAGCTCCACACTTGGGCTGCATTGATGCGACCAGGCTCACTGTACAGACGTCACATTTGAATTGCTGTTTCAGGACTTTTTTCTGTCATCATTTTCACAAATGGCACAGTGCTCTTATTGTGTCCTCTCATAACATACTCTTTGTGAAGGATAAATTGCTTTCATATAAATTGATTGTTTGCTTGAATCAATGTAACAGGATGTAGCCTATAGGCCTATGCGAGGCCCTTTAATGTTAAAGCACTGTATCCTGTGATCTGTAACAGTGTGTACATTACGCTACAAGAGGGAGTGCCGTGTTTCTATTAGGATATTTTGATGCGTTAGTCTTTTTTATACTCATTCTATTTTAAAGGCGAAATAGCTTACCTTCAGTTGTACGCGGTGGACGGGTTTTTCTCTATTAAATTTTGGAGATTTGAGTAAAATATCGAAGACAAATATATTATTTTATTTAGTCATATGTTGTATAAAAATCATAAAAAAAGATTAAAAAAATAAAAAAAAGTGGGCAGTAAGTTCTGAAACATGGTCACATTGCCGTGCGTAAAGCGTGTGCGTAAAAGTGTGCGTTAAGGATAATGGTATATCTTAGCTATAATAATAATAAATAATAATAATAATAATAATAATAATATAATAATTAATAATAATAATAATAATATAATAATAATAATGGTAATAATACTAATATCCCTACTGTTTATTATTGCATTTATTGTGTCGTATCCTTTACAGGGCACGTAGCGGCGATAAAACATAATGAAAGCGTTCGCGAGGCTAAATCACAGAGTGGCGTTAATGGGCAGCAGAGCCCACATCAGATTTGATTTGAGCTGAACTGCGTCCTGTTTCCACCTGCTCCGTGTCTCCTCTGGCGCCATGGCCCTGTCTTTCTACGTGACAAAGCACAGTGGCCCCGGCTTCTGTCCCGTATATAGTGTAAATAATAGCAATATATGTTCATGTTTATATTTTCAATATCCCCCTTAGAATCCTTCACGGCTATATTTATTAGATTGCTACAAAGGTAATATCCTCAGTGGGGAAGGGAGGCGCTGTCACCGAGAACTGTTATTAAGTACAAGTGCTTTCATTATGGGAAACGTGTTCTCTACGGTAGCATTTTATTTTGTGATAAGCTTATGCCAAATTGTATTACCCAGGCAAAGCAGATTTAGTATCGCCTTCTCGCTTTATTTTGCATTAGTGGAAGCAAAACGGAGTAGTATTCTTGCAGAAAAGCATAAATAGGGCTATAGAGATTTTGCCGGAAAGTGCATTCATGAAACTTTTCTCTTGGGTCAATATTTCAAGTAAGTAGGAAAAGTGCAGCTATTTGTATCTATTTGGGCGATACAAGTAGCGCAGCAATGGTATTAAAAATGTCAGATAATAAACCTATGTTTACCCTCAATATGGCCAATAGCTATAACTATATAAATATACCCATAGGTTTAAACATATATATAAAAATATGTTAATAAATACATAAATAAAATAGTTAATAGGCTAAGTTTGCATTTTTATGTCATTTTGAAATGTATTTTTGTTAAAACATATGTTTACCTTTGTATGTTATGTCAGGACCAGTATAAATAAGCCTATATTCAGACTTATTATTGAAAAAATAATATGATGTAAAAAAATTGAATAGACTAATCTAAAAAATGTTATGTTTTTTGTAATTTGAAAATAAATTTTTGTAGATGATTATGTTAATTTCAGGACAAATATAGACCTACGGTGGGAAACGTGGCTCAAACTACCTATATTTCTATGCTGTATATGGGTTTTACAGTAATAGCCTCTGGGGTGAATGTGAGAAGATATGTGGTTCCTTAAAGGTCCAGGTCAAAACAGAAAGGCCAGACGACGTGCCCGTATCCCATAAGGCGTTTGGGAGATCATATTTTTTCAGCTTTTTTGGACACCTTGGGGCCACGTTGACTGCAGTTGTCAAGTATAAGGTCCCCTCTAAATGCGTGTGTGCCCTGGTCCATTACTTAGTCTGCAGATGAATGGCCCGAAATAGCAATCTAATGTGGTATTATTTAGCACGAGCGTCAAAAAGGAGCGCACCAGATGAACACCGGGGGGTGCGCAACCTGCAAAGTGTAGCCAAGGGGAATGAGACAGCCAAATGGTAACCTAAGTCTATCTTCTAAATATATTGGCCTGTAATATAGAGGATTTAAGTTGTGGATAAATCACAATGTGTGGGTGATTATGTCAAGCAAAAGGGGGCATTGTAAAATATCAACTTTTTTTTTTTTAACTCATATATATATATAATAAATAGTTGCAGCAATACCTAGGTTGAAAAAAAATTATGAAACAACAAAAGCTTGTCAATAAGGATAAAAATACAAACTAACAACTTAAATGTAAACATGAGTAATTACAACAAAATGTACATAGGCCTACTTTGTGCTTAAAACCTTAAAATAAATAACTAATCAATCATAATAAGCAAATGATACAAATGTCACACAGCTTGCTATAGTTTGTGTCACTGTAAACTCATTACAAAGTCCCTTAAGCCACGTTAAAAAAGATACAATTAGCATTTTATATATAGTGCACATCAACATCTGGGACAATTACCATAAATGCAAAATTACTGACAAAAGATTAAAAACAATATTTTAAATCCGTCCACCAAATGTTACTCAAGGATGACTGACAATAAAAGTTTATTTCATTTTTGGCATATTTATAACATCAATATTAAACGTTGCTAGTGTTTATTTATAGTGTTTATGTAAGCTTCTCTCTTGTGGTGCTTTTTTTAAATGTCATTATTATTTTTGCATTTTTGTTATTTTGTGTGCCAGCCCTGCATCCCAAATTTCTCTTCCTTGCAAATGAATGAATTTCTGAGCAGGAAACATTCGTAGTTGGGGGAGAGTGTTGCGGATCCCTCTGGAGACACCTATATGCAGATGTTCCATATTCATTTTGGCTCATGGTGCGTTTTTTTCTGACAGAGCAAACACAACAAACTGACACATTGTCAGACAGCGGCACAACAGCTTGGTGAAGAGGGAGGGGGTGACAAAACGCAGACTTTTCATGTTTGATTTCCATTTGGTTTTCGAACAAGACTGTGGCCGGGAGTGGATCCATGGCCAAAAGCGATCCTGTTACATTTATTGATCTTCTGTTTACCTCTGGCTGACAAAATAGACAGGATTCATAGATATTTTATGATGCTGCAGATAAGTTGTTATTAATACCCAGAAACAAGGATACCGGAAAAAAAAAGGCGGACAGTGTTGACAGTAAAAAACATATGGAAAATTAGACAAAATCACAGGATGGTAAAAAAAAAAAAAAAACAGGGTTTGATTTTATTCATGTATCTTTTTTTAAGCAGGAATTCCTATTGAGGCTGATGAGAGAGAGTGAGGTAACAACAATCACACCAATACAGAAAGTCACAAAATACATGTTGGTGAAACAATTTCATCTCTCAGAAAAAAAAAAAATCGTTCTCTTTTGAAAATTGCAGTTCTCACAGTCAAATCCCTCAGTCACCCACAGTTTTTGCCATTCCTTCAGGTCTAACGTTAAAACATACAGGCTTGTTGTAGTATATTGAATGCTATATTTTGTCAAGTGGATAAATATTTTCTCAGTGTAAGAAGAAAATTGCAGCTGTACGTGTGTATTCAGTGAATAACAGTGACATGATAGCAGTTAAAATCGTTGTGGATAGACGAGGGCAGACCAGGAGCTGCAGGGATTGGCCCCACATGGTGCCAGGTTTGATCCATGTTATGAGTGCTGCTGTTTGGTCACTGATTCTCTGATGGCAGTTGTCCTGTATTGCACAGGGCCTGTGTATAGAGCTATATTAAACCTGTTAAAGCCTGTGTGCTCATCGCTGTGGCTTCTTCATGTGATTAGTGTTGCTGTGAGATCGCCGGCTGCTCCAGACAGGACCTGACTGTGTCTCCTTTTCCTTTTAGGGGAGCAGGCAGAGGAGATCGAGCCGCAGAGGGCACACAGGGGGGGCCCGGGAGCCGCCGCGCCCCCTCTGTCCTCTCCCAAAGGGAGACATCGGCAGGGTGGCCTGTCTGAGCACTGTGGAGACACTGGCCAAATGCTATTACCCCGAGTCTCGCTCCACCTGCGAGAGCACAGCAATGGCCTTCTAGCAGATTATGCTTTCCGCTAAGGGGGCTTACCCAGGTGAGTCTCCCTCCCCCACTTCTGTCTCCTTTACAGTATTCATCTCACCTTCAGTGTTTTACTAAGTAACTGCCACCAAACATATTCATGTGATCAGTTTCAAATATTTATGTTTTATCTATTTTTGTTTTAAAAAGTGACAAGGGAGTTTATATTAACTCCTTAATATAAATAAAGCTTTTATATGAGTCCAATTGACTTGAATGAATTGGGGTATAACCATAGTTTGCCCAACCTGTCTATAGATCTACATAAGTCTTTCCTTGTGTTTGCAGCAGCCTTGTCCTCCCTTCTCAGTGACCCGGCGTATCGGGACACCCCGTACCAGAATCGGACGCCGCCCAAAAGGAAAAAGCCGCGCGCCACGTCCTTCAGCCAGCCGCGTGCAGATCTGTGAGCTGGAGAAGCGCTTCCACAGACAGAAGTACCTGGCCTCCGCAGAGAGAGCCAACTCTGGCCAAGGCTCTGAAGATGACTGACGCACAAGTCAAGACCTGGTTCCAGAACAGACGCACCAAATGGAGGTAAGATCAAAAACTGCAAGAGTCAGAATACTGCAATCAAAAAAGAAGATGTAAATATTTGTAGTTCCACCAGGGGGCGCTGCTGCGGGATGTGCACATGGCCTATAATCAGGGGGGCATACTTTTTGAGAGGAGGGGCCTGTCTACGGAAACACAACTACAGATATAAATTATGAACATTTAATATTAAAATGCTTTTTTTTCATATTTCTCTGGGTATTCTCAGAAGCTTATCAGAAACAAAACAACAAACAAAAAAAAAACAACAACTTGTTTTCTAGCCTTTGTTCCAAACACCTAAACTTAGGTATTATGGAGATCTTGGAGGACACTGAAACAAATCTGAAACCCATGGATGGGTTGATCGTGTGATCTTTTGCAATTTTTTTTGCTGTGGGGGCAGTCAGCAGTCTAAACACAGGGACTCCCAGACTTCCCTCACCCAAACACTTCCTCCCAGTTCCTCCCGTGGACCCCCAAGACGTTTCTAGGCCAGCCGGGAGACATAGTTTCCTCCAGCATGTTGTGGTCTTCCCTTAGGCCTCCTCCCGGTGGAACATGCCCTGAACACCTCCCCAGGGAGGCTTCCAGGAGGCATCCAAACAGATGCCAGAGCCACCTCAGGCCGCTCCTCTTTGAGGTGGAGGAACGGCAGCTCTACTCCACTCCCAAAAAGATAAAATACCCAAAAAGCTTAAAACATTTTGTGAGAGGTCTGTGTTTTTTTGTTTAAACTATTTTATACCATTTATGTGGCACTAGTGTAAAGAACGTCCTACTTTTTCTTTGGTGCTATAAAGATAAAGAGTGAAAAAACTAATTCATGCAATTTTTATTATAGTCTTGGGGTTCATGTGTTGGCATCTATTGCTATTCCAATCTCTATGTGCGTTAAAAGCAAAATCAAAAAAAAAAAAACAAAAAAAAAAAGTGAAAAAAAGCACAAAAAAAAAGTCAGATGGCTTTAATGTAGTTATATCTAGAGCTTAGCATTTTTGGTAACTAAACTATTGTTTTGTCTTAATATTTCACCTTAAGGCACAGTATGTAACTTTCTTCTGGAGGTGGCATGTCACCTGCATGAGCCCATGAAAATAATAAGTTAAAACGATGCTTTGGAACATTCTTCATGGAGATAAGCTATGTGTTTTATGGGCACACATGGAAACAGCATTTCCATGGAAACACAGCAGGAAACCTCCTCCAGTCCAAATAAAGGAGCATGTTTGTAGAGATGCAAACCACACCCACAGTAAGGACACATGTGCAATAAACCAACCAAAAAATGAAAAACTCCTATACTGTACTGTAGCTTTTAAAATATAAGAAAGTATTTTGGACTTTGCACTAGCAGTGGGGATCACTCAACAGCTAGCTTGCCTCTCCCTTTTCATTTTCCCAGCGCCATAAATTGACATCATCGAACGTGTCCGGGGCCCCGTATGAAGAATAGTCTGGGCCCGGGGGGATCCAAAACTGCTTACTGTTTTAAAACACACACTAAAAGCCCCGCAGCTGGGACATTAAGAGCGTCCAACAACACAACACCTATTCTGCTTATGCCAGCTGCATCAATCGGAGGCTAGTTCACTTGAACAAGCACAATTACCCCACTCTCCTCCTTCAGTAAAGCTGCTGTCCCAAGCAAAACCCTCATTTACAAGGGAATGGACTAGCCCAGCGAGTCAGAGATGAAAAACTGCCCCACTTCATTCTGACTGCCTGGTTTAGAGCATTTTGGGAGGTAAACGCTAATGGAAATCTGATTACTATGGCCTGCTGCCTCTCTAGTTAGTTAAGGGACAGCGGAGCGCATTTCACACAAGCAAATTACCTACAGTGAGATTAGCTTTTAGCGTTTTAATGGTGTAAATGATCCCAGGCCATCAGAGAGAATTAGTTAATTTTAAAAAAAGCGATGGTAAATAAGATAAGTTTAAACATACTATTTGGTTGACAGGTTGAATCAATAAAGAGTGTTTTTTGCATTAAAGGAGCTAAGTGTGTCTAAATAATCAAGGTGAATAAATGTGTTTATTTTTTATGATAGAATAAGATTTAAAAATAGGGTGCCACATAATAAAATATCTTACATTATAACCCTTGATTCATAATGAAACAGTGGTTGGAAGAAAGTGCTTAATTTTGTTACTTAATTTGCAAAAAAAAAAAAAAAAAAAAAAAATACTCAAGTAAAAGAATCAGATGAAAAAAAAAATCTACCTATGCGTAAAAGTATTAAAGTACCTGTTTAAAAATGTACTTAAAGAGGTCACTCTTCACAGTTCCTTGGATTCTCTACCCTCACTCCACTTGATACTGAAAGGTGTTTTTGTTTTGTTTTTTTTTTTTAATCTTTTTTTGTTTTTTTTTTTTATCTAAGAGAATCTGATTTTTTAACCATTTCATATTTAAAAACCCAGAGGCACCTCCAAGTATTGTTTTTTAGATTGAATGACTGAACAAATTTACCACTATGCACAATCATACATATTACAGTAGGTTAAAGGCACAGTATGCAACTTTCAATCGGGGCTTGCATCTCCACAAACCTGACTCTTGACTGCCCTACTGCTTGCTTCCTTGGGCTGTAACCTTCCACACAGTCTGGCATAAGGCTTATTTATCTCCATGGAGAATTGTTCCAAAGTATGGTTTTAACTTCCTGTTCCATGGAATCGGCATCTCCAGAAAGCTCCACACTGTACTTTTAATGCAGTTGTATGTTTAAAAGATGTTTCAGGTTTAAACATGTGATAATATAATGTGTAAAGGTAGTTTTGTCTCGTTTCCAGAGCTGTTTTTCAGTTTCAAAACCCACATTTCATTCTGCACCAGCAACAAACATCACGGCAATACGTTGATGCATGGGCTGAAAATACCTAATGGGATAATAGGAATATACATCTGTCTGAACGTAGCCAAACCGAAGCCCGATAGCGTCCCGCGCGGTGCAGCAGGGGAATGGTCCTAACTGGTTTTTCTCATATTCTAGTTTTGCGCAGATTTATGCCCCTTCCCTATAGCGTGAGGGATGTCTTCGCGTGACGGCTACGCTAGTAACAAGAGCGTGATCGAATCAGCAGGGCCAGCCAATCGCATTATGATAATTCTGTTAACAATAATGTGTGGCTAATGGATGGGCTGGTGTGTATGAAAGAGTGTTTTATGAGGTGTGCTTCCACCTGCTTCTCTCTGTGCTTTATTATGCACGTTGGTTAGCTATTAGCATTTGTTACACGTTTATCAAGAAAGATTGGTACCTACGACTAGGCTAAATCCTAACCCTAACCCTTTAATTTAGTTGTTATTATAAAGTGATACTGTAAGTGAGTAACATAAGACCTAAAAATCTATGTGTATTGTCATTCAAAGTAAAAAAATAAAATAAATAAATAAACAAATGCATAAATACGCAAATAAATAAATAAATAAAAACTTGCAACAAACAAAAGTGTCAAAATTAAGGTGTGTAGCAAAAAAGAAATAATTTAGATTTACTGTTTTAATGCTTTTTTTCACAGTAAATGGCAGATATGCAACCTACCCCGCCTTCATTACACCTGTGCTCTCTGGTCTTCTTCTGTGAGGGCCAAAGCTGGCACACTGTCAGACTGCACTAACGTAGATAGCCTCTAGTGGTGATATGTGAGAATACAAACAGGGGCGGGTTGGCTAGTGTAATTTACAAATGGTAGCTTTAAAATGTGTTCATTAATTAAACCTAAAATAATGAAATGAAGAAAAATATGACAAAACTGTCAACATTAATTTTTAGGCAAGGTAAGGCAAGTTATTTGTGTAGCAGAAATTAAATCAAAAGTGCTTTACAGAATAAGAAAGACATTAAAATCACAATACAACAAATCAAACATAAATAATCACAATTAACATAACATAATAAAATTGCGTTAAAAGAGAAGGAGTGCACAATAAAAACCTTTTAATTTCAATTTAGTGCACTTCATTAAATCATTTTGATTTTGGCTTAGTACATTTTTACCCCCTGTGCCATCAGGTTCACACCCACTACAGCGTGTACTGCTATGTAAACAGATGCTAACCTTAGGGCTTAAGCGCCACTGTTCTCGCTGTGCCCTCTTAGTTACCTCTCCTTGTCTCCTCTCCTCTCTCTCCTTGTCTCCTCTCTCCTCCTCTCCTCTGCAGCATCTGTCACTCGGTGGGATCACACTGTCATGTAGCCTGCAGCTCTGCTAACTGCACAGGTGTTGAGTAAACGCACCGTAAATACAAAGCTTTTACAGCACTGTTATCCATGTTTAGTGCTGCTAACTTTTAAATCTACTGCCAGTGGGATTTGCTTAGTATTTTTGTTGTTGCATATTTTTGTTAACTTGAAATGTAATTTAGTGTGGTTCATTACCATAAGCGTTGAATGTGCATTTTACATATAGACAAACATGTGGGCCCATGTAGTTAACCAGTGTCCAGAATTGTGTGGCTACATCCCTTAATCATCACATCCCTATGTTGTCCAAAATACTATGAACTGTATTCACTGGGCACACATTTGCATATTGTGCTGATTTACATGTAATTGCTAACACATACTGAGGCAGTCTATTCAAAGCTACACCTGCCCTGTGGCTGTCACACAAAGACACGACCCGCCATTCTGTGCCATTGCCCTCCAAACACCACCAGATGTTGAATTGCTATATGTTGAGTAGTGTTAATAGACAGATGCAATGTTTTGGTGTGTCTGAAATTTAGCGATGGGACATACAGTAAGTTTATGACCTAAAAGGCACTATGCCCAATTTTTACCATCTGTGTGAAAATGTGAAAAAAGGACTAGTTCATTTGAAAAAGTGTCTTAATGTTGAATAGTTAATATTGAATTGAGAAATCATGCTTGTCCGTGGTATAGTCATTTAAGGTGCTGCACACTATGTTGGCGTTTTGTCTTTGCAGCGCGAATGTCTCTACTGCAGTGTGTATATATAATTGGACATAGCTAACCTGCTAGCTGCTGCTTTCCAAATAGGAAGTGAGCATAGGTGCACTTAGAGCTCTATTGACTCTGGCTCCAATTCACTTTACATTGAAAAAAAAAAAAAAAAATGTTGCCCCTATCTCCATAACTGCTGCTGTCAGGCTCATCATTTTGGTCTTAAAATGTTGTATTGACCTGCTCTACATGATTCTGGTATTTTCATTTTGCTATTGTGTTCATAAATCAAGATATGAACATTAATAACAGACAAATCGGTGCCTTCTTTCCCAGAGAGTTTTCTCCCGCTAACGTAAGCTACAGGTTTGATTGACAGCATTGCTAACCAAGGAGAAAGGGCATTACCTTCAACAGTCTTGCTCCCGATTGGCTCTTTGGTTGCCATGATACTCGCAGTTGGAATTCCAAATATGGAACTCGACTCCAAATTCGTCCCTATAACTGCTTGCCTTGATTAGATCCCTTTGACTGGAGCTGAACGCTATGGGTGTGACGTCACATTCCCTTAGTCCCACTCCCTGCTTTTCTCTACGCATTTCACTCCGCAACTGTCCTGTCCAATAAAGCATTCTGACCAGAAATCAAAATAATAATAATACGTTTAGGAAGTAGTGAGAAGTAGACAGACACATTCTTTTTATGTCTCTGAAATTAGAGCTGGAATATCTAGTGAGTTTATGACCTTAGCTTTAACAAATTGAACTGAGACATCTCATTTTATTCTAATCTGTGGTCTGACTCATGTTATTAAGTGCCAATAAAACCAGCCAGACTTGCCTTCACTTTCTCATGCCTCTTCTTTGTCCTTTCAGAAGACAGACGGCAGAGGAGAGGGAGGCGAGCGACAGCAGGCTAACCGGCTAATGCTCCAACTGCAGCAGGAGGCCTTCCAGAAGACCCTGTCCCAGCCCCTGCAGCCGGACCCCCTGTGCCTGCACAACTCCTCCTTGTTCGCCCTGCAGAACCTCCAGCCCTGGGCCGAGGACAATAAGGTGGCCTCCGTCACCTCTGTGGCTTCTGTAGTGTGACTGCGAGTGTGAATGGACCAAAGGGGCAGGCCGAGGTAGTGCAGAGAATAATAGTAGTACATGGAAGGATTCGAAACAAGGCCGATGCTAATGGGAAAGGGACGGTTGCTTTGAAATATATTTGACGGACTTGGTGCTTCCATATATTCTTGTTACCAGCAAAATATTTGGGTCAGAATCTTGATATGTCCTTGCACAGAAAGAAGTGTTGTATTGTGGTTCTCTTTAATATCTACAGCTCTGGACAAAAATAACTGCAATCTAATCTTGTCATAGTTTAATAACCACTCCAAGCCACAGTTTAATTCATTCAAACACATTACTCTGCTTTATAAGCTTGTACACTATTATAACATTGGTTTGTTCAGAAAAAATACCGAAAAGGTATCTAATAGTGTGATGCAAGAGGCAAGGGCTCCCAGTTTGTTCGCCTAGGACTGTTTTGCAGGTGGTGGACCAATTCAGGGCTGAGATATCCTGGTGGTCCCCCTCACTCATATTGTGTTGCGTTTAAAAAGGAGTATAGAAATTATTTAACCAGTGCTGGTATATTTGCATTTTACATTCAATAATACTATAGAGTTCTGGTACAAGAAAACACACCAAATTTCTTCTGGTTGTTTATTGTCTGAATCAGAAGAAGTTTGATTGCCATTGCAAAGCTCACAGACTAGGAACTTACTTCGGTGATAAAGTGCACATAGAACACACACACACACACAAAAAGAAAACGCACTGAATAAATACAAATACAAATACAAATAAGGGCATGCAAGAGGTAGAAAATATATACAATAGCAGCATCAAAACAACAGCAGTGCAACATGGGTTATTTAGTGACCAGTGTTTTAAAGTGTCCAGTTTAGTGCAGGTATTATGAAGTGTTCATGAAAGAAACAATAGAGGGGAAAAAACTGTTCTTATGACGAGAGGTTCTGGTCCTGATGGACCGTAGCCTCCTGCCAGAGGGAAGTGGCTGAACAATCAGAGCATAAACCATAGACTGTAACCCACACTAAAACAAGAGCCAAACAACAGCAGTCTCAACTCACCAACAATTCCCAAAACAAACCAGTGACTCACTGGTAACCTTTACATCAACTTGTTGGCATAGCAACAAAGTGTCACATACAAAAGTAGTCACGTTAACAACACACAAACAGTTACAAGAACAACAAAAGGTGTCGACTAAACATAAAATGTCAGCTCATTACAATATAGACACAAATTAAATAAGTAAATAAAAAAACAAAAACGATGCTGCGGTTGTTCATATCAGGGTTGATGTTAATATGTGTTTTTAAATGAAAGAATAAATGTATACTCTAGCTATGAAAAAGTGATCTAAGAAGTCACTCAAAACTAAAGTGAGTGATCCAGTTGCTTAGTGATTGGTTTGCAGCATTAGTTTCTGTGGGTTTAGCACTGTACAGCTCATGCTTCAACACTCAAAACAATTCATACACACCTGCCAAAATATATAACTTGAATTATTCTAAATGTGTCAGTGGAGTTAACTACACTTTAGGTTTAGCTGTACACTTATGTCCTTGGGAAAGTGCATAGCAGCTTTGGTGACCTATTCCTAAAACACAGCTATTGCGCACATCAAAATTTTCTTATTTGCAGTAATCATTCTCATTTTTGTCCAGAACTGTCAGTTGAATAATACCCCTGCCTTACACCACGTTTCCGCTTTCCCCTCCAGCTCACGGCCTAAGACAGAGGAGGGCATCTGTGTAACTGCTCCGACCGCCAAGTCCGCCCCCCGTGCGTACTTTTGCCTCCGGAACACACGAGGCAGCAGAGACTTAACGCTGGCGAACGCGTCGGCGCCTGTTTTTCCCGCTTTTGACTTTGTACAATATTATAAAAAATTGCATGTTTCGACACATTTTCCTGTGATGCCCTGATGAAGACAGCTGTGGCGTTTGCATTGGCTGGAAACCGAACCCAGAAAATGTCAGATTTCAAAGTGTTTTTATATTAAATGATATTGTGACTTTTTGAAAAGATATCGGAACCACTGTTGTTTTTTCTTGTCTCCAAATGTATTATCTCTCCCTCACCATGCAATAATACTTGATGAGTACGTTGAGCTGGGGGGACTGCGATTGATTACAGTTTCAAAACCACCCAAAGGTAAGATATAGTTGAATTGTACCAGGACAGTGCAATACGTTTTTGGTTCATAAAAACTGATGACTACAGCTCCCCTGTGCGGACGTGAAGAGGAGGGTAGCCCAAACACAGCGAGCCGCAAAAAGGGTCCCTGGATAAATAAGGCTTCGCAAATAGAAGGCAGCTGAAATTAGAATCAGAGCGGAAATACTGGTGATAGTGGGTAGTTGTTAAGGCAATGTCGTTAACTGTTGAGAAACCTAAAGATATTGCAAATCAAAAACACCGTTCTATAGTGATGAGTGACATCAGTGAATTTATGTTTCGATCTGATACCAATAATCCTATGGCAAAGACATAGACTGTATAAAGAAGTGGGCTAAGGGAGTGTGATGTCACCTATAGTGTTCGGTCAAAACTCAAGCTCATCGGGGTTAACAGCTGAAGGGGCGAATTTGGAGCCAAGTTGCATATTAGGAATTCCAACTGGAAGTATCATAGCAACCAGAGAGCCAATACGAAGCCAGGCTGTTGAAGGTAACGCCCCTTCTTGCCTACACTGCTGGTTTAGCAGGGAGAGGTCAATCAAGCCGGTTGCTGATGGTAGGGGGAGTGACCTTGGTGAAAGAAGGCGCCTGATTTGTCTGTTATTAATGTTCATATCGTGAGCTACGGACACAATAATGAAATAAAAAATACCAGGATCATGTAGGGAGGGTTAATACGACCAAAATGATGGGCCTAACAGCAGCAGTTACGGGGAGAGGGGTGATAGTTTTTCAATCTAGAGTGAATTGGAGAAGTGATGGAGCCGATGGAAGTGCTCATCATTTCCTATTTGGAAAGCAGCGGCTAGCAGGTTAGCTATGTCCATTATATATACAGCAGACATGTCAAACTCAGGCCCTCAGGACAAATTTGGCCATCGATATAAATATTTTTGGCCCGTGGGATCATATCAAATATGTATTAGAGTTGGTCCACCGGCCATCAGACCAGTATAGCACAGGCACCGCTAATACTATGAATCCTAGAATGCTTTGCAAATGTGTTGGCGTCGGCCCCACACCACTTCTTTTGACACTTATTAGCATCTGCTACCTGTCGCCTCACTCAAATTTAATCCACTCCTTCTGAAAAAACATGCAGATGTTGTTGAAATATTTCAATAAATATTTAGTTTGGCCTGCAACTTAGTCACAGTTTTAAAATTTTGACCCACTGTGAATTTGAGTTTGACACCCCTGGTCTACAGGCAAGTATGATTGATCCATAACGACATCAACGAGTTTTATATTAAAATGCAAACTAGCCTACTTTTTAGAGTATAAAACTATACTATACTACTAGACTATATCATTTCAGTTTTTACATTTTTAGCGTATCATTTAGTTTGTTAGAGTTAATTTGAATTTTGAGTTTAATTTTGTATTTCTCAGAATAAAGCATTCGGACGAGATTTTAATTGATTTAGCAAACATCTGAAAAAATATGATAATAATAATAATAATAATAATAATAATAATAATAATAATAATAATAATAATATAATATAATATAATAATAATAGTAATAGTATTGTACTAGTTGTATTGTACTAGTTTGTACAAGAAACTCCATACAGCTTTGCACTGGTTATCAGTGCCACTGTCAAGTCATGAAAAATACTTGTGGGACACGTCATAACAAAAACTGCCATATCTGAGATCACAGTATACACACAGCATCCCTTCAAAATCACTTGTCTCTCGTCTAAACCCCCGCCCTCTTTTTGTTGACGGGAAGTGGCTGTGGTTCACCTGTGTGTCAGGACAAGTCGTCCTCCTTATCTCACCGTTTCATTCTTACAGCAAATACTTACATATAAATGAGCCATAGTTCCCATTCTCTATAAGCTAAACATAGACTCCAAACTACACTCAGTTTTGCTGAAATACCAAAACATTTTGTGGAGGATTACTGTCAGTCATATATATAATAAAAGTATGTGCATATGCGCTGAGAACATGTACATAAAAATTAAGAAGGTCCGGGACTTCTGGGTCATCTCATGGTTTGGTTTTGGTAAGTGGTGCAGTCATGAATGTTGGTGTAGGTGCAGACTGGGAGAGGAGAGTAGTTGCAGGCAGTTGTAGTAAAGGCTGCAGTAATAAAAGCATATTGTTATAGCAGCCGGAATCATAGAGTAAGTTTTGTCATAATAATATAGCAGTACACCCCAAAATATCCAAAATATCTTCCCTGGGATGCTCGACATCACATGCTTTAAAAGTGTATTACAATCACAACTGCCTTAACCTGCATATAGAGTTCACATACAAGTTTTCCTTTTTCTCATTATATGAACAGCATAGACCCTGCACTAGCACAGATTAATGATCGGCTGCAGGTGCTGGGGTTTAAGTGAGATCAGGGAGAAGTATTTTAGGTTTAAACCAACTGGATTTAAGCATTGAAAGTGGCAACCCAAATGAGAGACTCATGTGAGGCTCATTCTGCAACATGGCCATCATCATCCAGAAATCAGCATTATATGTGATTTGAACATGTGTACCTCATATAGCGACAAAGATAAAATCACATTTTTACTTTACAAAGACGTATGGTCTGGAACCATATACTGTCTCCACACATTCTGATGGACAGGTGAATTAACCAATCAGACAGAAGCATTGTGTCAAAACAAACACAGTAAAAAACAAATACAACAATAAAAAAGAGAAGTGAGAAACACCAGAATTAAAACAGAATAAACAAGCAAAATACTAAACTCTTGTATCTGAGGTTAGGGTTCGTGGTCATACTGAAAAACACCAAGATATTTGATAAGAGTCATCTTCCGCATTTGAGAGACAGTAGAATGTACACAAAATGTACAAAAAAACTTCCTTCCTACTGGATTTTTGCAAATGACCTCAAATGTAGAACAAGTTTGAAAACCATACCTATGTCATGCTATCACTAAATGTTCACTATAGTACATGAATTACTTGAAAGAATGAAAGCTTTAGCTGCCACCCCCTCCCCATCGGTCTTATAAGCATTGATTCCTGGGACGTCCTGCCTGGCTGGGATCCTGTCAGTGGTGGGCTGTTTTCCAGGTGACACTCCTCCTCCCCCATTTCCTCCTCTCCGCGCGGCTTTCATCTCCGCGTTCCCAGGACGTGACTTGGCCTCGTTTACACAAATTCCTCCCTCACTGTTTTCTAAACTCGCCATTGTGCTATGCTGCAGGTGCTTCAGACCTTTTTTCTTCTCCCCAAGTGCCCGCTCCTTATCCAATAAAATGTCACCACACAAGATGAACAAGGAGGAGGGAGGGATGGAGGGATGGAGAGAGAGGGAGAGAGAGAGAGAGAGAGAGAAATGTGCAGAATTACACATTTAAGGGGCCCACATTACAGTATTTTCTGACCTATGTTATAATGTTTTTTCCTCATCACAAAGAGACCTGGAGTTGTGTTTTGTTTCATTCACACATGTTTAACACACAAACTCTGCATATTTAGGCTGAGTTCTTCTCTCAAACTAAAAACACTCTGTTTCACCTTATGATGTCATGTGGTAATACATGAAATACTTTTCAGCAGGTTTCAAATAAAAAAATACTCTTCAGTCCAGTTAAAAAATCTATTGGAGTAGAAAGCACAGATACCTGCTCTCAAATGTAGTGAAGTAAAAACATAGATACCTAAAAATTGCACTTTACTACTTTTACTTTGTTACATTCTACCGCTTGTGTTAATGAAATAGGCTAAATAACAAATTTGCACTTAATGAAGGGCAAACTGTAGCCTCCGAATGATGCATATTCTTAAGATTTGTTGTTCCAAAAGACATGTATGGTATTTTCATGCTGGAATGAGCGCAGTTAGGAAATGTAGGAGTAAGCTTCCCTGTGTTATCATGCTTTTCAGTGCAACAACATCCATGTCTCATTTATATCAATGACTTCAGCATTTGAATTCAAAGAGGGAAAAAACAAATCCTAAGAGTAATTTCAGGTCAGGGCTATGTCTTGACTGACACAACTAACTGCTGGCTTCACCTGCCAAGTTCAGTTAGAGCTGCTAATGCGCTGACATGTGATGCTATGTTGACAAAAGATGTTACCACTTCTCGGCTTAAAATGGAAACAAACTTTATTATGAGATGCAACAGTGGGAGCATTCATCATCTGAAAATATTGTATCACATTCCATACTGGTCTATTTACACTAGAAACTATATAGGCTGGTCTAGTATTTCTGTATTAGGTGATTTAGACAAAAAATGGACCACTGGATATACCAGCTCTCATACATAAAAATATCACAGTTTCAAATGCAATTGACTTCATATCCATGTAGAAATCAATACATAGGGTAGATGAGTGAAGTAGTAGCCAACAAAAATATCTAATAGGTCTAGGCTAATTAAATTACTGTCAAAATAAATGGCCCTGATGGACAGCGATCAATCATGCTTTATCTCTTGAATTAAAATGCAATAATTTTTGTTAATATATTGATATTCCATTATTTTAAACAAAACAGTTCCATAAAGTTTCTTATTATTAGTGAATTTATGAATCTGTGTATTATTATTATTATTATTATTATTATTATTATTATTATTATTATTATTATTATTATTATTATTATTATTATTATTATTATTATCATCATCATTCATCATCATCATCATCATATCATCATCATCATCATCATCATCATCATCTTTTTGAACAACGTGCTTTATTTCCAGCATTATGTTACTTATTACAAATCTAAAAATAAAGACAGGACACCACAGCCAGTCCAACAGCACCATCCAGTGGCTGCTTGATGGAACATGCCTTTTATTTATTTATTTATGTTCACAAAATTTCTCATTTCACTGGCTCACACTTCTCTGACGTCACCCGTGTTCATACTTGCCATTGGCTTTTCGACATGTCCATCACGCTAGTTGACGGAAGTCGTGCTGCCCCTTTCCAAGATGGAGGACAACATGGCAGATACAAGCAGACCCCAAATGTTTTTGTTCGGTGAGCTCCTGTTTATTGGCACATCCTACAATTGTTTATTGCAAAACCTTTCTCGGCCAAGTATGATAATGCACAAATAGTCTGTTTCTGCAATTAGACACTTAAAATAGTATAAATCTGGGCTAACTTTGTGGTGCCTATCGCGCCAATTCAACCCCATTGTTAGCTATAGCGTAGAAGAGGCATGTAGCCTCTGTGAAACAATTTTTCAGCACACACGTACACTACTTGTGTTAACCTTATGTCTTGTCTGATGTTGTCTGGTGCTAGGTTGTACCTTAACATCGGCCAATCGGGAGCATAAAGTGGAAATAAATGATGATGATGAGACGGAGCAGCAGCTATCCCTCAAAACAGTAAGTGCACAACCATTTGTGTATCGATCTTGTGTTTTAGTCCACATGGGATCATACCAGAACACCGTCTTGCTCTGAGTTGCTTAATTCACCTAGATCTATGTAGACTGTGACTTTACAGTTTATGGTTATTATACGTTCGTGTAAGTACTATAATGTTATATTTGTTTGCTAGGTTAATTGAAAAAATAAAAGGCTAAAAAATAAAACAAACTCAATTAACTAAACTTGTAATAATAAACAATAATAATGCATTGATTGGAGTTATATAACTCTTTGAAGATACACAAAATGCTTTACATTGCATAGCGATACCGCCTTACAGTATTTTATGGAAAAAAGCAGTCAAAAGGGGAAAAAATGAATTAAGAAAAAATTTGATACTAATTATTATTTTTTTTCCAGGTGTGCCTTGGAGCTGATGTGGAGGATAAGTTTCACATGGTTGAAGTTGAAGGGCTCACGTTTGATGGAAAAACAACTACAGTTCCACTGGCAGCTCTAAAACCTTCCGTTTTACCATCTGTATGTCAAAATAACTATTGTCACTATCAGTTTATTACAGTTTTAATAACAATATTTGCTTCTTTTGCATTGTTGTTTTCACTCAGGTGTCACTCGGTGGGTTTGAGATCACCCCTCCAGTTACCTTCCGACTTCAGTCTGGCTCTGGTCCTGTTTATATCAGTGGGCAGCATTTTGTCGGTAGGTTTTAATTTTTTTTTTTTTTTGTTGTGTTGTGTTTGTGTTTGTCTGTGGCACCATATCATTGTGGTTTTGCTGATACACACAGTACATATTAGTCTTCATTGTCCAGTTTTAAAATTTTCAAACTACTCTCTACAATCAAACTACACTTTTTTTTTCTTGATGTAGGTGTTAAGGACTCAGATGATGAAGATGAAGAGGAGAACAACACATCACCAGTAAAAAGACCTGCTGGACTCTCTGGGAAGAAACCTCCATTGGTAACTATGTGTTGATTACCTTAAATTACTGTCATGAATTTTATAGACCTTTTCAGAACAATACATTATTCAGAAAGGCTATAATTATCATACGAATCATCCAATATTGTTTAAAAGCATGTCGAAAGTATACAGAAAGAGGGTCATTCTGGTGTAACTGGCACACTACATTAAAAACAGTTGGTCAGAATAAATAATGTTATTAAAAAAATGTTTTGGGATTTTTTTTTTTAGAAAAAGTTGAAAATGGATTCTGATGAAGATGACAGTGATGAAGAAGACGATGATGATGAGTAAGTCTCTATTCTTACCAAAATGCACTTCATTTTTGAACATTTATTATAGTTTATTATTTACTTACTGTACCGACACCACTTATTTCTGCAACTTATGGTTTTATTATTTTTTCTGCCTTTTCAAGTGAGGCTGATGATGATGACAGTGACGAAAATGAAGCGAAGTTACCAAAGCCCTCCAAATCCGACTTTAAAAAGGTAAATGTTTAAAGTCTCAAACTAACAAAAAATGACTCTAGAGACAATACGAGACAGGATCCTTGTGTCATATTGGCCACCAGATGTCAGGATAGGCAAACGTTTAGGGACATCTTTTTGAAAGAGAAGGTACTGTTTTAGTTGTATCCATTTATGGTTTGTCTGTTAGCTGGAACAGGGCACTGCTTGTATCGTCCTAAATTAAAGCTCAACTAGTCAAACAGCATAAAGTAGGGTAGTTATGATAAAAAAAAAATGCATTTTTTTTTAGGAGTACCCTACTTTTTATGGCAGGTTCCCATAGTTTATCCTCTAACATTCTGTGACTACAGGTCATGCACATAGGGTTAAAAATGTTGGGTAACAAAGAAACACCTTAAAAAGGCTAAATGATCATTCACTCCTTGCTCTGATGTAAATGCCAGCTGCAGAGAATAAGTTCTGTAGTCTGGATTTGTGTCCGTGGATTAAGACTGTTAATTGTGGAATTAAACAGACAACAAATTATTTGGATCATTTATACAGCAATTTATTAAATCTAAAATAATTAGATTCTCCTTATTCCTGTTTTACTTCTGACTGCTTCTGTCCCGCACTTCTGTTCTCGTTGACTCTTCTGGTTAAGCGGGAATCTCATTCATTGAAATCGAGAACTAGAGAAAACTTTTGCGATTAAAATGTTACATAAAGTAGGCTGATTATGTCCACAATGCACCCTTTCTTTGTATATGTAAAATCACTGAACCAGCAGGAGAGTTACAATAAATGGTGTGGCCTGTGTTAACTTCCTGAATTAGGTGGATATATGTATGTGATGTGGAAAAAGTATGATCCTTGAGTCACAACATATTTACATCATTTTTGGCTCTTAGGGATGTCATAAGTATTAAAAATCGATATAAATCAATACTAAAACTAGTAACGGAACTAGATACTCATTTGAGCAAGTATCAATAATAAAAAAGTCACAGGACAGAAATGAACCTTTCCTGAATAGCTTTGGAAGGATCCTGAGTTCTATTGGAACCACATATTAGCATCAAAATCGAGGTTGAAATTTTAATATTGTGACAACACTGATGTGTATGTGATATGAAAAAAAGTATTATCTTCGAGACACATCACATTTTCATTATCGGCTATGAAAGAATATTAATGTTTCTTGTATTAGTGAATATTGTTATGATAATAGTGATCAGCATTTTGCCTTTATACAGCCCTAGTTCCCATACATGTAGTGCACCCAGTGACCATAGACCTTTAGCAGCGAGACAAAACAGTGCACGGTTTAATGCTGTTTGCTTGTGTGCCCACCTGTTTCCCCAGAGTAAAACACAGGGTGGGAGCGCTGTAATGATCGGATTTCTCCTCTGTAATCTGCTTCTATTCTCACCGTCTCACTAGCATCGAACTGCTCTGACACACTCTGCACAAACACAGGCTTTTACTCACAAACAGCCCAATGGGAAATGGACACAGCTGTGCTTTTGTACACATAAATAATGTTAAAGGTGAAGTACACTATAAGAGAAATTAAATGGCCTTTTGCTATGTCATGGTTAGTGTTGATATAAACGCTCAATTTTGATATTAAGGGATAGACCATCCAATACCGTTTCCGATACCACAGTGATAATACAAACACTCTTTCTTTAGACAATATGATTTTCAACCTTAAATAGTAGTATAGTATAGTTCTTTTATATTACCATGTGGCCCTCAGTCGGACAGATTCCATAGTGGTCCATGGGAGTATACTAGTCTATGTGACCTTTCTTGTTCTGATGCAGCTCAGGATCATCCTAAAGCTATTCAGGAAAGGTTCATTTCTCTTCATTTTTGGTATCGGTACCTCCTCAAATGAGTGTAGAGTCTGTCACACCTTTTGATGTGACAAATGGTTGAGCCTTATCAGTCACCCAATTGAGAAGACTAATAATTTACCTTGGGACACTCTTGTTGTTGTTGTACTTCATCAAAATCAATATGGAAAAAATTCATTATAGAAAACTTTTGCAACTTTTCTGATGGTATGTCCTTGTGCTTGTCTCCATGGAGATGTCATTGCTTTGGCTCAAATGTTTATTATCATGGCATTCCATTTATCTAGCTTCCTTTTTTCATTGTAGTGTTTTCATTGCTTAATAATACCTGCAAAAACATGCATTCTTTGTGTGAATGGGGTCGCTTTCTTGCCTTCCATGTAGATAGAGATGTGTAATGCCATACTTTGGAACATTCCAGGTAGACCATCCACCAGAGAAGTTACATAGTAGATAGACAGATAGATAGATAGATAGATAGAACTTTATTAATCTCCAAGGGAGAAATTCAGGTGTCCGGCAGCAAACACACACTTGCACAAACACACATAATAATAGTAAGTAAAAAACAGTAAAAACTATAAAATATTAAAAACAATTAAAAATAGCAGTTCACATCAGGCAGCTCTGTTAAACAGCCTGAGAGCTGAAGGGACAAACGACCTCTTGTAGCGCTCTGTCCTGCAGCGCAGTGAGAGGAACCTGTCAGTCCGTGTGCTCCTCTGCGCAGACATCGTGTCATGCAGGGGATGTCTGGGATTGTTCATGATGCCCTGCATTAAAGTCCTCATCCTCTTCTCCAGCACAGCTCCCACAGAGTCCACCCTCCTCCCGATCACGCATGCACATTTCTTTATCAGTTTGTCCAGACGACTGCAATCCCTTGTGGTTATACTGCCACCCCAACAGACAACACCAAAGAAGACTGCACTTGCCACCACAGACTGATAAAAAAGGAACAACATGTCAGTGCATACATCAAAGGACCTGAGCTTTCTTAGGAAGAACAGCCTAGTCTGTCCTTTCCGATACAGAGCCCGAGCCTGCTCTGACCAGTCCAGTTTGTGGTCAAGGTGCACACCCAAATACTTATAGGTGTCAACCACCTCGATCCTTTCTCCGTCAATGATCACTGGTTGGTGGGCGGGCTTCCTACCAAAGTCAATGATCATTTCCTTGGTCTTCGAGGTGTTCAACATGAGACCATTTTCCCTGCTCCAGGAGGTGAATCTGGTGATGAGCTCCCTGTATTCACTCTCGTCTCTTCCCTTTACACACGCCACAATAGCCGTGTCGTCCGAGTATTTCTGGACATGACAAGCTGTAGATGTATATGCAAAGTCAGCAGTGTAAAGTGTGAAGAGAAAGGGGGATAGTACAGTTCCCTGTGGTGCACCGGTGTTGCTCATCATTATCCCAGATACACAGTCACCCAGCCGGACATACTGTGACCTGAGAGTCAGATAGTTGTGGATCCAGCGAACAAAGTAGTAGTACATATCTAATTATTACATCTTTAATATCCTGAATAATTGTAATCACCATTAAATTGATGCCTTGCACAGCACTATAGTACAATTCATGTATCCTATGTCAGTGTAAATATTGAGTACTTGAATAGAACAGGTAATGTAATTGCATAGTTGTAACTCAAATGTCCAGTGCTGGGCCCGGCGTACTAGTTTGCTTTATTCTTCTTGGATTACGTAATGCCTTTTATCACTGATGCTGCATTGAGCTTATTCACTTGTGTCTCAAAGAAGACATACACTCTGCTGATTGTGCAGGGCCATCAGCAGATTAGTTCACTGTAAGCTGCCCACAAAGCAATGAGGCAGTTTGTTTACTGTGGATCGATACCTACTGCTCCTCTTGACTCTCTTGTTGGATGCTATGAATAACTACACTGACAATTTCACATGTATATGAATGAAACAAGGTAGAGTATACATAAGCTGACTACATTTGGCCCATAATTAAAATCGGAACTATACACACTACAGTAGCAGTGCTGGGTGATATGAAAATATATAAAGTGTGTTTAATATAGTGTGTCAGACTTTTAATAATTGCTATTTAACACAAAAACAGTTCCTCCAGAGTCTGTACTTGCATACTTTTACTGGATTGGGCTGTTGCCACAGACTGGAAGCCACATTTCCCTTACTCAGCCTCTGGGCGGCTCCAACAATAGATGTCGACAGTCATTGTGGGAGTCGGGTGAATGATCAATGTATCTACTGTAGCACTTTGAGAAGCTTGTCAAGTCTGATAAGCGCAATATAAAAGCTATATTTACTATCAGTATATAATTGCTCACTAAAATACCCATTATAGTAATGGTCTGCACACTTCAGGTATAGTAAGAACATTTGTCACAAAACATTAGACCAGGCCTTAATCTGTTGGTCTGTGACTGTCCTCACAAGGGTAGGAGAGCAGACTTTTACACACAAGCACAGTTTTGGGAAACATATTCTCTATTTTTTCTGTAACTGCATATCTTTGTCCCTCTGTCATCCCACTGTTAATATGATCGCTCCTTTTATCGTCTCTCGTGCCATTTCAGCTGTGCACCTGGCTGCCTTTGAACACTTGCGTGTTAGCACAATAACTTAGCCTTGCATGTGTGTGTGTATCTGGTGCATTTTTATGTGGGTGCGTGTGCGATTGCCTTCGCTTTTCTGAAGCGTACCGTCCAAGCGCAGACTGTGCCAGGCCAGAGATCAAAGCAGGACAGATGCGCCGCATACCTGTGACATGAACGGAGAACAGAGCCGCGGGCCAGAGCAGAGCAGTTTGTGTGTCACCTGTTGATTTATTCTGTTGTCCTCCCCTCTTGCTCCATTAGTCTAAATCTTTGTCTCCTGCACTTGTTCTTTGCTCTCTCTAATTGCTCTGTGTCATTTTATTGTAACAAACCTGGGATCAATTAGCCCTTCACTCACTAGTGTAAACACTTGTTATCATACAAGTTCACAGATGTGGCATGACGGCACATTCCTGAATTATGATTTAAATCATTGGCAAATGTTTGAAAAACTATTTCTCATACTCAAACAAACTGCTCATGTTAGAGCATTTCACTGGCTCCATGAGGAATGGTATTTACATTTTAGTATTTTTAGAATTAAAACACGATCAGAATTGAAGTCTACTCCAGTAGTAATGGCACAGTGGCCGAGTGGCTAGCAAGAAGATTCTGGGTTTGATCTCTGTGCTTTCCGGGCCTTTTTGTGCAGTTTTTTCCCGCGTCTGGTTTCCCAATCAACCCAAAGCATGTATAGTAGGTTAACTTCTCCAGGTAAAGTAGTCTAGACCAAGCCTGGCTTTAGAACTGGAGATGGGTCTTGGAGGGCTTTACTACAGCAACTCGCTGCTCCTCACAAGTTGCAAAAATGAATTTCCCTCTCAAGGGACTAATAAAGGATTCCTGTGATTTGTTGCGTTCCAAATATTCTCTGGTATGTCACTGGAAATTACCAAGTTTTGACTCCAAGATTTGTTTATTCTTTATTGTGGATTGATTCCCATTAGCTCAGTCAAGCTGTCGCCATTTGAGATAACATAAAATAATAAATAGTAAGAAAGTATAAATGTTTTCAAACTGTTTACCTATCTAATGTCTATTAGCTACTAATGACTTAACTTTATCACTTTATAGTAATGTGTTAAATATGTAGTGCTTCTTTAGACACATGAGGGCTAATCTGCACTGGTATCCTCTTTGACCTCAAATAAATCACATGGACACTGAACACACATAAGATGGTTGACGTGTGCTGCCCAATGGCACAGCGGCAGTTTGTGGATGAACATTTTGATCAGTGGAACTACTGCTTCCATGCATGTCGTTACTTCTAGATGTAGTACTACTGACCTTCTGACCCAGTTCTAAATTTGTAATTTGATACTCCAAAGCAAGTACTATCATTATTCCCCTGAATCTTTGCTGAACTTCTCCTCTCCGCTCCTCTACAATAACCATTATTTTTGCTCATTACATTGCTCATACATTAATGAATGACCAGTAGCTCTGTACCAGATCACTATCAGTTCCTTGATGTTATAATTAGCAGAAATGCTTTGTCACCTCTCTGGAACAACCCTCCATCATCCTCCATTACAGCCACTGCTTGAGGAAATTGTATGTGTAATTGCCTTGTAGCGGTTATGTCAACACAGGCAATTCCACAGCGTGCCATAGCAGGGTGAATAGTAGTGATTTTGAGGACAGGGCCGGTGTGCAGGAAATGCAGGTACTTGCCTCTGCTATTACAGGTTAATTACATAGGTGAAGGAGAGCTATGGAAACACCACAGAAACCCCTTCACTCCAAAGAACTACTGCTAGGCTCCAGTTGTACATCACTGCAACAATGGTTTTGAGAATATTTCAGTTATTTATTCTGATAAAAAGTGTGTCCATATGTATAGTATGCATGCACATGCATGCAAATGATGCCACTCTACTACCAATTTTGACATAACATATTAATATTATATTTCCTCAGGGCCAGCAGAGCGCAGGAAAGAAACTAAACAAGAGTCCAGAGAAATTGGGAAAATTTGGATCAAAACCACAATCTAAGGTGGGTCAAGACTACAAAACCTTTTATTTACTATTGGTGTTTTGGAATTTTTCCTTGTGTAAGGTTCGGCTCTTGGGCCATTAAGTGCTATAATGGAATGTCTTTAAATACCACCTATCCGACCCAAAGTGTGAAGGGCTGGTGTGGTTAAGCAAACACAGCTGACCTCACCACAGTTTCCTGGGGCAGGGTTTAAACCCCTGACCCTGAGGCCTAATCCCACTTTCTTAAGCCGCCATCTTCTATGACACTTTCTCACACCTTTTTGGCACCGTTTTGTAAAAGCAAACATAATCTGTGAAGAATATTACTGACACTATTTCACAATGCATCACGCCCTGATGAAATAAAAAAAGTCAGCTTAGATAAGTGCATGTGTGCAAAGCAAATAGTGGTGGTTGCTGACATGTTGATGGAAAGCTCTGTGATTCTTTGTCATGTCGAACACTAAGCCACTTTGTTGCCTTTTTCCTGAGGGTAGAAACTGAATCTCTCTGGGCCAGAGCTCGTCTTGTGTGGGAGATGTGTGTGGCTGTTGTCCAGACATAACACAGCATCGCTCCAAAAGCTCCAGGATTAGGCCAGTGGCAACTACTGCTGACCACTTCTCCAGTTTACTCTCTGCTGAGCTCCTCAGGCCACCTATGTCCAGCTAGTGCACACAACTACTGTGGTGTGTCAGCTGAACTGATGTAAAATTTTACTGCAAAATAACTTTACCCACTTGATAAACTGTTCATTTGAGTCTAACATTCAGTTTGGTTTTGTGCTTGAGGCAGTTTCTAAATTCCCACTCTTTGTTGTGTTACTCGCACTTGTGCCTGTTTGGAGGTAAAAGGAGACTCGAGGCAACTGAGCCGTCGCTCCTTGATTAATTTTGGATGTAGATTTGGTGTTGAGTGGCTTTAAAGCTATTGTTGGTAGCTGTCACTGGGGCAGTCACTGACTGTCCCTTTTAATGATCTGCTGTTTACTTAAATGCTTTTATAGTCTGAAAGTCTATGTCTGCAGAGGACATGGAATGAGGACTTGTGGAACTTTGTCCGCCCTCTTCTACATTTCTTCAACTTCTCCACAACAACTGTTCGCTCTTGACAACCTCTTCACACCCCTCACTTCCTGGACACACCTTCTCCCAATTGCTCCCATTACAGCGTGTTTGATGTCTGGTGCAGCTTGTGCTTCCAGATGCCCCTGAGGAGCAGAGAGCGGGCGTGGATGTCTGTTTTTCCCTCCTCCATTCGTTCCTTCAGCACAGGTGACTGGTCATTACATTGGCCTGTCAGAAGTGCTGCCAGCGCCGCTGTTCTCACCTCTCGCAGTGCAGCATAGAACTGAACCTTCTTGCATAACAGGCTCAGCGCGCAGAGCGGCTAACTCCATGGCTGGACTTTATCCGCAGCTGGTGTCTCCTGATTGATGGCCGTGTGGAGATGTCGATGCCTTCTGGCACACGTCATGGTCGTAAACGTGTTAACCACTCCATTCAGGCCTGTCACAAAAGGGTGTGAGTCAGTGTGTTAGTGACTGATTTACATGTGTCCGAGCAGGTGCCTGTCGATCTGGTTCACGTTTGCATATATAATTATTTTCCCTTTGAATTTTATGATGTTTGCTCCTGACTAAGTCTATAAATGTTGTAAATGGAAAACAAATGCCGAAAAGCCAGGTCCCTGTAATTGCACTGAGGATTTATAGGATTAGAATAATGTCCCCAGTGAACTGTCTCACCCCCTCAAAGCTCTCATTCCAGCTAAATAACACTTGCCATCCCTGGACAGAGCGATGAGAAAAGGTGTCACAGCCATGTGTTTCTGTGGATTGAAGACGAGGGCTGCATCAGATGATGGTGTGCTTGTGATTAAGTTCACGTCTCATGGCATCTGTAATCAGCGTCTGGGCCAGATGAAAAAGCTGGCTCTCTTTTGTGTTTATCAGCTGTTTGGAGTCCACAGCTGTCCTTTGGAAGTACAGAGCTGCCAGTAAATAATAAATACGTAGTGCATTTGTCTGGCAGCCTGCCAGTGGCATATGTTCCCTTTTTAAAGTGAGCTATGCAGGTTTTTAATACCTTTTGATCTTTGCTATAAAGTGCACACTTCTTAGGGACAGGGACAAGTGATTATTTTTTATCATTACTGACCCCCCTTCTCCAGGTTTAACCCTTTTTGTTTTTAAACCAACAAGGTGTAGCACCTGTTTGTTCTTGGACTTTATCAAACCACTTATTTAAGTATAGCTTCTATATCTTGTTGCTTGGATTGCATCCGTGTTTTTATTTCTAACCTAATCTTCTAATCACCCATAACAACCTTATTTGGTCATACTGACAGAGATTTGTATTTTTTAACTTCAATATAATTCCAATAGTGCCATGTTACGGTTAATATTTTTATTTTTGTCTGAACTTAGTCATTGAAAAAAATGCATACGCTGAAGAAATAAACTAATAATATCAAAAGTTGTTTTATTATATCAATAAACTAGTTGTAAATGATTTCTAAGCACTGGCATGATTTTTGTATTTCTCATCTTGTCATCTTATTACTCTATGTTAGGGTCCAGTTCAGTTTTTATATTTTCCAAGCCCAGAACAGATACCTCTGTTCTAACTATGTCTGTGGCTATCAATGAAACCCTGCAATTTCGATGGATTCCTCACTAGTTTTACATGTAGCGACAGGCTCAGTGGCTTGTGTAACACTCAGTCACAACTTGAGGAAAGTTTGTCAGTTCTTACCGGCAGACCATCTGAAACCTCATCTGGCCAATCTAGACACCCCTCTTCCAGAGAAGCACACCACTGGCTTCACTCGGACCTTTGTCTTGTCATTAATAGAAAAATGTAGAGCTGGCACGTGCCCTCTCTCACTTGGACAACAATAAAAGCATACTTGCACCTGATGTATTAGTAAAATGATGTAGTAATTAGGATAGAATTTGTTGTCTTTGCGCACGCTTTAATCTGCCTCCAGCTGCGCTCTCGTGCCAGGTTTCAAACATGTGTCCAAACTTAAGTCGCTGGACTCGTGGTCAGCCAATCATCAGGTGGTTTCGGATCAGTCACTGTGCTTGCATGCAAATCGAAAATGATTGCTGTCAAGTCAGCTATGAGATTCAACGTTTTTACAGTGATTTTTAAATCTCACAATCTAGTTATATAGCGTTTGCCAATATAACAGCAACAGTCGCCTTTACTGGTCTTTTTATTTACATTTTATCAAATTGGTAAACAGTGTGATGAATATTGATAAATGAAACACACAACCTGATCAACGTCCAGCAGTCTACAATGATAAATACATTTTAAAAAAACAATAAACCCCTATGTAACTCACTTGCAGAAAATTACTCAGTGAAACAAAAAAAAGTCCTTTTTTTTTTAATTTTTTTTTTTATTATAAGTAATGCTTATTTATTATAACTAATAAATAATGGATTAGTCTGTCCTTACATTTGATTGATGGGATATATAACAACAGTTCTACCTGGATGATCCAGAGGCAGTGCTTCAAGCAAATCTGTGTATTCGCAACAAATATCATCCAGTGATTGAAACACCACCTCTGGTGGTCATCATGGAGGAAATGGAACCATATCCTCTCTGCTAGTGTGGGTGTTAGCAGGGTTTGTGAGAGCACTGCAGCTAAAGATTTGGGCCTTATTCATTGAGCACAAGTACTTTTAAATCACTAAAGAAATGGCCCATCACTGTATAGAACGCACATATTTGCAAATATTTTATTAAAAGGTTCTCTGCATGAATGTGCTCAATGTCAATGCATTGTTATTGGCATTTGAGAAAACCTAAACTTGCATAAACAAATTGGTGTATCCAGGGATCTCCGTGTGTTTTATTACACTGCCTTTTGTAAGTAAGGTAAAATGCTAATGAACTAGCTTGGTTTGTTTAGTTTGCAATATCTCAATCGAGCTATATGAACATACATCATCAGTGATTTGTTGTAGATACACTCTGGAATACAGAAGTGTGTTATCATTGTATCTACAACGTTCTAAATCTCTTTTTGATTTGACATATCCATCAGCGCTCCTTATCTGCCTGACATCTGTTTACAGTCACCTGCCTCAGGGAAAGACAAAGCCCAGGCCGGGTCTTCTAAATCGCCTTCTGTGGTCGAGATTAAGAACAAGTTGTCTGCGGCTGTCAAGGAGGTAAGGCTGTCATCCACTCTGGTAAATGACCACTCGTAATTGAATGTGCGACCCACTACTAAGCCCCTGATTTATTCTATGGTGTTTTCTATCAGGGCAAACCCTTACCCAAGACAGAGCAGAAGTTGGAAAATTACGTCAAGAATACCTTTAGAGTAACAGACAAAAATGTAAGTATGTTTCTGGATGTTCAAACTAGGGCTATACAATTAATTATTTGTTATCAAATAGCAAAGGTTGAAATTATTTGGGTGTTACATTGTCCTGCTGGTCTCTGCAAGCAACAAAGTGCCCCATCTTTTTATGTGGAAAACTTGCAACCCCTGTATTTTAGACTCCCACAAACATGTTCTGAGATATATGCTATTTTTGTCTTAGTTTAGTAGTTTAGTTTAGTATTATTTCAGTCATATGTTAAAAATGCACTATGCAACTTTTCTGGTGGAGGGTCTGCTTCATGAAAATAGTATTGCTTTGTCTGGAATGTTCCACAGTATGGCATTAAACTTTTCAATCTTGCAATTATTTCATTGTGTTTCTTTATAGCAAAAAATACTTTGAAAAACATGCATTTTGTAATCAGGCTCTCCACAGATCTGACCTGTAACTCGGCCTCATGGTGTCTCCATACAGATAGGCTTTTCTAATGCCATACTGTGGAACAGTTCATACATAAGGATAATATCTCCAAGGAGACAAGCAGTTCGCAGATCCTCCATAAAATGTACATGGTACACCTTTAATGCTCCTGGATATATTTATACTGTGAACTATGAACTTAAAAACATAAAATGCCAAACTTATAGATTTTTAAATTTCCAGGACTGCAGTAGCAAGTAGTAATCATAGTAGCAAGGATTCCCACACTCAGAAATGTGCACCGCCGATGACTTATATTCATTCAGTGTCAGTGAGGAGATGGAGTGGGAGTGCACCTGCCATGGAGAACTCTTTGGGGCTGATTTAGAGCCGAGTGTGTCTTTTGTATCCTTAATGAAGGGACTGATGGTATGTGGATGGTACCAGCCTCTCTCACATTCAAGGCCTTTTACCCAAACCAAAAGAGTCTTACTCTAAATGGAACACCTAAATCTTGCCTAATGCTGCTTCTCATATCGAGGGAGAAAAACAACAACTCCTAAGTTTTGTTTCACTGAACCCGAATGATTCATAATGTTATATTATACACTCGCTACATCACATGCTATCAGTGAGCAGTTATAAAATGCTGTAATAATCACTTGTAACACATGGTCTTCCAGGAAATGCAGAGAAGACAATTGACAAATTTTAAATTGATAGCTTTGGAATCGAAAATGAGACTAATCAATACTAAAACTAGTATCAAATAGATACTCATTTGAACAGTCAATCAATACTAAAAAGTCAGATTCACAGGATAGAAATAAACATTTTCTGAATAATTTTAGAATGATCTTGAGCTGTATCAAAATATGTTTAAGACCACATAGACTAGTATACGCCCATAGACCACTACGCAACCTACATGGACAACTGAGGGATTACACATATATAAGATCAGATGGTGATATAAAATATAGTGCTATTATTTAATGTTTAGACATTAGCACGTCATTTTAAAGAGAGAATGTTTTTATTATCATTGTGGTATTGCAGTATCAAGTCTATTCCTTAGTATCAAAATTGAGTTTGATATTTTAGTATTGTGACAACATTAACTACTAAACTAAAGCAGTTTATTTTAACTCCTTTTCATAATAAAAATCTATTAAAGGTCCTATATTACGCATTGACTCTTGTGAGCTTTAAGCCATGTTAAAATGCTGTTACCTCATCAAAAACATACCTAGAGTTGCATTTCCTTTCATCCACGCATGTTTGAGTAATCCTTTATTGTAGGCCTGTCTACATCTCCAAAGCTCAAAATGCTCCATTTCACCTTGTGATGTCATGAAGCGATAAGTTTCAAGTTAACAGCTACCTTTTGCCTTTTATTTAATAGAGATCTGCAATTTCCTGGCTGAAATTATCCAAATTATTCCAGTTAAGTGGAAGTATGAAGTTTAAAAACGCAGTAGAACAAGTCCTGTATTACCATATGACATCACAAGGTGGAACAGAGTGTTTTCAGTTTGAGAGAAGAACTCATCCTAAATATGTAGGATCTGTGGTTTAAACATGTGAATGAATCAAAACACAATGCCAGGTATGTTTGTGATGAGGAAACGCTAAATCATAGATCACCAAATAGCATAATATGGGTCCTTTAAAAATCCCAACACAAATATTTAATAAACCAATAAACCAGTATGGTATAGCAGATATTATTTAATTACTACTACCCAGCTCTAATTGCAGTTATATAAAAGTGACAAAAAGTACTGTGCTGAAGGTATTTTAACTGTTTGGCTGATGAAAACCTATTTTCACTTGGAAGAATAGAGATAAAAAACTAGTGCTTGGCTATACATTTGCCAGGACAGTAGGTGTGGTGTGTATCTGGTGAATGCATTGACCTTTTGAATTGGAAACAAATTAAATTTCAAGAAGAACCATTTCATGGGTTTCTGCTTCTCTGTTATATGCAGAATTTGGAGGATTTTTTTCACATTTAAAAGTGGTAATACTTTGTAAATTGTTTATCGATATGGCAACAGTCCTGTTTTACACAGTTGGATTGACTTTTCATTGTAGCTCTGTAGTTCAGTTGCATAAAGCCATGTATAGCAAACAAAAAATAAGATCTGTCAACTGGACAAAACATTATAGTGAAGACATTTCGCTGCTCATCCAATCTGCTTCTTCAGTCCTGGTCTTATTACTGGTGGACACTGCCTTTTATCTATCTGAAGGGAGGAGCTAACTACACTGAAACGCAAAACACCTATTGTTTACAGGTTCTGTTTGTAGGCCAGGTCTGTTTCTTTTGCTATGGATCAGACCTGGATGACTGAGGGATTACACACATATAAAGCCATGTTGCAAGCAAATATTTACTTACTTAGGCACTTTTTATTTTTTGGAAGTTGATCAGTTTAGTACATTATAACCACAATTTGTTACTCTCAAATTCTCAGTTAAAACCTTCCAACACTGTTATCTCGCCAACCCCATTTCATCCTTCAAAAATGCGTCATATCACTCCACTATAACACGTTGCTATGGTGTAAAACTATGTACATGCTAGCTAGACGCTCCACCCTCCACGCCCTGCACCTACGCCCTTCAGTATCAGAGGGCTGCCATTGCAAACAGGCCTGCACTGACCTGAGGTGTACCATAGGGCCAAATGACTGTACAGCCGGGCCTAAGTGTGAGGAGCGGGGCTGGTGAAAGAGTGGAGGCAGCGGGGGTGGAGTGGAGGTGGAGCGGGGCCTTGTTGATCCCAGTGTGTAGAAACATCTGTGCGAGCGCTTTAGTTTCATCAGCCAAGGCCGAGATCTGTCAGACCTGGAGCACCTAGTCATATACTCTGGTATGTAGCGCTGCCTGCCCCCACCCACCCAGACCCGCGCCACTCCACAGCAGCAGCACTGATGGTAAAGGACCTATATGGTGCATTTCACATACTTTAGAACACCTTATCATTGGCCTTTTTAAAATTTCCAGTAGCCCTAATATCTGTGCACATATAACAGCAGTGTTACCAGCAGAGGGTGTAGAGTGAAGCAGTTTAAATAAGGTTAAAAACACTTGCTGCTAGCTCTGCAATATGGGCAATATGCTGACCTGTAAAGATGTATGGACTATAAAAAGCCCCAAGGTTTAAAGATGGCTGCCAGTTTGAGTCAGTGGGTCGTGGCGCGTGTTACTAGTTTAAAGCTAGGTATGTTCGATGGCTGAGAAACCCCGTTAAAATAGACTTGAATAAAACAAAGCACAATTCCTGGCATGTTGTCCTTCTTGGGTCTGTGTAGAACTGTATAAAGATAAGTAAGTAACCATGTGCTGTGTTGTCACTGTCATCCTCAGGTGGTCAAGGAGCTCTGGACTTATGTACAGACACTGCGGACGGCCAGCAAATAACTACAGTTTAGCCAGTCCAAACGTTTTGTATTCTCATTGGTTTTAAAGGCACACTCTGTAAAAGATTTAAAAAACTGTATTACCCCTTGACAACTTCATATGTTTTTTGAAAACGTAGCTTCTTGTGAGCATTCAGTAAATGCTATATGAATTAATATTGCAAGATTGAGGAGCAGTTGAGGTTGAGAGAGTAAAATAAATTCCTTAACCCCTTTTAATATTCTTTAAAATGTAGTTTTAACCCAGTTTGTAACTTTTGATAATTTGTTTCTTCTGACGTCTTAATTAGATATATTTGGTTCAATATTTTATTATTGCAGCATGTGGGAGCCTGATTGAAAATGCACGGAAGGAGCATGTTTCAACAATTGACTATTAGTAGAAGTGGACTGTGGGAATGTGACATCACTCCAGAGCCAATCAGGAACAAGGTTGTTGAAAGTACACGCCCCTTGACAAAATCTAGTAGGTAACAAAGTACAAAAAATGGAAACTAATGGCATAACACATAGGCAACTTTTCGGGCCCCGTGAGATTGTTGATTGATTTTTGATCAACTGCCCTATACAGTGTGTTGGGTCCAATGTGCAGAATGTGCCTTTAAATATAAATACTGTAAACTGCAATGAATCAAAATCAGGCAACTATTTTTGTTTGTTGGCTGCATTCACATTGCAAGCTTTGTAACCATGAATTATGTTTAACCTTTTGCCTTGTTCCCTCCAATGTGCATCAAAGCTTGACAGCTGTCTTTGCAGTGTGAAAGTTGAAAATAACTAAGTAATATCATGGTTAATTACAAAGATGTGAAGATTTAAAATAGTAGTTGCATTGTTTTAGAGTTGTGTTTGTCCTTTTTTTTTTTACCTTTTGCATTGAGCAGTTGTATTTTGTTGCTTCGAAACATATCTAAACTGACTAGCTAAAATTCAAAATACATTTCAATCCCATAAATGTACATTATAATATCAGTGTTTATGGCAAAACTCTACACAAATCTATTAACATGCAGTAATTTCTAATAAAAATGTAAAGATATGGGATGTTAACACGCTCCATAAAGCAAACTAGTATTTACACACATTGTTAATTATGAATGCAGCTAAGACGTTAAGGAGGCCTGTCTCATGAGGTCATTCCATAAAGTACTCAGAATCTAGCAACACATAGCATTAATGTCCCACGTTCATGTGTTTATGATCCTATATAATGCATTTTATGGGCCAAATGTTAGCCCAAGTATGCTTTTTTTTTTTCCAAGCAGTTGCGTTGCTTAAATTGATTTTGTCCTTTAGCAGTTTAACAATCGACGATAATTAACATTAAAGGTGCTGTACCAGATTTTTTCAGTTTTTTAAAAAAATGAAAAACCAAACTAGTTCATTTTAAACTGTTTTCAGTGGACCAAAGTGGTGGTAAATCTAGCATAACAACTGTCATGCTAATGTAAATTTCCTAATTGTCAGGAAGTGCGCGTAAGACTTATTTTGACCTCAAGAGCTGCTCGTATAATATATCTGAACTGGGGCAAGACAAAAATCATGTATTCAGCCTTTTAATGGTCTCAAAAAAGAAAAAAAAGTTATCGTTGACAAACACAAATTTTAAAAAGATCATATTTTACATGTTGTAGCTGTCAGAAAGTTATGCTATTTCTGCCCATGTCCTGTTTTCTTGCAGCCTCTCGATTGTTATCAAGTTTAATTAGTTTTCCTGTTGCATCTATGTTTTTTTATTAAAAGTTCTGTTCAAAATTTTAAATGTTTAATGCATTTATTGTGGTGTTGTGTTTCTAATTTGGTAACTACAGACTGAGAAGACCTCACAAGAGCTGGAGCCAGCATACATGACATATACATAACACATACAACACGGTGTATACTCGAGGATTGAGAAGCAAGTGGGTTTATGTGATGTTCTAACTTCACAAACTAAATGATCATTTTCAATTGGACATTAGTCATATTGAAATTTGTCCTAGAAGACTTCACAGACAAAGATGCCACCATGCAAATGAATTTGACTGGACTGTTGATAGTATACGATTATACTTATCTGTCTAGCATTTATTAAACTACAGGCTTTTTAACTGCTAAAAAAAAGTGGCATTGCCTCTCTGCAGATCTGACCCTAAAAGCAATAACATCACCTTTAAGACAAGGACCCGCCAACAAAAAGTTACATAGTGCACCTTTAAAGTAACTCAATTTGGCCCTAAATGTCACTTGTCCCTTGTGATACAGATCCATCAATTTCAGCTTGGTCAGGAATGTAAGTTCTTTGTCATATGTAAGATAACTACATAAAACCTAAAACATCCCATCATTCAGCTCTACATGATTGCATTGTACTTTCAACTTGCTTTTGTTCCTTTGTTCTGTGACGTTATTCCATATCTCAGAGATGAACCAATGATATTTCCCTTTTCAAGTGGAGGAGAAATGCAGAACATGCATGCATTTTGGCAGCCCACCTCTGCTCCTATTGCCAATAATTCTGGCCCATCTGTCTCCCTAATTAAATGCACTCCTCTCTCTGACACTGTGTTATGGTGACCTACTCAATTTTGATGTTTGAACCTCAACACAGCGCACAGAAGAAAGGCCGAATTAGCCAGGGTGGGGGTGTTTTTAGATTTGGAGTACTTGAGTTTACTTTAATGTTTGGATCGCAAATCTAAAGTGATGATATGTTCACAGGACAAGCAGATGACATCAAGATCAAGGCAAGAAAAAGACAAGTGGAGCAGATGTCAGAGAATGTTTAAGAACTAAGAGGCAGTACAGGGCTAAAAATAGGGATGTGATGCGCATAAGGGAACAATAAATGAAATGTTACAGCTCAGTATCTGATAATGGCACTTTAAAAAGAGATTCTATAGTGATGCGAGATAGGGATATTCAAGGTGATAGTACCTTCAACCACAAGGTGTCAGTAAAGTAGCAAGTTTATCCATTGATTTCCAAAGATTAGTGGTAGAGATGGCTCCAGAGGAAGTTTATTTATTTTTATTTATTTTTTTTTTCAATTATCAGTTATACTAAGTTATACAAAACCCTGATACAAAACTACACTACAACTTCACAAACCTGAAGCCATGTGCACTAGTTTCCTATCCCAACTAACTTTTTGTAATAGTCCTTTAAAGGGAGAGTGACTTAACGTGGAGAGCTAAGGGAGGGGTGGCTCAGAGCGTCAAAACTGAAACTGAAACTTGTTTTTGGCAAATATAACATTTTCAAAACAATAAAAGGTAACATTATGATCCAAATATGTTATGTGTTGGCAATTAATATACCCCATAGAAGTGTAATTGTACCCCCTCTTTCAATTTATATAAAGGGTATTGTAAAAGCAGGACAAAAATCAGAGACATCTAATTAGAAAGCATTTTATCTATTTCAAACTTATGAGATAGAACCAGGTGAGACACTATATGACGCTTTGAGCTGAAAGCTGATTGGCTGTGCAAAGGTGGACCACCATACCTCACTTCTTCATCTGTTCTTCATCTTCAATCTGTGCTAGTGGCCAATTAATCCATTCTTGTATATACTCCTGATGTACCAATCATAGACCAACCTACTACTTACTGCCTACAGCTACAGTTTGAAAATCTGTCACCTCAGCTTTAATTACGCGCGTTAATTACGACCACTAGGGGGCACTGAAGTCAAACCCTCAACTACTTAACAGACTTTGATATTGATACAAATTGATTAGGCTTTTACCTGTAGTGACACAGCAGTCGGGTGCCAGCTGAGGAGGCAGAGGAGGCAGAAGAGTGTGGGCTCCGGATGCAACCGCGCCATGACGCACGCTGTTCGACAAGACTGCGAGAGGCACGTGGAAATCCCCCCGCTGTGGCGCACTTGGATTCCAGCGCGGGGTTTGACTGAAGCCGCCTGAAGGTATTGACACAGAACACACACTCCCAGACGACTGCAGACTGAGGAAAGCGGCCGACAAGGTGCTCCGCGGGTCCTCTGAGACGGCACCGCAGTGTTGGCATAACAGGCCTGCGGACTTTAAAGTGGTGCGCAGGTATTCGGTGTGTGCGCATGGGTCATAAAACTGTTCAGAGTCTCTGTAGAGGCGCTGATCTGATTTATATGCCAGATACTGTAAATATCTTTAGAAGTTGTCTCCAGTGCTGGTCTGATCTGTTTAACAATTTATTTTTTGCACACCATGCATAAATAAGTTAATGAAATGATGACATTGTCCTGTAATTATATGTAATTATAGTTTACTATCTAAGAATCATGATCTGATCCTAGTGAAAATCAGCTATTTTAGCAGTTGGCACTAGTCACATCCTGATTCACTGCTTTTCTGTTTAATTCAGTTCTACCCTTTAAACACACTTTTCCCCACCCACTCCTCCTATTGGTCAGAATCTACAATGCTTTGAGTGAGTGACAGCTGGAATTAACCAATCATGTTGTTTTTTCAGCAGCCGTGTCAAACTCAAATGCACAGTGGGTCAAAATTAAAAACTGAGATAAATTCAAGGGCTAAATTCAATATTTATTGAAAAATGATACTGGCAACCAGCTCTAATGCACATTTGATATGATCTCACGGGCCAAATCTAATTAAACTGTGGGCCAGATTTGGCCCCCGTGCCTGAGTTTGACATACGTGTTTTATGGCATGTATAAAGATTTATCTAAATCTTAATTGTGATGTGGACGTGGGCAGGTTATCAAAATAATAATATTGTGAATGCTGATTGAAAATGTGTACAATTCAAACATTGATTAAAAAATGCAAAAAGAGCTGATCAGAAAATGAAAAAATGCAGATGATAAACTGCACTGTTATGAGTAATTTTACTGTCCTTTCACACAACTGATAAATTAACGATGTGTTTTAGCCTGCTCTCTGTTGAACTGATTTAATAGTCTCAATTTTTGTATCATATACTCCAAAAATATCCACTGAATACATTTCACCTTTCATCGAAGTAGCTTCTTCAGTTCTAGGCTCTCGTACAGTACTTTTATGTTGCTGTTCACACAATGCACTTCATACCGGCCGATTTATATTTATTATCTCCATCTATATCTATTTTTAACATAATATTATCCAGTTTCCCTTTGCATATGTCTTCGATTCAACCCACAGGTGCCGATCCCGGTGACTTTCAGACAGAGACAGTGAGAGAGGGTGAAGTGGAGGAGCTCTTTCTGTCAGTGCCTTGTTTTAACAGTAGCCACACAGGTGAGTAATCCATGTGACATCATAGACCACAGACTCTTTGGGCTTGTCAAACACAACATTAAAGCTATTAGGGAAATGTCAGCCTCCCCTGTAACTCTGCAATCACACGAAAGGCCACAAGACAGGGGCAGACTATGACCAAGTTCACTGCTGTATTAGTGGCTCATGTACTGTAATTGTAAATATTGTCATCACGCATTGCAGATGTGTAAAGTGATGGATGTCTGGGCACCGACAGAAAAGAACACTTAGTACTAGAGGTGTGTGATATTGAGTTTACAAGATGATAGATGGAGTTGTTTTTGTAAACCCACAGTATGTAACTTTTTAGCCAAAAAGTAGACAGAAATAAATACATGTTTTTGTTTCCATTTTGGTTGTGTTTATTGCACTGAAAAACATGTGTCCCTACAGTGAACGGGCTTGCATCTCCACAAACCCGACTTTTATTCCTCTTGCTTGTTTCCATGGAAATGTTGTTTAGCAAACCTATCTACTGTATCTTCACGGAGAAGGTTCCAAAGTATAGTTTTAACTTTCTATTTCAATGGAATCATGCAAGGGATGTGCCACCTCCAGAAAGTTACATACTCTACCTTTAATGTTACTTAAAATACCCAGTATACAGTTATAAAATTGTCCACAAAAATGAAAGACTCAAGACATGCAGAAATATAATTAAAACTTGAGTATAAGGTAATATGTCTCCACTTGTAGTTAACATGCCTGTATGTCCCAACTTCTTCAGGAAAATGCCCTACAATATAATTTTAAATGCATACCTGATATTCTGCAGCTATTTTTACAACGTGAAGATAGATATGTTATTTGTCATACTGTGCAACTTTCCTAGCAAAGCAGTTCTTTAGGTAATCCATTCAGTCATGTTTGTGTTTGCTTCCTACAGGCCACGCATCGTACTACATCATACACCCTGAATCTAAAGTTGGCTTTATCCAACCCCATCCGACCTGTGCAGTTCGTAGTGCCCCAGGGAACACTCACACTGTCAGAGCACATCAAGTGTCATTAAAGTAATTACACCACAACTTACTCATCAATGCAGTTTCAACTTCACTATATTAAAGCCGAATAATGTGTTATATTTGTCTACAGTGAGGACACTTTAAAACAAAACTGGTAATGTTGTATATGTGGATATTAACACAATATGATGATACAGTCCTGTGACGATCTGATAGACTGAAACATGGCTTTATTTTGATTCAGTTATTATCTGTTTAAAAGTTCACTATGTAACTCGCCTGCCTCTGTGGAGATGTTGTTACTTTGTCTGGAATGTTACACAGTCTGACATTAAATTTATCTTGCATTTATTCAGTCACAGGAGTTTCATGAAAAACACGCATTCTTTCTGTGAGTGGGGTCACCTCTCCACAGATCTGACTTGCAATCTGGTGGGTTCACCTGCATGCTTCCATAAAGATAGATGTGTTTATCTATCTTTAATGCAAACTCACATCTACTTTAGGAAGATACAGATAGCTATTGGCTCATTCTAAAGGCAAAATACCTACAAATTTGACATAAATCATGATAAAACAAAAATTGAAATTGTTAACCATTCTCCTTTTTTCCCCATGGTGTTTTTGAAAGTTATTGCCAAATCGGCTACGCCAGCAGCTGCTTTGCATGCGTCACTGTCCGATAATTGACTTAGCAGTTTCATTGTGCAATTTGAAAATCATTGCCAACAAATCACTTACTCCTCAGTGTAGTTCGTCAAGGTGTCCATCCCGCCCCCTCAGACAGGCTCCACCCCCTCAGACTGGCTCTACCCCCTCCTGCATGTGACAATGGCTTTGACCTTGACCTCCTCTGCTTGTGATGTGACAGGTCGGCCCATCACCTGGATACGAGCAAATAAACCTGCCCGGGGGAAGAAAATATCGAGTCCACATTTCAAGCATTCGCCGAGCGCTTTCAAAATGGAACAATGCCTGCGCCTCAAGGGAAAAAAGTGATCACGCTGGTATGTTTATATTAGATCTGGAGGAAGCCATCATTGTCATCACTAGCGATTTGCGAGTACATGGCTCCATTTTGACAGCCGACTGTATCTTAATAACAGCTCTTTCTATGCATAGGTCAATTGTCGCCGCTTATGTAAACATAGCTCTCTAGAGAAAATACAAGCAGAAGATGCCCTTGCTTGTTTTGATTTCAACTGGTAAAGTCAGTTGAATTGAATGGAAAAAGAGTTATCTAAAGGCAGTGATTGGAATAATACATTTAATAGTAATAATGAATGTCTTTTTTTACAATGCTTTTCATGCACATAATGCATCTCAAAGCACGGTGCAACAACCGTAAACTTGGTGAACCCAGGGACCACCAGCAAGCTTGCATTTTGTGAGTGGAGTGCAGAAGGTTCGTAATGTAGGAAGGAGTTAAAATTAAGATTTTAAAGATTTTTATTAATGTATTCTAGCTTGAACTGGCCGCCAATGAGAGGAAGCCACCACGGGAGTTATGTGTTCCCGTCTCACTGCAGAATTTTAGCTTACCTGGAGACCTGTCGCGTGTGCTCCTACTGATTTAAAAACTACTACAATCACAACTTAACCTAGAATGCAATTAGCTGCCATTGAATCTGTTAGCCGAAGCATGGAGCTAGTTTAACTTTCTGATTAAATTATTTGCCTGAGGGAAAGAAACAAACTCTAAACACGAATAACTACTAATCGCAGATTTACAGTCGCTATCAGTCATATCAATATTTGATTGGATCATGTTTACCTCTTCACTTTATTATAACTGCACTTTAGTTAGCCTTTGCATGAACAAAGACTGAATTCAAATAGTTTATTAAGAATGATTCAGGCTTAGAAACTACTTAATTAATACCCTAACCCTACCTCCTAACCCTTTCATTAAGTAGTTACTGCTGTTCAAGGACATGCACAATTGGATACACTGCGTTTTAATAATCTGGTGTTAAACATTTATACTCACACCTGCACCTGTGTTTAATGTTTTAAATGTCCCTATACGGTTATTGGTTTTGTTTGTTTTGTTTGTATTGTATTGTATTGTATTGTAAGAGAGTGCTCATGGGCGTTTTTACACTCATACTTTTACCATGACGTGAGCATGTATCCGCAGTGCGCCCAGACGCTAGCAAAGCGCTGGTGGAAGTATTAGTGTAAATGATAGGAAGAGGTGGAAGAGTTCATCATTTATCTTCCCGTAAGCCTGGCCTTGTAAAACACAGCCATACAACACACTCTTATTAATACAGAGGAGGGATGAGCCGCTCTAGACAAGTGCCAACATGCGAGCACATTACCTGGACCAGGCTGCTATGGCAGAGATGTGAGCTGCATTCCTCTGCCCACCAGCACACAGCTCCCCTCCTGCTAATGCTGCTGCTGCTGTCGACTGTACACAGGGTTAGAGAGGGAGAGAGAGAGAGAGAGCTGAGCCAGGGGATTGTCAGGGCTCAACTACTAGGAGGAGAAACGCCACTAAAGATCATATAGGCTTAAATATGGGCCATAAGAATATTACAGGATTTGGACTATGAACGGAAGTGCATGTTTCTAACCGCTTAGGCCAATTAGATTTTGATTGTGTTTAATAATAGCTTTGGTTTTATAGCATGCTTAAAGGCTTTAAAGTTGATTATTCCTTTTGTAAAGTTCAAATTCACCTTTTATTTAACTTGGAAATTTTGAATCTCATTTTCAGGGGAATCCTGGCCTCAGAGGAGAACCTATCGTACGTGTTTTAGGGGAAACCAGAGCATCTACAGGTAACCTACATAGACACGCGTTAGAACATGCAAACTCCACCTTCCTTCTGAGGGGCTGAAATGCTAACCACTGCGTCACAGTTAGTGCAGAAGGTCAAAAAAGTACTGCTGCTGCTGCTGTTGTAGCTGCTGGCAGGGCACCAAACTTGCCTATTTTGTGGTTAGAGGTAAAAGTAGACTAGGACGTTAAGAATGTACAGAATGGCATTCCCAAGGTCAAATGCCAACTTCGCAAAACATTATAAGCCTTTGATCTACATCATTGAAATGAACAATTTAACTGGAAATGGAAGTTTATGATGATGTTTAAAAGTGGGACTAAACCAGGACGAAACCCGGAAGTAAACCTGGGCTAAACAAGGACTAGAACAGGACTAAAATGTGCTCAATTTACAACCAAAAAACAACAATTTTGAACACCCTAAACCACACTTAAGACCGTTACATAATTATTACTATAACTAACTCTGTACTTGCTGCCCATCGATACCCTTTGCCTAGCTGCACTTCTGTTACGTTGTACATATTTTCAGACACACATAGCTATCATATTAGTACATCACATCATATCTTGTTCCCACATTCTCGCCCCCTCCCCCACCGTTAGCAACAACACCTGGACTACATACTGACATGTAGAGACCCAGACCTGGACACATTCTGCTTACACGATTGCAGATATTTCAGTTCAAATCGATTCACGCATGTAGTCACCAAAAAGTATTCATGTTTTTGGCAACTTGAGCAGTGCAGGTGGTTGAGAAGGGCTGGCATCTCTTGTATCTATTGACTTGAACAATGGTGATATTAAGAGCTCAGAGTTGTCAAGAATTCTCAGCTTAAGCTTAAATCCTGTGCTTTGACACTTGTCTGTTAACTCGACAATAGTGCGTGGATGTGTTCTATAGATATCTACCTCACTGATTGGCCCTAGGCAGCGGCTGCATTAGGATTCTGACAGGCAAGCCTCACTCAGACCTGTGTGGTTAGACAAGGCAATTTGTCAGAACCTAAACTTCAAAAAGCTGAGAGCTGTAATGACTTTTGCCCCTAGCTAGTTTTGTGCTTTTTCCCTCGCTAGTATGACTTAGCATTGAATTATGTGGAAGTCATTAAAGGAGACCGAGGTGTAAAAAAGGAAGATTGCCATGTTAGTGTCTGTATATTTTTTATTATGCATTTTTTTTTTTAAGTACTCTGTTAAAAAAGTTAGGCACCACAATGGGTACAGCTATTTATTTTCAGAATTGTATTTTAAAAAATAAAAAAAACACTTGTGAGAACTGTTTTACACAACTGACACTTTGCAGCTGATGTCATCCACATTCCCTGGGGATGTGATGCTAACTGTAGGCATGCTCTGTCTGAGGCTTTGTTCGACTTTAATCTGAGCTTTTTAACACAATCTGACCAGAAAGAACTGACTTAGTTAGAACTACAATAGCCAATTTTTACTGTTGAACAAGTCACTTTCAAATAACATTACAATCACAAACCCTTAAACAGGACCATGAACGCTCGTATTGATCACAGGCTTCTGAAAATTGTTGTTGTTGTATTGTTATTCAAATCCATTTGTTTGTTATATTCTTGAATTTCCAGCTCATTTTAAAACTGTATAACTTAATATAGTAGAATACCCATTGCTAAACTGAGCCAGTGGACAGGTCAGAATACTATTGTGTAATTTGCTTTTTGATTGTGACATTGCAGATTTCTTGACCTGGTTTATGGTTAATATCTCTGTAATCACTGAGTTTATCCATTTTAAACAAAAACTGGCACAAAGACTTGATTATTACCATGTTGTATTTGATATGTCTGCCCCTGTACACAGAGCCTACATATTATATAAGCGGCTCTTGAAGTCAGAATAAGTCTACTGTGTGCTGTCTGCATCTAATTATAGACTATTTAATTATCTGATAATCAGGCATGCTGGCGTGGTAACTATTGTTAGCTTTACCATCACAGCAAGACTCCGCACTGGTCCGAAAAGTGCTTATAATTACATCAGGGTGAATAATTAAGATGCTCAGAATGCATACGGTAAGCCAGGTAACTTTGGAACACTGCAAAGAAGACAGTAGAAATCAGGTATATATATATATATATATATATATATATATATATATATATATATATATATATATATATATATATATATATATATATATATATATATATATATATATATATATATATATATATATATATATATATATATAAAAATATATAAAAATTAGCACTGTAGTGTCAGATTCATTCTTAAAGGTCCTGTATTACACAAATCTGACTCTTGTGACCTTTAAGCCATGCTATAATGCTGTTACCTGCTCAAAAACGTATCTGGAGTTGTGTTTTGTTTCATTCACACATGTTTGAATAATCCTTTATTATTAGTCTGTCTACATCTCCAAAGCTCAAAATACTCTGTTCCACCTTGTGATGTCATGGAGTAGTAGTTTTCAAGTTAATAACTATCTTTTACCTTTTTTCAGTCGAGCTTGGCAATTCCAGGGCTGAAATCATCCAAATGATTCTAGTGAAGGTGGAGTTTAAAAACACATTGGAGCACTTCTTGTATTATCACAAGGCAGAACAGAGTGTTTGAGAGAAGAACTCGAGCTAGATGTGCAGGATTTGTGTGCTAAACATGTGAATGGAAAAAACCCAATTACAGGTATGTTTGTGATGAGGCAGATAAGAAAATAGTGTAATATTGGCCCTTTAAACATTCATTTTGTACCGTATGATCTTCTCACATTGGCAAGGCAAATTTATTTGTATAGCACAATTTGTACACAAAGTAATTCACAGTACTTTACAGAATAAGAAAGACATGACAATTCAAAACATATCAAAATATAAATAATCATTGTGAAATTCACATTGAAAGTCAAATGCACAGCTGAACAGAACCGTTTTGAGCCTGGATTTAAACATAGTCAAAGTAGAGTCCTGTCTCACATCTTCAGGAAGACCAGATTTTAGCTGCATATAGTAACTGAAATGCTGATTCCCCATGTTTAGTCCTGACTCTGAACACCAGCAGGAGGCCGGCCCCTGAAGTCCTCAGAGCGTGAGGTGGTTCATATGGTACTAACATGTCAGAGATGTACTTTGGTGCTAGACCATAGAGAGACTTGTACACAAGCAGAGCTGCTTTAAAGTCTGTTCATAAAATTACTTTATTACTTAAACTGATGAGAAATTGTTTAAAATTGTCTGGACACATCACCAAAACTCTGAATACACAATTGTCTATTCTTCCCTTTCAGGTTCTTGTGGGCTGTTGAGCGAGATGATCGAAACTCAATGAGCGAATACATAAGAAAGCGGCTAATAGTCCAATATACAAGCAGGCATCAAAGTTAAACAAGCTATTCTAATGAGGACGTGTGTAGTCTACCACTAGATCACTAGAGAATACACGATACTTTGTGATACGCATCTTGTGAAGATTTTGAGAAGTCTGCGGAGAGTTTCATATCCATAGGTTTAAGGATAATGAAAATAATGACAGAGTCTTGTGTATACCTTATGATTGATGACTGCTATATGTGTTTTTGTACAGTATTAGTTAGACTCTGTAGACTTTGGTGCAGCACATCTGTTTGTGACTTAGGAATGTAACAATTTCCAGAACTCAAAGTAGTATCATAATCTTAAAATTGCTGTACAATATTTGCAATATTGAAGGAATGTTTTCGGAATTCTAAAAATTTTCTCTAAATGCCTTATGTAAGCAGAGTAACCTTAAGTGGGGTCATTATTGTCACATTTCAGTAGATTATGAATTGAGAGGAAGGAAGACCATGTTTCAAGTTCATTTTTTACAAAGTCAGCGACAAACAATGCATCTTAAAATTTAGACCCAAAATCATACAATTTGAACAAAAAAAACACGTAGTACATAGTTTAAATATTGTGATACTGCCAATTTGTTGATATCATTACATAGGTTTGCAGTATTAATTGGAGTTTGCAGTACTTTTGAGAACAGTCAGTTGAATTTTTTTTATCCAAATATTCCAGCCCCAAGAGTAACTGAATATATTTAAATTGCCTATATTACACTATTTTCCGATCCATGTAATAATGTTGTTTCCTCATCACAAATGCACCTGGAGTTGTGTTTTGTTTCATTCACACATTTTTAACACACAAATTCTGCATATTCAGGCAGAATTATTCTCTCAAACTGAAAACACTCTATTCCACCTTGTCTTTTTAAACTCCATACACCTTCACTAGAATCATTTGGATCATTTCAGCCCTAGAATTAGCGATCTCTACTAAACTAAAGATAAAAGGAACCTGTTAACTTAAAAACTACCACTACATGACATCACAAGGTGGAACAGAGCATCTTGAGCTTTGGAGATGTAGACAGACTAATGCAGGATTACTCAGACGTGTGAATGAAACAAAACACAACTCTAGGTATGTTTTTGATGAGGTAACAGCATTATAACATGGCTAAAGGCTCATAAGAGTTAATTTTGAGTAATATAGGACCTGCAGGTTGAAAGTTAATATCTTGTAAATGTATTTCCTTGTCCCTAAATATTTATCATCAATAACTAGGCATTATGGATTCAGTATGGATTTTTTTTGTCTTTGCTGACATATTTTTATCTTGCTGTTGTTGCTAATAACCATCCATTCATTTTCTTCCACTTACCCGGGGCCAGGCCATGGGGGCTGCAGTCTCAGCAGGGACTCCCAGACACTTCCTCCAGCTCCTCCATTAGGACCCCAAGGCATTCCCAGGCCAGCCAAGACACATAGTCCCTCCAGCATGTCTTGGGTCTTCCCCAGGTGGGACATGCCCAGAATGCCTCCCCTCTAAGGGAACACCCAGCTGCCAGAGGAAACTCATTTTTGACCGCTTGTATCTTGTCTTTTCTCTCTTTATCCAAAGGTTCTCACTTACCATAGGTGAGAATAGGAATGTAGATTGACCACTAACTAATAATATATGACAATATTTATCCATATTTACGAATATTTCCAAATATTTTCTTATATTGATATCAAGATTTTAATATATTGCATTGCCCACTTATTTAAGTGTATAATTCATCTAAAAATCACTATAAAATGAACATATCTGTCTAATGTTTGTCTCTTATATAAGTTATTGTTGAGCATTGCTGTTCTAATCGCATTTTCACTCAGTCTATTCAAAAAGACAAATCGAATGCACTTAGGACAAACTGGGAATTATAGGAAAAGAAAAAAACTTTAAAATATTGAGGAATTAGTCAATATTGGACCAGTTTATGGAAAATCCTCCCATATCACAGATACTAATGTTAGCTCCGACCACCCTGTCACTATGAGTAACCAAAGCTACAGTTACTATTTCACTTACATTACCTACACTCTTAGATTTCATTTTATTTACAGGCATATGTGTTACGATAATGACACCACCGACTCCTCAGATATCATTAATTTCTTTCCACAAGTTTGAAGCCAGATAAATATGCATCCATCAGTTTTAATGAGGAATGTATGCTGTTTAGATTATTAGAACGTACATTCTGGTTCCAAGTAGTAACAGTGATGTCATGTATCAGATATATTTGAAGGCCACATCTCTGAGTAAAAACAACATCGGAGTGGATCAGGGCGTGGGCCGGTGGTGTCTGGTGGGTGGAGGTACCAGTCTGTCCTCCTCTACAACTTACATCTGGATGGGGCACATTGGACCAGCAGTGGAAAGAGGACTGAAAATTTGTACTCAACTAAAAGTATAGTTACATGCCAAAATTGTGCTTAGACTGGTTTTCACGTCTTTGCAATGCTTACTTAGTTTGGTGGGATAGTACATGTGGTAAATATTCATAATAGTTTTGCATCAGTTAAGTGGCACTTTGTGGAAGAAAAAAAAAGTTGATAAGAAAAGTGCAGAAGTACAGGAAGTAGCGGTGAGTTCCAAAACAGAACATCTCTACCTATGTTATCAAATCCAAAATGCAGGGACACATTTTTTTGGCAGTTTAAACGTTCATTTAACAAACTAAAGGTGTTGTCATTCATTTTTCTTAGTTTAATTATGTCTATAGCACAATTTAGACAAGTTTGGCCCCTTGTTAACATTGTGGTTGCTAGGTAACAGTTATTTAATTACCTCTGAGTATGTCATATCTGCTGTCTGTGTCCAACCAGGAAGTTAAATTATAAACTTTAAAACAAAAAAATAGGACATTTTTTCTTTAAAATGTTGAATATAATTATGTTAATTTTGTATTTTATAAAATGAGTAGTCTAACCATGCACTTTAACTAAAATGTATGCATGGAAAATACTACTCTGAGTACAAGTTACTAGTTACTTTTCAACACAATTTTAGAAGCATTTTAAATCAAGCTAACAATTTATTACAAACATTCATAAATCAAAAAGTCTGAAACAAGTTCTCACCAGACCAGGCAATTCAGTAGTGTTATGTGCGTTAAAGAAAGGAGCAGACAACTGTGGATTGTGACGATTGGGACTTATACAGTACTCAGTCGCTTCTGATTTAAAATGTAACTAAATACAATTACATGGCTAAAATTATACTGAATTATAAGTACAAATACAGGTTTTAAAATCTACAAAAAAATGCAATTAAACGAAAAATCTACTCAATTACAATGACGCAAGTAATTGTAATTAGTTACTTTCCACTCCTATATTTGACTAGCTCACCATCTGCGACTAAACCTAGACAGGTAGTTAGCCCTGATTGGTCATAGATGGATTTTCGCTCTTTCTATGTTGCCCTCTCGCCTTCCTTTTTTCTCTTTTTTCCACCGAGGCCCAGGGGCTAGTATTTCACTGATTACAGAGTGGCTCAGTTTGAATGGTCGTTTGTGTATTGTCAGTACAAAGGAGCTAGCGGCCTCTGAAGAGGTGCTAGACGGGAATGGATTGGGTTGTGCGATTAGCGGCGGTGCAGGTTCGGGCTAGCTTCACCAACTCAGACCCTTCAAGTGCATTGGGACTTCTTATACCCGAGCAGGACACTCAGAAGGAGGACTCTCGTTCCACTACAAAGCGGGCGAAACCAATTGGAATGCCCCAAATACACAAGAGTGCCATGAGTGGATGGGCTCAAACTTCTCCAAATCTATAGGCCCCAGTTTTAAATAAATGCAAGTAGACATAATAAAATCAGACTTTTTCCTGAGTTTAAATCAATCCAAAATTAGTAGGGGACTTTTGGTTGAAGAAAAGATGATCACTGCCAAGAAATAACATGGAAGGACCTACAAACCTCCACCAAGCTTAAAATATTTAGTATTATCTCACAAGGGTAAAACATCAAGTACCTCCCCAGAATGCTTTGGAGAACACATAGTTTCAAGTCATCTTTTTAAAAAATCTTTTTTCTTCTCTCTAATCTATTCTTTTTAAAACAACCATACTAAGGAAGTATTAATTTCTTGTTATTAATCAATTAATTGGTAAACATCTACAAAGCATTGTGACATACTGCAACAGGCTACATCTTTTGTAATATTGCCAAACAGAATATTGTGGCTCCTTTGAATCAATGCATATGGAGACAAAATTAAAGATTTATCATGAGCACTCAAAATATGAAATGACATAAAATACATGTAATCTAGAAATTGAAACTACAGTACACATTTTAAGTAGTAGTAGTATCTTAATATCCCCAATTTGGCTTTTAATTAATATAAAAAATAATCAAAAACAGGTGATGACATGAATGATTTTTTTAAAGTCCTTTGTAGTTTTTTTTCAGTCTGACATGACACGCTGCAGTATAGTGAGTTTGATCATTTGACCATTGATAGTGCTTGCTTGTTGATGACCCAATTGAAACTGCAGAACCGTTAAGGAGGTCTGCCTATAGGTGAGAGGCTAATCTGATAAACATGTTCCTGACAGCTTGGGCCTTTGAACACTTACTTAGTACTTCTCACCCTGAACATGGGAGTAATGAGCCAAAATCAAAGTCCTCATCAAATGAACAGGAGCCTCTGGGTGGCTCACTTGGTGGCCCTTCACTTCCCTTTCATTCTGAAGCATCACCTTTTCAAAGCTGTTTCCAAGTTGTTTTTTCATTTGCTCCAAGCCTTTGTGTCCCTAATGAGACCTTTAAACCTCCATGGGTCTGGGGCTGGAGGACCTCTTCATCTCAGCAGGACAGTCGAGGGGGAAAGTAACAGGTTAAGAGCAAATGACTGGAACTTTTCCATCAGTGAACATGGTGTTGTGTTAAATACTTAGTACAGACAAGATTGTTTTCTATATTACTCCAACTCTGACTGATAGACCATCGTTTTTTTGTTGTTTTTGAGGCCTTGAGGCAACACTAGTGGAGTGGGTTATAACCTTGCCTAGTTCTGCACTCTAATTGCTCGCTCCAGCAGTGATATTTAGCTGGTTTCATCAGGATGGTACTCTACTTAACATGGCACCCTCACCAAAAAGAGATCCAACACATATAAGTCTCCAAACAACATGTTTTAGAAAATAACAGTATCAGAAGACTGACAACAGTGTGTTGTTTTTTGGGGATAAGGGAAAAAAAAAATCCCAGATCCCTTTGAAAGTGAATATGTAAGACTGTTCTGTTGCTGTGTAATCAGCCTCTTGGAGTAATGTTCTGCCACTTCACAAACAGCCATGCCTTTGATTAGGTAATTATGAGTGTCAAGCAAACCATTGGTTTTGTTGAAGGAGTAACATCTTAGGGCTGACAAATAACACTTACATCATTGCACTTCCCTGCTCTGCACAGCAGTCCGCCCTGCTCCAAAGGCTTATTATGTTATTAGGACGCTCGTATTGTTCAATAACAGTCCGAGGGCCTTTTTGATTACCTCTGCTTGTCCAAGGGAGTTGACATTTATCTGTCAAACATGGGCCAGAACCCCAGAACACATGGGGTCCGCCGGCCCATTCTTATTCAATTGTAGCACTGTGACACTTTCTGGCACTGGTTTGAAACTGAGCAATGGCCAAAGAATCCATGTGAGCAGGGATCGTTTAGTGAGGTCCTCACCACCATGCATCATACAGAGTTATGGCATGTGTTAGCGCCACGACTTCTTATACTTTTGTTTATGTTTTGGACATTTGGACTTCCCACAGGACTGAGATGGAGCAAATCAGCATTAATGTTAAACAGGCCACTCTAGTGGGAACGCTACAGACCGCCAGGAAAAAGTCATTGTACATGTGCACAAACCCACATGCATCTAAAACATTACATGATAGTGTATGTTACAGTGCACGTCAATGGCAACGATGCAGATTACTCAGGACATGTATGCTGCTTTATAAAATACAATTTCAGTTCCTACTAATCCGTGTAAAGTTATTTTGACTGCTGCCTGTGGTTGCAACAGGCAACCACACTGAAACCTACCAGGGGATGCAGGTGCTTACCAGCCTAGATATACATGTTATTTACAGCTTATGATATTTCAGTGCATTTTCAGCCTTCTCCTTTTTAAACATTGTAATATCAAACGAACGTGGTCTCAAGCAACTTTGGAGCAGTTTCACATTTCTTAAACCAATTTAGATTAGGCTCCGTACTTGTTATACTAACCACAAACACTAGACACTTGACTCGTTTTTTAAATTACTTGATAAGCCGGGCCAAAACCAAAGCAAGCCGCCGCAGCCCGAGCCCACAAGAGGTGAGCTTTATGAATGGGGAGAGCTGTTTCCCTGTCCAGTTAGCAAAGCTGTGGAGGAGCGGGGCCAAAGAGGGGAGGGGGGCAGCACTCCAGATAAGGTTACCCACAGAGATTAGCAGACAAGAGAGGGAGTGAGAAAAACAAGCAAGTTAAAGGTCTTGGTTTACCTGGCAGACTATAAAAGAGCGGTGAAACTGCACATGCAAAGAACGTGATCTGAAGGGATTGTTCTCAAATCAAGTATGACAGAGTTTGACAAGCCTTGGTCCTGTTTGAAGCTTTACATTTGAGCTTTGTCACGTCAGTGCAGAGATGTGTTTCTGATTCACCAAGCCAAATGTCTGCACCTTTACTCTCACAGAATGAAGCATATATGTATTTCTGTTACTACCACCCACTAGCCGCCATGTTCCAAATAGGACGTGGGCGCGTTTCTGGCTCCAATTCACTTTACATTAGAAAACTCTCTCTCTATAACTGCTACTGCCGGGCTTGTCATTTTGGTCTTAAAATGATTGTATTAACCTGCTCTACACAATCCTGCAATTTTTATTTTGCTATTTTCTCTGTAAATCAAGGTTAATTATGGACAAATTAGGCACCTTGTTTTTTCGAGGTTGCTCCTTTCAGTGTTAGCAACAGGTTTGATTGACAGCATTGCTAAGCGCTTACTCCCTTCTAAACCAGCAACGCAGACAGTGAAGGGGTGTTATATTCAACAGCCTCACTCTGGATTGGCTCTTTGGTTGCTATGATACTCACAGCTGGAATTCCAAATATGGATCTCAACTCCAAATTTGCCCCTATGAGTGCTAGCCTCGATGAGCTTCCTTTGACTGGAGCTGAACATTATGGGAGACATCGCACTCCTTTAGTCCACTTCTGTTCAGTCTATGGTTACTACAGTTTAATATACTCATTGTTTTGCTATTTTTCAGTAGAGGCATATTTATTGGAATATTAACACCCCTCTCCAGCTGGTTAGCTTGAGAGCAGAGAGTTTTCACTGGGCACACAGTAACTTTAAGTAAGTAATTTTGTTTTGTTTTTAATTTGTTTTTATTTTTATTGAAGCTAAAGGAATCTTGTGGCAGCTTCTTCTTCTCACCAGTTACACCCATAGAGAACTCTTAATTTTCCATATTATGATGAATTAACCAAGTTCAACTGCATCTCTTTCAGATGATTTGATTACGTCACATTACATGGTTTCCAATAGTTAAAAAAGGTCAATGGTATTGCAAGAGTTATCCTACATATCATTTTTTGTTACTCAATAGGCTCTACCTACAGGACTTTACATATTTTAGTGTGAAGCAGGGGTAAAGAGAGGGGAGAGACATTCAGCAAATTACCAGAGCCGTGAGCTGAGCTTGTGATGCTGAGTTCTGCATGGCATTTATGCACTGCAACAAAGATCTACAGACTATTATGCTTCACTTTACTTACTCATGTGCATTTACACTCTCAAATAATGTTACTGTGTCCTTGGAAAATACTTTCCACACATTTTTACTCCTGTGTCTATAGCTAACCCGTTGAGAGAGAAAGAGCACCTGATATAAAATTGAACTACATCACAGTGCCAGCTCCAAAGGCAACAAGAGTTCCGAGATAAAGTAACTAACCAAGCCTACCTCAACCTTGGTGACCTTAGTTTTGGAGAATGCTAATAGCACTAAACTATGTATAATCCTGGTGTAAAAGTAGCTGCTATATGCATTGACAAGAGTGTGGGAATTTCACAGAGGATATCTCATTGAGGCTATAGGAGGAGGCGGGATAACGCTCAGCGCTTCAAAGGGCCCTAGCAGCCATTTAAGACCTGACAAAAGAACTTGGCAGATCAGTAAGTGAAGCCCAATGTACTACATTAGTGTCAGGACCCCCTCGGCGACCCTCCCACTTTGCACTTTCATCTCTGACACCAACATATTGACTCGAAGCAGAGGAGGGGGGCGGAGGGGGGTGCCTGCGTCCTATTCAAGACCCCAGGTGAGGCGATTGAAGCTGCGGGGTGACCACTGGCTCATATAAGCCACCCAGAAGCCTTTAAACTGCAAGTCACAGACGGGCGAGCGTGTGAAGAGCCCCACAGGACGGCCCTCTTCCTCTCATCTCCCCCAAGTCAGCCTCACCCCATTAGTGCACACTTCCCCCCCACCCACACACACACCCTGCACCACAAACCCACCCAACACAGGGCTACCAAAGACCAACCTCTGCCAGTGCCACCGGGTCGCCATGAGGTCACGACACCTTGACTTTGAAAAGGGTGGCAGAGAGGCAAGCCACTAGCACCCAGGCCTTTCAAGTGTCACCTGAGGGAGAGGGAGGAGAGCCGGAGCGGGAAGCGTTGTAGTAATTTGTCCTCCGTCACACGTTGTTTGCATGGAGTCATTAGGGCCATTTAGAGGTTTGCCTTGAAGGGAAGAAGAGCAGAGCCGTGTTTAGAGAAGAGGCTGTGCTACTTAAAATGTCCACCTTTTACAGATCAGCCAAGTGCAGTCTTCGGACCGATTTACTGTTTGTTGAAAGCATGAGCTGTCCACGCGTTTTGGAAGTGGTCCTCCAGAATACACATTTTTAGAAGTAGTGATGTCACAGTTTGTATTTATTATTTCAATATTGCAACAAAATTCTCTCAGCATCTGATTTGTGAGTAGAGGGCTAATCAAGTCATATTTTCATACAAGCATTTCTTTTCTACAAACTTTTGCACAATGTTTTAAGAATATATAACTATTTATACATGGACTGTCAGAAAGAAAATCTCTCCTTATAGAGGCATTTACTGGAAAACATTTAACGGCGGCATAGAGGTCTGGGCTTCAGTCTCATATCAAGAAGGTCGTAGGTTTGATTCTCATACAGGGTAGGGCTTCTCAGTCTGGAGTGTGTTGGTTAGATTCTGTTTTTGTAAATAAATCAAACACATTTAAATCCAGGAGAAAATGGGTTTTTGTTGGCATGGATTCCAAATCATTTTATCATGTTTATGCCACTGCCATGACTTTTTTTCCCTTTTAAATGTACTATAGTATGATTAAGGTAATAAGTAGTAATTCCCGCTGGAGATGTATACCACAGTGCATCACATTTTATGTTGTTTTTTTGGAAACTGCTTCTATTTTTACTTGCTGTCAATTACATGATGCATTTGTGGCATAAAAGCAAACATGTGCTCAGGTCAGTTAAGGCCAATTTTCCATATTTTATGCAACTGATATCATTTTTAAACAAGCTCTTTACCATTGACTCCCATTGGTCTGCTGCCAGAAAGAATGAACTGCACAACCACAATTTATGCCCTGCAATCATACTTACCTCCCCACTTTAAAGGTGAACTATGGAACATTTCTGGTGGGAGTTCTGTGACTTGCTTGTCTCCATGGAGATGTTACTGCTTTGCCCGGAAAGTTCCACAATATGGCATTCAACTAATATAAATTTATGCGGATTTGATGTGTGACTTGGCCTGGTGGCGTGACTGCTTGCCTCCATGAAAATACATAAGTTAAATGCCATACCGTGGAACATTCCATCCAGGCAAAGCAATAAAATGGAGAAAAGCAGATGAGGGATCCTCCGCAAGAAAAGTTATGTAGTACACCTTTAAGTCGAATGAAATGTTCAAGACAAAGACCAAATTACCCGTCTTTGCCACGAAGAAGGGATGAGTCAAAGGTGTCCACATCCAATGTGCTGTGCTGCCTCTCTGTCCCTCTCCCTCCCCTCTCCCGCTTTCTCTCTCCCTCTCCTCTCCCTTTCTTTCTCCCTCTCCTCTCTCTTTCTCTCTCCCTCTTTCTTCCTCCTCCTCCTCTCCCTTTCTCCTCTCCCCCTTTCTCTCTCGCTTCTCTCTCCCTCTGCTCTCTCTTTCTCTTCTCTCCTTTCTCTCTCCCTCTCCTCTTCCCTTTTCTCTCTCCCTCTCCCCCGGATGTACACTCATGCTCTACTGTCACAAACCTGTGCTTAAATCAAAGATGACTGACTTGTACAGCGCTATAGCCCAGTATCACTCTCCACTCTAATTGCTGTTTATCAGGCTGCTCTCCTTTCAATCAGTTGTCAGGTGTCCTCATGCTGTAATCTTTATAGCTGATCAGCTGCATGGTGTGTGGAGGAAGAGGGATCAAACAGACCAGAGCCCTGTTTTGTCATAGGATTGTCCAATTATGTTAGGGATAATTACTATTTGGTTATGTTGTTGTAATATCGCTCCAAAACCCTCAGGCAAGCAAATTAGTCATGCTAAATGACATTACGTGCAGGGGATTACTCCATTGCGTCTTGGTTCAAAGAATCACAGTTTATGACTAAACATTTTATATCTTTTTGTTGAAACCAAACAGATGTGCCCTTTAAAAGTGAAGCCATAAACAAATGATTCTCGTGTTATTATTTTTTTCTGGATGATTAGATTTTGTGCGCAGGCAGCTGCCTGGATCTAGGGTTGAAATATCCGCTCCGCTCGGCTACTAACGCCCCTGCAGGAGGCCTTTGAAATGCCCAAGATGGGAAGTGTTCTATGTAATTATTTCGGATCATTTTGAATATCAATGGCGCAGGAATCCCGAGTATCCAGTTTTAATGGGACAATAAAGACGCGCCACAAAGCATTTTTTTATTCTTCTTTTTTATAATGTGTGCTCGTTTTAGTGTTGCCAGCTCTGAAGAGCTCGTAAACACATTCACACCTCCCTTTCATTTAAATGCGGATAAGTTATAGCGCATTACTGACGAGAAGAAGAAGGAGAGAAAAAAATGGAGGATGACCAGTACGCGCATTTGAATAGTGTCTGGAAGAGCGCAGGCCAATCCACAAATGCGCGCAGCTTAAACGGGGCAAATAGCATTGAGTGGTTTCAGTGCGTTTCGACACCACGTCTCACTCAAATACGCATCTCCAAATAACATTGATAGAAATAATTAAGTTAATCGAAAGGCAGCACAATGATGACAATAATAAATAATAATAATAATAATAATAATAATAATAATAATAATAATAATAATAATAATAATTATAATATAAAGTTTCGGTATTTTAGAATAAAAGTTTGGTAATTGCAAATAATTGCAAATAGGGTCATGTATATTTTAAATCTATTTGTCCCAATGGATTTAGCCATCCCAATGTTGTCTTAGTCATTATGAATAACAATACGACGCTTATCCAAACTTACACGACACACACACTAAGTATCACTGAAGACAAACCAAAACGCGCATAATCCTCTTGCTCCCCTCTTGTGCGCAGCCCACTGCCCACTGTGAATTGGGGAGAAAAAAGCCTCCTCGTTCTGATGGTCTCTCAGTCCCAGATTACCCTATCAGGTGCAAACCGCTGACATGTTTCCACCCACTAACAACAAGAAAGCCTCACTGTGCCCAAATGTGCAGCCGCAGACGCACAAACACCACTGACAGGCGGTGCTGCGCGTATCACCAAGACACAGCAGCGAGCAAGCGAGTGCTCCCGGGGGATCCGCTGCGCACAAGCTCCTAACTTTGGATTAGATTTTTGGCACACATCTTAAAGGCTTGTTTTAGGACGGAGTTTAAAGCGGGCGTCTACATTCTGCGGAGCACTTGGTGGAAGAAGATGTCCCGCGCAAGGTGTAGAAATCCCCCGCAGGTACGGACGGACTAGAAGAGGCTCTGCGCCCTGGAGGATTCGGGGGACAACTTTTTCATAGTTATTGAAGGATTCTCTATCTTTTTTGTAATTTTGGCAAGTTTGCGCACAGATAGACTACTGGGTTGGGACTACTTTACGGAGACATTTTTGTGGATTTCTTTGGGGGCTGCAGTGGATTACTCAGCCTTCAACAAGGAAGCGCCTGATGTTGCTCCCAGTAACCGTGTCCGGTGATCTATCGTCACTTTGGGATTCAAACGGCTCCTTACGGCGGATCTGTGTGCGTGCGTAAAAGGACGCGCAACGGCGGAACGCACGGACTATAGGCTTTTTAACGTGGCTCTAATTCAAGTGGAAGCAGGTGTACTTCAGGTGTTTTTGAGTCATCATGTCTCCATTGCCTTCGAGGTTCCTCTATCTGTAAGTGTTTTTATTTTTCTAAAAACATTCTGGTACATTCTTACCAATAGAAGCCGCCATACTCTCAATATTTGCGCGTAGCTGTCATGCAGGTATTAGCTGCGTGTATTCTTCATGTAATCGCTTGTGATTCACTGTCTCCTCCTTCTCTCCCCTCTCTCCACATAGGTGTTTACACTTTCTGGTCCTCTACTTCCAGCTACAGGTACGTCTACTCTTACATGATTTATTTTACCTTGCGTAATGGCGTGTGCCGGTTTAACACCAGATAAAACATTCAACATTCATACTTGGTACAGGATGTAGATTTGGTTTTGAAATGGCAATACATGATCATTGCTCAGTACTTTTATGGCATAGCTATTTTATATTTTGCGGAGAGATGTTACTGGACAGAGACAGGTAGCTCCACTCATGCAGTGCGTAATTGTAAGTCCCATTATGGAGAAACAGGTTGGAGCAAATTTTGTTCTATGGATGATTGTTAATTGGACTAGCTAGAGAATACACTTTTGTCACAAATAACATGTCAGGACGATGAATAAATAGGCCTGTGATATAAATAAAACACAAACACGCACGCTATCATTTATAATGAATGTTTTTGCATAAGGCGTATCAGAACATTTACGCCCCTTCCATCGCTAGTGAGATCCAAATTCCTTCACATTATAGTGGCATTGCTAAGATATGATTAATCATTACGTCACGCTTCCCATAAAGTTGCCAGAGCAGACGGAGTGTAATTGCCTGCAGCCCTGAAGAACTATAGCAGCATTAGTAAATCAAAGTCATTCATATTGCACGGCGGGCTAATCTCCTAATAGCCTATTAACCACACTGGTCTCAGCCTTTACAGTAAGTAGCCGTTTTATACGAGCATGCTGTAATAATAAATATTTGTTATTCTTTGAACACGTCGTTGGCGCTTGGTGCCTCGTTTTTGGAGCAGTTTCTTCTTTGAAGGCTAATGATTTGCAGCCGTCCACTCCGCGCTAACGAGAGAAGATGGACCCGAGCACGCGCCCCCGTTGCTATAGAGCCGTAGATTTACTTTACGGCTGACGTGACAGAGCTTGTCCCTGGCATAGGCAATATTTAAAATGAGCATGTCCTTGCGATGAACATAAGGCAATTAGACCTCTTAACAGCAAAAGGGCAATTTATGACACCCTACTCAATTAAACCTCTACTGTAAACCCCTTTGAAAGTAAGCAACAGTTGGACACATGGCATCTTTTTATGTGATGAAGCTTTGTGGATGCCATACAGCCCACTTGTGACTCTTTTCATTAGCATATAAAATATATTTATGTAAAAATAAAAAAATATAGCATGTAGCATATTTATAAATAATATTAACACAAAAGCTATTAAGCCAATTAAGCATATATTCTTAAATGTTAATCTATTATGAAAGGCTCTCAGAATAATGCATAACAGGATAATTATCAAGATGAGACACTGGGAATTAAATAATATATTGTATACGAAAATGTAAGTACTTTTTTTTTTTTTTTTTTTTTTTAGGTTTTATTTTTTAAGGTTTTTTTTAGCCATTTTTTCATCATCTCAGTCCACAAAAATTGTATACACTCTAAATTTTGTCCGTGCATTTGGAATATTTTGTCTATGCAGAAATACATGAGTGTTTGGGCATGCTGAAGTGCATAGGCCTTGCTTTCTATAAGTAAAACATTCAGCGATATTTCCTGGTTTGGAGATTAACATCAGTTACTTGTATGTTTGTTGTGGTTAGGAAACGCCAGATTGCAGATAGAGATTTGAGAAGATATGCTGTAGATTTGTTGGCTTCCTGGTTTCAGAAAAGAAGATGCATATAGTTTCAGGAATGTCATGATGCTTTTTCAATATTCCCAGTCCTGCACAACTCTCAAATGTCACACAAGGGTGGGATACACGCTGAAAAACAACAGAAGCCACCGCAGTCAGAGTTGCCCTTTGAATGCACCGCCGGGGTCTCCTCCATAGCTGTGAATTGGAGCGTTTGACCCTGTCCTTTGTGTCCGTGAGATTGTAAGGTGTCTGTGAGATGCCTGCGACAACTAGGCTTCCTCACTGGAGCAGAGTGCCAGGCGTTTGAAGTTTCAACCGTATCCGTTTCCATCCCATCTTTGAAGAGGGCTGCAGACGGCTTGATAAAAAATGTCGCTATAGTGTTCGCCCCAGTCATGTGCTTAGGCTTGCTCACTCCCCCCACGACGCTGAACCCAACAGCCTCGCAAACGCACCTTTATGTTTGTTTAGCGATGAGGAGATTTGGGTGAAATCCTTGTGCAGTTAGACCACGGGTTGTAGCGTGTGTGTGCTGGGATTTTGGGTTCCTTCTGACAGGGTTGACATTTAATGGGCTACATCCTGTTCTATGTGATACCTTGACAACTTTTTCCAATTCAAAAGATATTTTATTTTAAATGGTTAATCGCTATGGCAACAGTCCTAATTTCTCATAATTCTGAAACCCAGGGATAGATGGGGATCTGACTGGTGTTGAGCAATTTTGGAATAAGTGATTATGATAGTAATGGTACAAAAAATTCAGGTTTGATTTTGATATTGATAAAAAAAAAGTCGATACAGATAAGAAAACATAATCATAAAAACACTCTTTTCTGTCCATGGGTTTCAGAATGATGAAAAATTAGGACTGTCGCCATAGCAATTCATATTTGAAACAAAATATTATATCTTTTGTAAAGTAATCAAATGCCCTCTATAATCGGAAACTAAAGCCCTTTAATCTTTATGCAATGCAGTGTTATTTTCAACATAAAATGAGTTTCTTTAAAGGCACTTTGAAAGTTTTCTGGTGGTCCACTTGCTTCTCCCTATGGGGTTATTTCTTTTTAAATGATCTCATGGTGGCACCAGCAGGCCACTTTTGTCCTAAAATGTGATTTCCTCAATATTGATACCAATAAGTAGAAGTTTTGATACTAGTTTTAGTATTCATTAGTTACTAGGTATAAACCTGTGGGGTATAAATATGATTTTTCCAACAAGTTGCACATTGAAATTGTAATTAGATCTGCTATTTCACATATAAAATTAAGAGTACATATGAAGTCCTTATGCTGTGTAGTATTAATATCTGAGAAAATTCAATTATTTTGTCTAATTACAACATGCACTTTTTTGATTGTGTGGTTCAACCGGTGTAGTGACACACAAAGTAAAATATAATATGAATTCAGTCTGTCACTCAAAATATCAATGCTCCAATATTATAAATTCAATGGCAAATCCACAGGTAGACCTAGAAAGCACCAAAGTTTACAATGCAACATCAAAAAACGTGGCTTGCATTAGCTAAATAATCAAAGCTCAATAAAAGTGCAGCGGGATAGTTACTACGCCTATAAAACTCTAATGGGAAGGTGATAAGATGTAATAAGAAGTCATTAGATGTATGTTTACCAACTGCGGCGCTGTTAAACGTTTTATCAGTTGACAGTGATTTGATAGTCAGTGGTAAATACATTGTCTCATTCCTCTCTGCAACTCAAGCCAAAAGTGACATGACCAGTGCTGGGAAGTAACTAAATACTTGTACTGCAAATACAATTTCAGAACACACATTTTGAAACACTGTAGCCTATTCTGGTAGAGATACTTTTTGATTTGATGAATCAGAATACAGTTACATTTATAAAATCATAGAGGGACATTGTGGTATATGATAACTTAATTTTGGGTTTAAACTCAACGGTATTAGTGAAAAAAATGTCAAATCAAGCTTATGGTGAGTGCATGGGTGATTTTACATTCTCCAATTAATGGTAAATAAATCATAATAAACCTAAACAATCATAAAGCCATTTTAGTCCTTTTTGTCACATTTTTAGATAGAGTTTTACACTATAATATAATACAATTCAGAGTGATACTATACAGAATTCACTACTGATTGGACGGAATATGTTATAGGTATTATAGGTATTATAGGTATTCAGTATTCTATAACTAAATACATTTTCAAGTGTACAAGTTTTCTTCCCAACACTGGACATGACGTACATGCTTCTACCGCTAACGTGATGGGCGTGTTCTCTAAATGTCAAAACTACAGAAGCCCTGGCCCTGCAGTCAAGGCGTCGGATCCTCTAAGGTCCGCATATCTGGACTGTATACGTCATAGCGGTCAGCCAGACCAGCCCCTCTCGCTTCAATGACTTGAGCAGATATCGGAAAGCTACAGTCCACACTATGTTCCCCTCCGATGGGACATAGTTGAAAATCAGCCCTCAACTGGCGCGACACCTGCTTCAAAAGAACCGCATTACGAGTCCCTAAGGAAGTTTGTATTGGCCATTTTTCTGTTCAATCGTGGTCGTGACTGTGCTATTAATTCACAGAAGTTAAAATAACAAGGACCCGCTCGCTATGTAATATGTGTATAATTAGCCACCTGAGAACGCCTGCATAAAAAGCCATTACCGTGCAATTACCAGAGCGTCCAGCTGGGAAATGGGATCTTGGCGTGAACGGAGATTCCAGCAGACCATCTAAAGTATATGTTGGCCTCTCTTCCTCCAAATGTTGGGTGACATACTTTCGGCGTTGCAAACTAACTCGACGATTTCCTCTGTTTTTACGTCGTGTCAAAGGTGACTCATAAACAGCCGCCTAGTCATTTTGGAAGGCGGTGTGTAAACGTAGATTAAAAATCTGTTGCAGCAGTCAGATTCATTCATTTCAAGGAGATATTCCATAGGCTGGCTCATGTTATGCTTATATATGTTTTAGAAAGTACCTAGATTGAGTACCCTTTGAAATAACAAGTAAGGTGAATCAAAGTTTGTGCTTCATCAAATATGCCCTATGTAACTTTTTTGGTTGTCTCCATTGTGATGGTATTGCTTTAACTGGAATGTTACATGGCATGGCATACATTTATCTCTCTGACGACAAGCAGGTGATATCACCAGGCAAAGTTGCAGGTCGGAGATGTAGATAGGCAAGACTGCTCAAAGTTAGAAGGTACTTTTGAGCAATTAAAATGCTAGAGCGGTAAGTTTAAGGTCAGAAGGTCATGCTATGGAACTTTTTAGGCTAACATCTCCCTGGAGAGAAGCAAGTGTCGGACGCTCCACCAGAAAAGTTACATAGTGCACCTTTAAAAAACACTCAACTTCTAAGCCAAATAGGTTTTTAGTACAAAAAGCTTTCACTAGTGTTGCCTAATCAGCATCCATGCATTTTCTTACATTAGTCCAGTGCACAGTTGCGTGAAACAAATGCAAAATATCGATCTAGTTTGAATCATTCACACCAAAGAGCTGTTCACAACATTTGGTCGTGAAAGTCACATCTGAAGGGTGTTTGCGTAGGTTAGGGGTGCCACTTGTTTTACTCCCGTCTTCCGCCTGCCGCATTGGTAATTTATGGACTGCTCCGAGCCTGCGGGCAGATATTTGTTTGATGATAGTGCAACAGGGCTGGATGCTTCAGGTGTATAATTGCTGGTGGCTGCTGGCCTGCTTGTGGAAATGGGAGACCAGGTTGCCCAATATCGCCTTGGGGCCTTTTGCATACATACCGTTGCGTCAATACTAATCTCACTTGCCGTGAGATTTTCATTCACAGGTTCATTAACGCACTTGTAGCATAGTTAGCAGCTTGTAAATGCACTGCTTAAAATGTGCAGTTGAAAGTGAAGGGGAAAAAAAACAACAAAAAAGCCACATGCCTGCTTGTTATATCAGTTTTTGGCCCCCGGAGCGTCATATTTTTGACACAGAGCCCGTAAAAATAAGAGCACACGTTATTATCAACACCTGTGCCATGACGGTATGTTTCTTCATCCTGGTTCTTTTTCTCTTTCCCACACCTGTGCGCAGGAGTCCCAGCAGAGTTCTACAGATTTCAGGTTTTACATCGAGAACCACACCAAGCACCCGGACGAGGTGAGCCGAAAGCAGGTGCGGATCTACCAGCTCTACAGCAGGACCACGGGGAAGCACGTTCAGATCCTCGGCAAGAAGATCAACGCTAACGGAGATGACGGGAGCAAGCATGGTACGGGGGTCAATGTCTTTGCACGATTATGTTTAAAATCACAGCCTGCAAATATGAGCTGCACAATTGTCGCTGTTTTCTGTTATGGAATTTCTTCTCCCCAGACAAGTCTAGAAATCATAGGGATAAACAAAAACTTCCCAAATTCAATGCAAAAAAAAAAAAAAAATCAGCAAAGCATACTTAAAAGTGCACTATGCGATTTTTCTGGGTGAAGGGTCTGCAAACTGCTTGTGTCTAAAAAAATGTATTTTTTTCAGTTTTGGCTGTAAAAACACCTGTAATTAAATAAATGCTTAGTGCCATACTGTGGATCAATCAGGGCAAATTAATAACATCTCCATAGAGATATGCAGGTGGTGGACCCTACACCAGAAAAAAAAATCATCATACTGCCTCTTTAAATAGATAACTATTGATTTGCAGTTTTCTACTAACAGTAACATCTAGTGCCCACAATGTACAGTGTCTACAATGTCACCTCAAGGGACTCAAGGGATTGGAAGTAATGGGATTTGAACACATAGCCTTGGTTGTATGAAGTCACTTGAAGAGTACCAAATGATCACTGGTGGTCACTGTCATCTTGAACTAGTTGCCAGTGAACCACTCTGAAAAAGGGGCTGCCCGAGTTTCATGGCAGACATAGCACATGTTGCCCTCCGCTGCACGTAGCTTGTCCCTCGCTGTTATCTGGTGGTGCTAATTTGAATGAGCGCGTTCCGTCACAGATGCGCCAGGGCGAAGCTTCCTCACTGCTTGTTAGAGCTTGAGTAGAAGCAGATCCAACTTTTTTCCCATGAGGCCTTGCCAATTCTACCCTCCTCCTCCACCTCGCTCGCTTCGCCCTCCCCTTCTCCCTCCTACCCATCCAGCTGCAGTACCTGGCACCTGTGAACTCTTTTGCACTTTCTAACAAAGCTTACGAAGACAGTACTATTTAGCTAACGGGCACTTAGCACATCGGACATGACGTATATTTCCATTTAGCTTTTGTGTTTAGCTTAGGATCTGCAAAGTTCACCTACTTTTCATTCAGGCGCCTCAAAATGGCAGCTCTCATTCTTCATTGGTTTTATTTAAGCATATTTATTATCGAGATTTTTCCCAGCAACAAATTTGTCATAGCAATTGCAAGCAGGTCGGCCATCTAAGGCTTACAAATGGATGCGTTAGCTATAATTAACGTAGGAGTTTAACAAGAAGCTTCTTGTCAGGTGACCCTATTGTAAGGTTAATATATACGTCTTTGAAAGCACATATTACAGAAAGGTGGAAATTTCTCATTGTACAAAACTACTATTGATAAAATAAGCCTTTTGTGAGGATTGTTGTTTTACCGTTGGCACATACCACAAAGCATATATGTACTAGGAAGTTTTCCAAGAGATTACTGAAGTGTAGAGCTCCCACATTTACAGAACTGTTCTAAAGTCATGGCTTATGTGGATTACTGTTTTGAAGTGCTTGTACAGTACTGCATTCCCTCCTTTGTAAACTAAATGCCTTTCGTTAGTGGTATTGATGACAGAGATTCCACTTTAGTGATTGTGTTGTGAGGCAAGGTTCCAATTAACTTAAAGCCCGCAGCTGCCACCATTCATTTTTAAAAGATATTTTTGGAGGCTCTGAAAAAGCAGCAATGGTTTTATCTATAGATTCATTCCACCGGATGGGTCGACTTGCTAAACCAGCCGGCCAAAATATTGTCAAACGTTTGCCGATTCGGGCTGACGACTCCAAGTCTTTTAAAATGTCCCGAAGAGCTTCCAAAAGATCTAGAGGCAATCTTTCTCCAAACACTCACAAGATGGACTGGTTTTCTACTTCCCACTTTTGAAGGCTGAGTCGTGGGGAAGGGGGGTAGGGGGGTAGTTTGTCTTCTGCCCCCAAGCCTATCCCATCCCTTGGCCTATTCTTTCCCCCTGCTCCCTTGAGCGCTACTGAATGGCCCTGTGTGTTAAACAAATGGATCATCTTAACTTTTTGATTGAGTGAGCACAGACTAAGGGCAACTTGAAACCTAATCCTGAGGGGCACATAACCGCTCTGCAAATGTTTGGTCGATCTCTTTGGGTCTTGACAGGCGAGCACAGACAAAGGTGACCTGGCAGGGGTTAACATTTGGGAGTTGGGAGGAGGGCGGGCGGTGAGGGGAAATGAAAGGGCCGCCAGGATGCGTCTTTAGAGTGGATTAGTGCTGTGTCAGGTTTAAGTGACGCCGCCATTGTTGTTGTTTTAGCCCAGATCACTTCATACCATTATCACTTTTACCGCTCACTGTCAAGCGCATACAGGCTCATAATGTGGATGTTTGAAAGATTGTCGGACATGTCAGTTATAATTTTTCTTTGTTTGTGTCTTTCAGCTCTTCTCGTGGTGGAGACAGAAACTTTCGGAAGTCACATCCGAATAAAGGGCAAAGAAAGTGACCACTACATATGTATGAACGAGAAGGGCAAAATAGTGGGAAGGGTAAGTATCAATGCATAATATTAAATCATCTTAACTATATCTCTATAACTCTAATGAATAGGGCTGTAGACCTTTAGTCGTTTAGTCGATTAATTGGTCGATGGTGTTTTATTATAAGGATTATAGGGAGTTATATGGGACATCAGCAGAAAGGAGAAGTTAATCAGTGAGTTAGCTGAAGATTGGTACTTATATGTAAAAAGGTAGATGATAGGTGAATCAATTCATGATTCACAAGTGTCTTTATATAAATATATTGCTTCCTAGTACTTTTTTCTCCATAAATAGTTGTTTTTGCATAAACTCCTGTGCAGTTTTAGTCTCGGGCAGTTTGGGTCAGATACACAGAGGTACCCATTACTTTTGCCATGTCCCCTTTTTAGTCGACTTATCTATCAGCAGGATATGCCCTACTAATAAAAATACTTTGTTATACAAAATAAAGGCATGTGGCAAGTACAGAGATCAAAACGAAAACATCTATTGCGTCACATTTCACTTTGAGATCTTCTACAATCAGCAACTGGCTTGAATTGCACAATATGAAAAGCTTGTAAATTCCACAGTGTTTGCATGTTATGTAAATGACTGTAAACAACATGCCATTTCTAGTTGACTAACTGTTTTGGGTGCTTGTCCAATCACATAACTATCATGAATCAAAAGAAATTCCTTTGGCATGGTTATGTGTATCAGACTACGCAGTCAGCCAGACAAAAGTTAAATATTATGTTTTTAAACCTGTTTTTGATAGCATAATAGACTTGAAGGTAATCATTAGAATGAACACATTGCATTTTTCTATTGCCTCAGGGCACAGGTTGACCCCAAAATAGAGGTCCTGTAATTGCAATGGAAAGTCTGTGTTCTAAAATCAGAATCAATATTTGAAAGGCGCCCCTAATCCACAGTGAATTGAACACAACCCCAGATCTGCTTTCTCCTGCTGTTATTGTACACCCAACAAAACCCCTTTGATAACTCCCAGCCATTCTTCCATTACGTAATGGGCCTACTCCTTTGACACTCGATCAGTCAATTACAGACTGCAATCACCACAATGCATTGAGAGACTAATGGTCACTTAGGAGGAATGCCATTGGCGTTATATCACCTAGTCACACCAGGTGGCCATAGGAGTGAGCGGAGAGCAGGACCACGCCGACAGCAGCAGAGGCGCAGTGGACGCACACGTGTGATTCTGTGGCATTAATAAGTCATGCTGTCAGCGAGAGGGGCTGCACTCATTCACACACGCTCCCACTCTCTCTCGGCGCTCCTCTGTCCAAAACATGCACTTTCCCTTAGCTCTGGCCTTTACATTGTGCTGGGACATTACATTGCTCTGGGAAAGAATCGGAATGGGCGGGCTCTTTAAACAGCCACTTAAACTATGCACACAGGAAAATACCTAATTCGTTTTTAGATTTGTTTCTGTTGAAGCTGTATAGTAGTATAGTAATTTTATAAAACATGATTTAAAGGTGGACTGTGGAGCTTTTACAATAGGGGTCCAGTACATGCTTGTCACTGTGGAGATTTTATTGCTCAAAGACTGTGAAATGCTGCAGTGTTACATTAAACATATCCATCTAGCAATCATTTATTGTTTTAGTTGCTCGAAAATGACTTGAAAACATGAATTCTTACTGTGAGCTGGGTCACATCTCCACAGCTCTGACCTGTAACGTGGTTTGGTGCCACCTACATCTATCAGAAAAGTTACATAATGCACCTTTAATAAAAAGCGTTGTACAAGACAAGGTTGTCCAGTGCAGGATAAATATTCTAGTATTATAAAGTACGAGCCTATAGAGTACTTACATTTTCAAACTAAGTACATTTAACTAATTCCTCATTTGTTTTCTTTCAGCCTGATGGAAGGAAACAGGAGTGCGTCTTCGTGGAGGAGTTCCTTGAAAACAACTACACTGCTCTGGTGTCGGCGAAGTACAAAGGCTGGTACCTGGGATTCAACCGAAAAGGACGGCCGAAGAAGGGCTCTAGGACCACGCAGCGGCAACAGGAAGTCCACTTCATGAAACGCCACCCAAAAGGCCGGGTAGACCCTGTGGAGGAGTTTAAATTCACCACGGTTACTAAAAGGACACGTAGGGCACGCCGGTTAAAAGCCAGGAGGAACTGATGGGGACAATGAATGGACAGCACTCACTTTTCTTGGGATAAGAAAGTAAACTGTATCAGAGAAAATGCCATGCTTCTTCTTGGGAAAGAATCACTTTAAAGACTCTTGAGACAGGCTTGCAGAACAAAAAAGTCAAAGATGTTTTATTTTTGTATTTCAAGGATGACTGAATATTTCCTAACTCTTGAATTCCTCTGGGTTGATGTCATGTGCTCACGTGTCTGTTATGTTATTTATACTGGATAAACTAAAGGACCTCTAAGGAAAAAAAAAAAAACTGTCGCCATCGTCCTCGGCTCCATTCGAACTGCCTTTTTGACAATGGGGACTGAAGAACTGACGCAACGCTATAAAAATCAGCCAAGTAGAGATTCATTGGAATACCTGTCGCGTTTTGTTTGTGTTGCCCCTGACAACGCGGATCCCATACTTTCCACTGGAATCAGACACCATGGAGATGCAGCAGAGAGGTGGCCAACGCAGGTGTGACACTGCCCTGTGGAGAAACTGGGGAGCTTTGAGTGCAATATTTTACAAGTCTCTCTCTATCTCTTCCTCTTGTTTCCGTACGTCTCTTGGAAAAAACGGAATGCGCCAACTCTTCTTGAGATTTTCTTGACGTTTCTATGCAGCCTGTGATTCAGCTAAAACATGACATGCTTTGACTAGTCAGACATCAGCCACGGCTTAAGTCCCGTTTAAATGCTTGAAAAAACAAAAACACCACACTCTGGCTTGTACGTGATTCAATGTTCCACATGGTCTTCCAATTTACTGAAATAAGGAGATGGGGAGGTGGTCAGTCCCATGCAATGCTAGCCACTCACATTTAGTTCCTTTTCTATAGAATTAGACATGCTGTCAAAGCTACCATTTGTAACGAGAGTGGCTGACCTGTTGTATTCTCACATAACACCACTAGATGTTATCTATGTTGCTGTTGTCTGACAGGCTACCTTTGGCCTGTCAGAAGAAGACCAGAGAGCACAGGTGAGCCTGAACAAAGGCCAGGTGAATTGAGTGGGGTCAGGTTTCACATCTGCCATCTACTGGTGAAAAAAAATCAAGTAAACTTACAGATGGTAGCGTTACTTGCCGCTGTGTGCAACTTGGTTATAGTTATACTTAGGACTTGGTGGTCAGGGATTTGTCCACGGCTAAGTAAGTAAAGAAATTTAGCACCTTCATTGTGCAATTTCTTAGATAACCAGAATTATTTAAATAAATTCAAAATGATCAGCTGGCTGGCCAAGTTAGGAAAAAGTGCTCTTGTTAAAGTTGCCCTGTTACTGTCTTAATGTGTGAGATGGAGCTTGTTGGGTTGGGTGATGAAGACTTCTACCTCTATGTTCTTTGTGTTGTTGTGTCCACATTTCCTCTTTAACTGAATGACAGGTTCAAATGCTTTTGGAAAAATCTGTACTTACTCACTAGACATCCACAGCTCCCTTCTGTGCCTCTGTCACCACTAGTATATATCCACCTGTCTGCTCGCAGGACTTTGTATGAGTTGCTACTAACAACATGACACATGTATGACTTTTTTAAAACAAATGTAAACAAAAATAATTTTATGACTATTATTAAGATATTTATTGCCTCCCTTTGTAAATAAAATGTGCTGAGTTTTATTTGGCCTCTGTTAATAAAATGAGGATTATATTTTAAAAGTGAATATTTGTGTGTTTCTTACTCTCAGAGCAGTGACAGTGACATTGGGCCGCACTGGGGACGAGCACATTCCCATCCCATATAAGACTGATGGAGCAGGTAGACACTGGTTGGACATAAAGTACATTCCTTTCTGTGCATTCTGCCAAGGTATGCATTTTATATACAAAGCCTTGCTTTTAAGGTCAGTGGTTTAAAAATGGAGAAAGAACCATTCCAGTATTTCCCTGAAGAATTAGGGTTATGGGTTGGAGACTCTGTGTGGGGCTGTTACTGCTATTTTGGTGATCATAAACACAGTATCATCTGACACATTACATTACCTTTCCACTGAACAGATCAGCAGTTATTTGCATTTGTACAAGCACTCTTCCACCATGTCATTGGATTGCAATCGTTCATGGTACAAGAGGCTCGGGCTACTACAACTGGCTGCTCTTGAACTAGCTCCTCCAGAGCAAGCCAGGCCTACAGAAAGCAAGATGCATGTTAAAAAGACCTTAATAGGAGGAGAGGAGGTCAGTCGCTTTTTGAGAGTTGGGTTGTGTCTATTTCACTTTGAGAATCCGCATATGTGTCAATCACATTTGCTTACTTGTTTACATCTGATCTAAAAGGTGCACAGTATTTCCCAAGCCTCCTTACACTTAAAAACCCAACTTATTCTGATATAGCCACTCCGTTCCCCAGACCAATAAACACAGTAATTCAGACGCCCTTCCATCTTTTAAAAGCGCTAAGAATGCGGAGTAGCATGCCTTATAATGCTGTTAACCGGAATGATGTTTACAGCAACTGTCAGCCTGAAAGATGGCAGCTTTGAGGGAGAAAAATACTTTTGTTTAAATTCCTTGCAGTACTATCAGCCCCCCGTTTAGCTACCTCGAACACATCCTGCAGTCTTCTCCGTCATGGACTGTGGAGATCTGAACTGCTTTTAAAAGGTGCAAACAAATGGCTTGATGCGTGACCCTGCGATTTAGCATTAGCACGATGAATCAGCACTCAGGAGCTCAGCGGTCTGTGAAGAGGAGCCATGTTTGATGTCCACTTGTGTCTCAGAGCTGTGTATGCTCCTGTCCCAACAAGAGCTATGGGACTACCCAAACCAGCAGCCACTACTGACACTGCTGTTTATTCAAGTGTCACTTACAGGCAATGTAGCCTTACAAAAGTTTAAGAAAACTCAGGTTATTAATGACAGCAGTGGCCTTTGAGTGAACTGCAGTTTCTCACACTGGTGTCGACTTTAGCATCACTTTAACAATGCAAAAATGTCTTCTTTAGAGATACATTAGGCTTTTTTTGTAGTTGTATTGCCTTGCTAGTTGCAGTTGTCTCAAAAGCGCAGATCTCCCCATTATATCTGTATGGGAAATTTGCAGAGTCTCACTCTCTAAAGTAAATCAACATTTAAAGATCCCGCTGCATACAAAAAGTTATGAATGGATGGTCACTGGCAGCATGTTTAGAGCTTTACATACAGTGTAAATACTTCTCCAGAGAAGATATCTGTGCTTATAAATACATTGTGGTAGCACTGTGAAATTGTCTATAGCCTGTTCATTTGATGAAGATATGAACATATAATTCTTTTAAAAATGTTTTTCCTCATGTTTATTACCTAAGAAGGTTAGCATTATATTCATGTGAGTAATGCATAATTAAATAATACATTTAATAAAAAAAAAAACAAAAAACAGCTAACACAAATCAATCAATTCATTTAACAAAAGATGTTATGGATTTGTCTGCTATATAGTTATAATATATGACACCATATTTTGGACATTTTAAAATTGTAATATTGATCTAGAGCGACTTAATAAAAGAAACAAGTCAGCTGACTTCCGAGTTGCAAAATTGTGGAGCCCAGTGGGAGCATGTTCGTGCCTGCCCCTTTACGGTGCGTTGCCGCAAACACCATCACAACATAGTGCCACATGCTGTCGACCCCTCCTACCAATAGGATTTTTAAAATGTGTGCCAAAACGGTTATGTGACACTGCCAAATCCTACAAGCATCACCGATTAACAAAACAGAATTAAAAAGCAGTGAGTGTGGACCCATAGTGGTGGTAGTGGGTTGATTGGAGCAATGATGTCTTGAATACAGGAGTATAAAGATTATTCAAACATGCACAAATTACAAAACTTTGAGTAGGTAAATGAGAATGGAGGTCAGTCTTGCATTGCAGGTCTTAAGCTCTACTCAAAAAAATTATCCAGAATTTTAGTTGAATTAATTTTGTCAGCAGTTGTGTAAAAAAAAAGGTGGTCTGCTAAATATATCTAAGGAATTCTTTTTCCATCCACATACTTCAAACTTGACCAAGCACAGCCAATCCGTGTTTGGAATATTGACATTTAAACAAGCGCCAGTGGTTTCCAGCAGGTCCTATTCCCAATAAGAGATGACATTTTTGCATAAGCCTCCCGCTAGGCTTTTCTCTGACTCAACCTTTGATCACTGGACTTTAGATGGTCTTGGAACTGGACCAATAACTTCCAAATGAAACATAGGAGTCCCTTTTGCATGGGCCACCCCTTCTCAAAGGAGGTGGAATCTTTAAATGCAGTCCTGCTTGCCAAGTAGTTTATATTCTATTATTAGAAAGTCTCCACAGCTCTCAGACTGTACACAATGGATACTGTATGACCCACTGAGCAGTGTCAACTCAGAAAAAAAATCCTGTGGCTTTGTATAAGTTATACACATTTTAGTGGAACAACCCAAAGTGGCTCCTTGGCCCCAGGATCAGCAACCACACACTTAACAATTAGCCTTGTCAACAGAAACATACCCTGTGGAGACATGAAACAACTTTTGTCTGTGAGCGACTGAAATGCTCTCTCCTGGTCAGTGAAAAACAAAACTCTAAAGCCAAGCACAACATAGTCCCGGCTATAATAGAACCTTACCTAGTGCTATTAAACGCACTCTCATGTCACGTCATTTACTGTCAAAACAGCGCTGCCGCCTGTCTCTGCATAACCGCAGTGGACTGGTCGTCTACATGGAATCCACAGGGTGATCCTCTATGCAACTCCTCACAACACAGTGGTTGTTTTCACAGGATTACAAATGTGCTTATGTGGTATAGTTAATGCTTCTGTCTTCAGTACATGTTCTCAGCATGTCAAGAGCATGGGTTAGTGAATAAAAATGACAGAACTGTCATGTAATGAAATTACAGAATCTAAGCATTTTGTAATTTACACTTTTGTGAAAAAAGCAAACCATTCAACCATTTTCTTCCACTTATCTGGAGCCGGGTCGCGGGGGCACCAGTCTAAACAGGGACTCTCAGACTTCCCTCACTTCCTTCTTCCAGCTCCTTCCTCCTCTGGTTGAACCCCAAGGCATTCTCAGGCCAGCTGAGAGATACAGTCCCTCCAACGTGCCTTGGACGAATGCCTGAGCCACCTGTGCTGGCTCCTCTGCATGTAGAAGAGCAGTGGCTCTACTCCAAACTAATTTCAACCGCTTGTATTTGTGATCTTGTCGCATACAGCGACAGCATCACTACAGACACTGCACCAATGTGCCCGTCAATCTCGTGCTCCATACTTCCCTCACTTGTGAACAAGAGATACTTGAACTCCTCTACTTGAGGCAGGGACTCTCCACCCACCAGGAGAGGACATGCCACCTTTTCCCAGTCGAAACCCATGGCCTCGGATTTGGAGGAGCTGATTCTCATCGCAGCTACACTCTCGGCTGCAAACTGCCCCAGTGCATGTTGCGGGTCCTGGATTAATGAAGCCGTCAGGACAACATTCAATTAAATTTATTTTAGCAAAGCCCAAAATTGCAACAAAAGTTGCCTCTTAGGGCTGAATATGATACTTGATTTAACCAACAGAAAGTTAGAAAATCAACAAATAACAGACATAGGTCAATAACAGGGAAGGAAATTAATTAACAGAAACAAGCAAATGGATAACTGGATAACATCATCTGCAAACAACAGACATGATACTGTGTTCCCCTGAACTGGACCCCTCTGGCTCCTAACTGCACCTAGAAATTCTGGCCATAAAAACAATTAACAGAACAAGAAACCAAACTAAACTAAATCAACTCCCTAAACTATCAATACATTTTGCAAAAAATTGAACCATTAACTCTCTGGTCAGAGGGCAAAACCATAGAAACAGCAGCAATATCACCCCAATTGAGGAATGCAAATACTGTACCAGTAATAAGACAATATAGGTAATGAGCAAAGATTTCACAATGAGTGAGTATGTGATATGTCAGAGCACAAACGGCTTTCCATTGTTGACCGTGTGTTGTGCAGAACATTGGCTAATGACAGAGGAGGACAAGGGGCATCTGCAGAGGAAATCTGAGCCAAGTCCTCCTGCCACATACACACATGCACACATGTATGTTCGGTTTCGATGTGCACACACACAAATACATGTGGACACATATGTGCACGCACATACATACACATACACAGAGAATGGTAGTGCTCACATGTCCACATACACTCAGCCAGGCCCAGTCCCAGCAGATGCCAGGTGACACAGCTCATTAACTTCTCTCTCCTATTCTTTGGGCTCCTCATTGTCTTGAGATATGAGATGAGCCTTTGTTGAGAGTTTTGCCCCCTTTTCTCTCAGGCAGGCAGGGCCCATAATTAGTGCTTTGCGCTGGGCGTACTTTCTCACAGGCCTATGACACAATTAATCAGCACTTTCCCACCAATGGGCACAAGCCACTTGATTTTATCAAGGCCAAATGTTTAAGTTGTGACGCCTTTTTAGTTAGTGAAATTTTGGGGCACTGGATAGTTCAGAACAATGCATGCTCACAAAACTGTTAACCACTTATTTATTTTTTATATTGCACTTCTGTCCAGCAGCATACATCAAATACATTTATCAAATGCATTTGATGTGTTAGTGAAATCAAGCAGTGTGTCGTTTCCATGACATTATGCCAATGAACATTTTCATTTTCATCATTACTGAGGCCAGAGCCCCACAGGGCCCCGTGCCCGGTCTCTATTGTGCCGTTGTCCCATCAGTGTGCTGCTCATAACAAGCATGGCACCTCTCTGTGTGCCAGGTGAGGCGCCAACACTGCTCCACTGAACTGGGACAGCCTCCATCAGAGGTAGGGGCAGCAGGGTTCACTGTTTGAAAATACAGAAAAGTTCTGGAATCCAGTTTGTGGCCTCAGCTGTGATGTAAGGTCTTTTTGTTTGTGACCAACCAAAATTTTACAGCAATGCGGAAATAGTATATCTTCGTTATACCAAACAACTGATATGAACCTGATGCCTTGGTGGAAGACGCAAATCTTTTGGCTTTTTCATTTTAACATTTAAGCAATTTGTTGCAATGTTTTTAACAACTTAAATTTTGTAGATTTATTTTTTTTACTCGACTGTTTGGAGTGTGCAGTGTTTATGTTATGCCTGTGCTAGAGGCAAAGCTTTAGGGAAAATCAAAGGCCAGAACAAAGAACAAAACGGATGTGGACCTTTCACCTGAGGTCGGGGTCCAGGTCCTGTGCTGCTAATCTGACATGTGTTTTCATGAGCAAAGACAAGCAACCCTGCCATGGTGGCCACTCTCCAAAACTAATGATGTCAAGTGATTCCTCCAACAGAAGCCTTTTAAAACAGAATGAAAGAGGCAGTGAGGGAGGGCTGTGCGGGGGCTCGGGGGTCCACCGAAGGGAGACCGCTCAAGAGCAGGGGCCACAAAGACACTGCAGAGACCAGCCCTGCACTTGCTGCTCAAAGACTCTCCTGGCTGCTTCCTGTGCCAAACTTTACCCCTCGCTACTATCATATCAGTGTACGCAGAGAAAGCGGCTCACTTTTTTATTTACGCTATTGTTATTGCCAGAATATTGTTTTTAATTGCTGTCCTGGATTCCCCGCTGCGGTATAGGACGAGTCTGAGACGATTACTCAAAGTAATGGAGCATAATGATGTCTCCGAACAGCCCCTAAAGCTCAGGTCAGGGGTTGGACAATGTGAACATTCAGCTACTTAGCTTCCTTTGCAACTTTGTGACAAAATCTGTTTGCCCAACACCAATTAAGATGCCTCTCCCTGCACTCTGGTCAATGGGTTTGACGGAGGGGGTCGTCCAGCGAGTTGACATGTCCCTGAGCACGAACAAGCTGGCCTGTGTCTTTGCCTCAATAATTGGTGTCCCTTGCAACGTGCCGCTTCCCAGGGCTGTCCTTTGTGTCCCTATGGCAGTCCTAAATGAGGGGAGTCACAGCTTTAATGGGACTCCTGTTAGTTTTAAACAAACACAGAGCGACCCCCTACTGTTCAGCATGGTGCATAAAACAGCTGGGAGTCCAAGGGCACTCCAGGAGCCCCCAAAGCCCTCTGGTGCCCACTCCCAGACTGGGCAAAGGTGACTTCCAGCCTTAGTTCCAGAGAAGAGGGATGTTACAGTAGCAGCTCTTTCTAGAAACAGCGCAAAGGTCCACCACTCTCATGCCACTCTGAGATTAACTTCATTCAAACATCTTCTTTCTTCACTGTACAATGAGATTCAGGCCTTGTGCAATGTTTTGTTTTATAGACACACTTTTAACTAAGGCTGGAGCAGTGACGTGCGGTGAGGTTCATGGCTGGTGAGGCACTGATGTCGTCACAATCAGATTTACAAACATATAAACCAGGTGTCGGCAAGTAAATCTGGCCCCGGGCCAGAATAAAAAAGAATTTTAAAATAAAAGTTCCGAAGTCCATATGAAATATGTCTAATAGTATGAAATAAAAAGCTGGTTTTATATTGTTTTTTATATCCTTATTCTGTTTCCCCAGTTTTCAATGGATTGAAGTAATTAAATTTCTTACCATTTTGTACGTCTCTATTTGAAAAGAGCGAGTCTTTTCGTCCCATAGTCTGGAGCAACCTTTAATTATAACCTCCTGCTTCGACTAAAAGTCCAGTTTAGAAAACTGCTTGAGCTTTAATATATAATCTTCCTCCATTTAAAAAGTAGGGCCAGACAAGAAGAAAAAAGTGAACTGCTAAAGTTGACTTGCTAACTCTAAATTGTAGTTTGCGGCCCCTTTTCTGCGGGAATTACCAGAATCCCTGGGATCACGAGTGCCCCCTAACATGAGGCAGGGTAACTGCATGCCTCACTCGGCACTCGGCACTGCCTCACCTGCCTAACCTGACCACACGTCACCGGCTTGGAGGTGTTTTATAGACAAAAAACATAACTTGAAGTAACAGTAAAAGAAATACCAAGGCTACAACAAAGTACAATGTGAATAATGCATAAAATAAGATCTCATTCTCTGCCTCTCCTGTAAAATCTTTGGATGTCACTTACGCCCTGGTGAGCTGTCTGTGCAGACTGAGGATGTCTGTTCACTCTGACCTGTCATTAGCTGGTCAAGTTCATGCTCTGTGCTGTTATTATCTGGATGACCTATCTGCACTGAACATCTGGCCTCAGGCTGAAGGAAGTCGCAAATGAGTGACACTTCACCTTACTGTTTTACACAGAGCAATTTTTCCCAAATGTGGTTCAGGGACCACTAGCAGCATGCACAGTGCATGTCTTTAATATTTCTTTCTCGTATAATCACATTAATAATTGAACATTGAACATTTTCTAAAAAGACCATGGGCGGTAACATTGCAAAGTCAAGACAGCTAAGTGAAAAACCACTAAACATCACTGGAAACATCAATGAGAAATTTGCATGTTTTTGATTTACCTACTTGAACCACATTTATTACACATTAGCAGTTAATTTGATCCAAATTGAAAAGCAGGACACTGTCTACTTAAAAACATATGAATTTCAGAGGTCTAAACTACAGTTTTAGTTCTTACATAATAAAATGTATTACTTGGTTTGCAGAGACAATACTTTTACTTAAAAGATTACAAAATGTGTTATTTACTATTGGGCCACACAAATTGTGATTTACATTTATTTGTAATTAATCTGACTGCTTTTGTCAAAATGAATGTGTCTTTATGTGTGATTTATCCATGGGAAAGAGTAGCATGAACCAGCGCCTACCTTTCATTGAGAGAGAGGGTAGGATTTGTCAATGGGACTCTTGAGCTCAGTGTTGATGCTGTGTGCCTAATGTGTTTGCATTGGCTGTGATAGAAGGGATTAGCTGCTTTGTGGTGGTCCGTCCGCACCGCAGACTACTGGACTTTGAAAGCATACTTGCCAACTTAACTCACGACCGAATCAGAGCTGGTGAAAAATGATTCCTTCGGCACCTAGTTGACTGTTGACCTCACTGGCTGTGGCATCAGTGAAGTCTGGAGCTGCCATGTTTGTACAAGCACAGAGGGTCAAGGTGACAAATGGCAAACACAGAGTAAATCTCTTCTGAGGGGATGACCTGGAAACTGCAGACAACAATGAGACCGCCTCTGGATATGCTGCCACACTGATAGGGAGTTAAATATTAAATCAATATTAATGATGCTGGAAAATATGTGCCTTTCTAGGGATTAGCATTATCTTGAGTAAATCCAACACATCTGACTTTTTGTGTAGGAAAGAATGTAGTAATTGTTCTAATAAATCCTTATTAATAGTAAAAACACCAAAACATGCACAATAGGTCTAGCTCAAGATCTGAAGATGGGTTCCGCTCCTGCTGACAGGCTGTCCCAGCAACAATGAAGGATGGGTCAAATACAGAGGACACATTTCCCTACAGTGATAATAAAGTGTACCTTAACCTTTATTGGAAGATTAGATGTAAATTTGGACTTCAAATTGCAAGGCACTTTCTTCAACCAGTTGATAATGTGACAACCTAAAACATCAACTGTGTGGAGTTTGCATGTTCTTCATATGTGTGAATGAGTCCCCCGGTACTACAGTTACCCCAACACCCAAAACATGTACTAATCCTCCAGCTAGGCAGTCCAAACCAGGTCAAGATCTTGAGCTGAGTCAGGGCACCGTACTTTAGCTGCCTACTGCTCCTAACAGTTTGCTCAGGAACATTGAAGGATGGACCAAATGCAGATGGTCAAGTAAACAAGTTCAATAAAGTATACTTTTGAGCTTATGTAAAACAACAAAGAATTTCAAAGTTCTATCATCTCGTGGCACATTTACAGTTGTCAAGCAAAAAATTCTCCATCTCATTCTGTAGCCAGACATATGGCTTAACTCTTTCCCACACGTTTGACCCCTGCCCTGTTTACTGTAAACTGTTGGGGTCCAGAGAGGAGCGGCCTACAGTCTTTGTCACGGCGCACTCCCAGCAGACTCCCTGGAGCACTGATATGAGAGGCTAGAGTTACCTCTCTGTCAAACGTATCAACTGCAGAGATCTCCACTGCACACACTGCCCATAGCACGCTGCCACGACCCACTGAACACAGGGCTCAATAGATACTTACTGACATGTCTCAAAACAGTGTCGGGCAAAGCTTTTCCTTTTTGAAATGGCCCCAGTGAACTCTGCTTCGTACATGCATGGAACCAGTCACGCATGAGATTCTTGTTGCTACTTTTGTCTGATTTAAAAATGCTACATTGAGATCCATTGATGAAATTCATTATTGTTATCTTCTTTTAAATAACTTTTGTGTTCTTTTTTAAAGACAAAAAAGTTTTGTTTTTTACCTTAACATGTTTTGTTGAGCATCTGTCACCATCCTCAGAAGCGTTATCCAACTACTGTGACGTGTCACTTAGCTGATCTTCCTGGCTTTATATTGAAATGAGGATATCGGGAACAACAATTCTAAACACATCTGGGACACGCTTTTCTAGAGACGACCAGGCAACAGGAGGTGCGGCCAGTCTGGCAGAACTGTCAGGTCCATTGCGCCTGAAAATCTGTTGATAAGTTACCTGTCACCGCAGTCGGATGATGCTTTTGAGAAAGGTGACAGATGCTCACCAAAACCTGTCACTTATCTTGACAAGAAATTTAAATCTGTTACAGGGCTCATATGAGCATGCCGCCATGTTTTAACACAAACTGACCATGCATTTCTCTGACTGGTTAATTATCATCAACAAAAAAACATTAAGATAAATATATAATATGGGGAACTGAAACACATTACAGATTTCTGCAGTATTAATAAAGAACTAAATACTGTTGATCAGAGAGCAGCGATGTGCCAATCCGTTTCCCTTGTGTGACTGAAATAATCCAATCCTTTTGTAGAGCTCGGCCTGAGTTTGACCGGCTACAGACTAAATGCATGGCTATTACCAAAAAAAGTCTTATGAAATGAAAGAAGATGATGTAACTGATTCTTATTTTCAGGAGCATGTGCAACATCACACTTAAAACATCTTACTTTGGTGTGTAGGGTAAGTTCAACTGGAGATAATTTGATAGCGTAAGGAATGTCCGTGTTTATTTTTGGAGCAGCTGAAATATTGGAAAAAATGTCTTTCCATTTTCTTAAGTCAAAACTTATGTACATTACAGTTATGTGGTTGAATACTATGCTCTGATACAGGGCTTCTTTAGGGAATTTCCCACACAATGCTGAAATCACAATGCATTTTAATGTTGAAATCACAAAGGCCTGTACACGAATAGACCTATTCCCACCTGTGGGACACAACCGCAAGAACTTGGAATGATTTTTCCATGATTGACATCCGATACTATGGAAATATACACCTGTGTTCTAAATACTTTCAGACAGCCTACTGTGAGGTTTTTTTTTAAACTTTTTATAATGTTGTCTTATCACACAAGGATACAAGAATATATTATTAAAACAGATACTTTTTTTATGAGGTTTAAACCATGTGCTAATGTTTTTTTTTCGTTTTGTTTTATTCTGATTCATAGATGTTTGAATTATCCCATATTGCCTTGGTTTGAGTGCTCTATCTATCTATCTGTCTGTCTGTCTGTCTGTCTGTCTGTCTGTCTGTCTGTCTGTCTGTCTGTCTATCTATCTATGTAAAATGATTAAATAAATATAATAGAATTTTGGTGATTCTGACAGTGTCAAAAATGTTGTGTAGCAATATTTCAAAAATAACAACACAGATATAAAAAGTTGCTGCCTGTTACAGTGAAATACGGATCTGTGTCTATTCTCTATTCAAGATTGTGATGGATAGTAAGCTAAATGTAAAAAATAAGGAACTGCATATGGGATATGGGATGGTTCATAACCAAATACCAGAAAAAGCATAAAGCATGCATTAAAAATAACACAATACAGTCAAATGAATTGGAGTTTATATGATGATTAATTTCATTATCTAAGTTTGCTTTCCCAGTGGACTCATATGTTTCCCTCCATCCCCCTTGTTGCCGTTAGTTACCTGAGCAACCAAGTTAGATCCCTGATAAGCGGCGCATGGTGGGAACTGCAGACGCGGCTGGAATGCATCACCCGTGCTGCCGGTTGTATAAGAGGTTTGTGTGGTCTCGGCGAACATATTAGGCTTCATAAGGGAGGCAAATGGCTCTGAAAGTATGAGGAGTATGATAAACTTTTCTCTAAATGCAGTCCAGTTGGAATTCACGTCTAAATAAAAGCCAGACGAACGTGTTGCCACAGGTGACAAATAAAATAAACTCTGCAAAGATGACAAGCTTGTTTCCAAACAGCCTCAGATGAAGTCATGGTTACTATCAAAGGAGCCGTGGCTAGGAATGCACTGCTTTATAAGACGCGACGTGACTTCATACTGGTAAATGACAAAGAATTTTCTACCTGTGGATTTTATGACTGCAGTCAGCAAGGCCCAGGTGAGGGACCATTCAGTCAGTACGTTTACATGTGCACTCGGAAAACCGATTACCTGGCCTAGTCCAATTTAAATCGATTGATAAAAATGCATGAAAACCCTGGATCTATGATCAAAGTGCCGTGGTTCAATTCGCCCAGATCCCAATGACACATCTGGAGAAACCCATATGTACTCAGATGGGCGCTGCATGTAACCATGCAGGTTACATATAGGTGCAGGCCAGGAGAGGCGTTCAACTGCGCAGGATAATAAATAGACAAGAAAATATTAAACACTTGTTTTTACCAGAGCTTCAGTGTGTTTAATTGTGCCGATGAGCGCTCGCACCTGTTGGCTTCTTTGACCTGCATGCAGACCAGGACTGGAGTGGCTTGACGATTTGAATGTGGTTATTAGTGCGTCGGAGTTCTCTGTGGATGTAAACGTAATAAGTGAATGACAAAGACAATGCAATGCAAGTAGACAAAGGATAGATTTGTATGAGGGGGGAAATTTCTTCATGGTATGTATAGAAGTAGGTGAAAAGAGGAGAAGAAGAGGCGGATGGTCTGCTGCTGTGATGGAATTATCTTGGAAGAGGGCTGGGGCATGTTGCTTAAAAGATAGGACGTAAGGGAGAGAGAGGACATGTATAGAGGCAAATGTTTGTTTGACAAGTAGCAACAGACAGGTGAGAAAATTAGTCTTCCAAGTTTAATTTTGCATCAGTTCCACAAAAAAATAAAAAGGAATAGTGTCAAAAAGTGTGTGAACTACTTAATTAGTACTGGAACACTCAAAAGCACCTCAAGGATTATTAATAATATAAACCCAATGACAAACTTGTACAAAATGTAAAATGTACATAGACTGAAAGACTATCTGGTTGCCAGGTTCCAAAATTGTGATATCATTTTGTAACCTTTGAGATTAGTCAAATTACACAAATTAATTGATAACCAAGAATTTCCATTGCCTGAATTTGCAATGGTTATCTGACACTAGCAGGGGCGTGGGGTAGGGGTGGGGGTGGGGGGGATATTGCTTACTCAGGGCCCAGCAGGGAGGGGCCCCGCACAAAATCAGTAATATGCATTTTTCATAAAGCAAAATGTAGTGCAGGGCTCCCAAGATGATTTTTACCCAGGGCCCGGAATTTTGTGCTACACCCCTGGGCACTAGTTTCCATTATGCTGACAATGCAGATTTTTAAGAATGCCATTTTATCTGAGTAAATATATTCAATGACACTTGTTTAGCCATCTGTTAATAGTCTCACACAGCACTACTATGAACACACCTCTCACACCGAATAGTTTTCACATTTCATAATCATCATCTGTTTTGCAATTGACAGATATGACCCCTTTACAGCAGATGTTTTAACTGGTTGTAGCAGGTAAGTGCAGGTGAATCTAATAATTCTATGAGTCCTAGTAAGACAGCAGGCTCAGTCAATGGAATGCTATTGTAATCAGTGGAATTAATGCATCTGTGTTTCCCTGCAAAAACATGTCAAAATGTCTTTCATAAAAAGGGCTTGTTGTACTGAAGAATCTCTCCGACACCCACAGACTTGTGAGTAAGCCTCTCTTATTTGAGTTCAGATTTGTTGGATTTAAGGAACAGAGGAGGGGCTTTAAAATTAGCTTATTCTTAGTTTAGACTTTACGGGAAAGATATAGCTGTATCAACAATGAATCTGGTCTTTCCGGTAGTGACAATTCATTTCGAACTAAAAACCTGGCTCATGACTTGTTGATGGGTCCCTTGACAGTTAAAGGGCCCAAATTCCACTATTTTCTGATTTATATTATGATGTTGTTTCCTCATCATACAAACATATCTGGAGCTGTGTTTTGTTTCATTCACACATGTTTAACACACAAGTCCTGCATATTTAGGCTGAGTTCTTCTTCTCTCAGAAAGAAAACACTCATTCCACCTTGTGATGTCCTGTCTCAATACAGGAAGTGCTTCATTGTATGTTCAAACTCCATACACCTTCACTAGAATCATTTGGATGATTTCAGCCCTGAAATTGCCAATCTCTACTGAACCAAGCGTAAACGGTTGCTTTTAACTTGAAAACTACCACGACATGACATCACAAGGTGGAACAGAGCATTTTGAGCTTTGGAGATATAGACAGACTAATAATAAAGGATTACTCAAACATGTGTGAATGGAACAAAACACAACTCCACGTATGTTTTTGAGGAAATAACAACATTATAACATGGCTTAAAGCTCACAAGAGTCCATTTTGTGTATACCTTAAACTTAACGTTAAGGGGAAGGTTAAGGTATACTTTATTATCCCTGTCGGAAAACTTGTCCTGTGCATTTGACCCATTCTTCAGTGCCACTGGGCCGACTTGCAGTGCAGTTAGACAGATGAACAAACTAACTAACTAAGATTAGGATATTGTTATGTCAGTGCAAGATGAATGACTCACGATGCACCAGTTGCACGGTGATTTGACAATGGAGGCCCTTCGCGTAACCAGCAGCATTACGTAGGGATGTGCAACTTATTGTTTTACTTGCGATCATAATACTTTCTCCAATCAGACACAATAATAATGTCATAAAACACACACACATACACAATGTATTAGTTCTTAAATATATGGGGCCTCATCCAATCCAACAAAATGTGGAGCAAAGCCACTAGTCTAAACTACAGTAACTCTTAAAGCATGAATCACAAAACATTGCTAATAAATGATAGTAAAATGATAGTATGTAACTCCTCTGAGAACCTAAAGTGAAGTCAAAACATAAATTATTGTTTGAAATAATTTTTTTTTTTTACTCTTAAACTGAGCAGCGCTACAAGTTCAAGACATATGTGTTTGAAGCCAATTGTCTTAACCTAGATAAATACCAACTTGTGATATTTTTGCACCTAGCTTAAACTGTCAAAAAGAGGAGTGATGTTGCATTGGAGTTTCAGGTTCACATGAGGGGAGCGGCCTGTCTGCGTATCAGCCAACCGAGCAGCGCTGAACGCCAGGACACACATGAAGAGGCTTTTCTTCACTACAGCGCTAAACAGAGTCCTTCCAACCTGTCTGTGTGGGACTTTCCAGCGGGACTGCAGCTACACTCATTAATCAGCCCCAAAAGCAACGTCAAACCATATTTGTCACATTTGTATGATTCATTGCTTTGAGGGAGAAGGTGAATTTATCTAGCCCCGAGCTGGGATTTCACCTACTACAAGTCATTCAAAGCTAATTTGCGGCTTTGTCATGTACCTAAAGGTTGTGCAGATAGCGACAAATCACTCCTCAGTGTGTTTGTTTCTCTTGAGTGTGCAGGTGTGAAATGGAGGGAGTTCAAAGATGAGTTTTTATGATACATTATAGATTATTGTTTTGGTCTATTATTGAGATTATTACTAAATAACTTATACTTTTACTGTAGACTTGCATCATCGTGGGTTTAATAGGCTTTTAAAATGCTTTATGGTACCTTGGCATTAATATGTGATGTTTTCCAACTTAAAGAATAGATGTGGGGAAAACAATTTAAAAACTATAACTTTATTTTCAGCACACTGTTAAGGCATTGAAGCGCCCCCCACTGTCAGCAGCGAGAATGAACAATGAAAAAACACATAAATGTAGCTATTTAGCTGTGATGGCATGTTAGGCATAAGTTTGTTTCCTACACACTCAAAAGTAGCTTTACAGTTTCATGTTCATTTGCTTCCCACTTGGTGTTGAGAAGCCACTTATAGCCACAGCTGCCCTGATATAATCTGACATAAGGGAGGCTGCCAGTCTGCACAATTGTAATCTCTGACACCAATAATCGCTTAAACACAGACACCACATGCATAGTGTTGCCCAAGGACACGTCGCATGTACTGGTCCAAGTTGGGATCAAATCACTGATCTATGAGCTGAGAACACTCAAACCACTTATATTCATTTTATATTACTCATTCACTTATATTCATTTTACATTACTTATTCACTTATATTCATTTTACATTACTCATTCAAACCACTTACATTCATTTTACATTACTCATTACTCATTCATTGTGTTGTATGCACTTGTTTCTTAAGGGAACCACTAGCATAGGGATGACACTGTGACTGTAATTATACCCAAAATGCATTTGTGTAAAACTTTATTCCTCAATGATACCTTAAGTAGACTGATGACAACTTGCTTTCATTATTACACCAACACAACATATAGTCTCTGTTGACATCATCGTGTCTGCCCCAGGAATGTATGGCATGTTTTCCCTCACAGATTCTTTTGCATTAATATCATCCTTACCATAACAGTGTCTTCAAACTATTACAGTGAATCTGCCTCAAGCTTCATGCAAGCTGTTTATGTTTCATATTCCCATGTCTAAATAATCCAAATATGAACAAGCTCCTTGTTAGGCTACTTATAAATGCGTCATAGCTTTCCCCACAAATTCTCTAACACTGTATTCTATTGCATTTTCATTAGGTCATGACCATCCGAAGTGATAATTCAACCACAAACTTTAAAGGCACTATAGTCTACCTCATTTTTACATCTTACAAACGAGAAAACTAGTTCATTAAATGGTTTTCAGTGGTCTAAAGTTATTCCTCACTTACTTTATGCATTTCGAGCATCCTATTTATTCACTGTGATGAGTTTATGAGCACGTTTCACAACTTTCAGAGGACAGAGTGGAGTTTTGCGGCGAATCTTTCAACTACTATCATGTTAATGGCACACTTACTGATTCCCTGACAATAAAATGAAATTGTGCAGATACCGAAAATGCACAGCTAACTTATTTTGACCTCAACAGCTGCTTATACAATATATCTGTCCTGGGGCAAGATTAATTTTGCTCAGATACATGGAAAAAATCAGGTACAGAACATTTAGTGCTTGGATCTTGTTATTTTGTCTGTTATATATGTCATAAAGGGACACAGTATGCCGACAATGAGAAAAACACAACTTTCTATACATAAAGTACATGGGTTTTGGCAATCGTGCTTCATCTGTTTTACTGTCTTTAGGCGGGAGTAGCATGATTACACAATAAACAAGTCCCAAACACTGACAGCCACTGTGCAAAGAAGGCAGGTTCTTCTGCCTAATAACATGTGGACAATTGCCAGTTGGGGCTTATAGGATGATGTAATGTTTATACAATATAGGGATACTTCTCATCTCTGTCAAAAGTACAACTCACCTGCATTGATTCAATCCCCAAAGCATCCAGACAAGAGAAGCAGTGATAGCTCTGTCACTGAGCTTGTATTCAGTCACTAATGGAGGAAGACGTAATGTAGGTAGATGTAATAACAAGCTGCGAACAAGAGCGCCAACATTTCGTAGATGTGGGGTAATACAAGCTTTTGTCTTGCACAATATGTCATACTGTCTTTGTGTATTCCCTATGGGCCATACGTAATCGTGTAAGCATTGCACCACTGAGCTCCTGTTTTTCAGATAAAATAAATGGAGGCTCGTCTAAATTTAGAAGCGTTTTATTGTCAGCGAATCAAAAGTGCGCAGTTAGCATGCTGATTGTTGGTATTAGAGTGACTGCAAAACTTCACTCTGGTCTTTTGAAAGTTGTGAAAAGCTCTTATAAGCTAACTTTAAGTGAGAAATTACTTTGGACTTCAGCAAACCGTTTAAAATGAACTAGTTCTGTTTTTCACGTTTTAAAACCAGGTACAGCGGCTTTAATAAAAGAAACTGACTTCTGGTTCAAAACCGCAGAACTGACTCTTGGATACCCCTTAACGCTACGTCACTCAGAGCGTCATCACATCATCCGCCAACACATACCAGCAGTTCACAGAAGCAAGCAGTGGATTTTTGTTCACTTTGGAAAAATTGCTTTGTGAGCTTATTGGTATTGCATGTGAAAAGTATACAAGTTAGAAAAAATGTCCAGATTTTGCATTTTTTGGGAAATGAGTCTGTTGTGTTCATGATTATTATGACTGTGGCTCTCAGGGACACAACATATGGAGACTCACAGGAGAAGAGGTACAGCTCGTTGGTTGAGAAGGACAGAACCTCGATATCAGGACAGCCCCCATTTATTGATGGAAGGGAGGACACGGCCTCCCTCCCATCACAATGTCTTGAGGGTTCATGTCTGTGAGTCTCGTACTGAAACTTCTCCTGCGTTGCATATTGGTTTATGTCTGAGGTATAATAGTCCCTACATAGCCTGACTGGACTGGACTACAATGGACAATAAGATCACAATGCCTTGAGAGCTCATGTCTCAAGGTTGTGGGTCCCAAACTGATTGGAAATAAGCTTCTCCTGCATTAGAACACCAACCTCGTGTCTCTCCTTTCAGGTCTCAGCTACTTAAGTTTATTTGGCAACAATGTCTATATGAGGATTTCACAAATTGACCATTAATTGACTCCAATCGAGAAATTTTGGAGCGACAGATATTTCATCCATCCATTTTCTTCTGCTTATCTGGGGTAGCAGTATAAGCAGGGACTCCCAGACTTCCCTCACCCCAGACACGTCCTCCAGCCCCTCCGGTGTGACCCCAAGGCGTTCCCAGGCCAGCCGAGAGACATAGTCCCTTCAGCGTGTCCTGGGTCTTCCCCGGGGCCTCCTCCCATGTGTGTAAATGTGTATTTGCCAATGTAAAGAATAGATTGAAAGTATTGTTGTTAGTTCATTTTTAGATGTTTTTTCTTTTAAGTATCCATATATTTTTACAAAGTCATATTCCCAGTGAGATACTACGTTCCCTTTGTACATCCACAACACATGAAGGTACTGTATATAAGTGTGTAAGTGTTCTGAGGACACAGGTAAACCCGGTGCACCTTCATACTGTTTTGACAGATTCCAAGGTGACTCAAGTATTCTGATGAAAGTCTGTGCAAAATATTTGGATAAGCCGAACGCTCTGATCTGAATGTAAAGACACCTTGTTGAGCTGCTGTATGGGAGTCTTTCACTGCATTCATGTCAAATATTTGTATAGATCTCTTGTAGACAACACTTATTATTGTCTTTACAGGGGGAGTTACATGAAGTGTCTCTTTTATTATTCTGTAATTGTTCATGCATGTTGATATTAGAATGTGCAGTTGAGGACGTTAAATCAGAATATTGAAGTGCAAGTTTAAATTGTTGAAACATACCTCTGCTTTTTATGTAGTAGTGGGTCGTGCCAATGAGCCCAACAGTGACCACCCACCATTTGGTTTCAGAAGTATATTTTCCAATCATTTTTCCCATAGACTTTCAGAAAAAAAAAAAAAAATAAGATAATGTGATTTTTTTTTTACTGAAAACATCTGTGTTATGGACAGTAGTTACTCCACTGTGCCTTTAAACTATTTGCATAAAAAAAAAAAGTCTATGGAAAAAATTCACAGGAAATTTTCCGGAACCACGGCAGCCTTTGAAGTAGGCAGGACTGTTGAGTTTCATTGGGCAGCCAGTTACAATTCTGCAACTGGCCAATCAAAGTTCACAAAGTTTATATTCTTCCATGCAAAGTTTCACCAAGTGTAAATTCACATTATGCTTTTTAACAGCTTTGCAAAGGGTTATGCTGTTACTTGGGCACATGAAGAGATCAGGCCTAAATCGTTTGTGTAGCAAATATTAAAAGGAAGACATATGCCATCATGTGGGTAGTGTCTGGAGTTTGGGAAAAGTGCCCAGTTGTGTGCTACCAGTCAATGCACATTGTAATGATAAGGGCTGATTTCAGAATACAGCTGATCAAGTCCATGTTAGTCACATCATTCGTGACTTTTACAGCGATTGTTTGATCTGTTAAGTTTTTAAAGCACTTACACAATCTTTTATCTTCAGCCTATAACACATGTCAGGGATTGTCTTCATGTCTCTCAGATCAGTAAATGTTTCCTTCACAAGCCCATATGCTCCTAAAGGCTTTAATCTTGTTGGTCACAGATTAGAAAAGACTGCCAGCTTTATTTCATTGAGTGACCTTATCGCAGCCCTGTTTTCACTGGAGCCTGCGTTTCTGGGCAGGGCAGCACATGATTACAGCAGCATGTGTAGGACCCACCCGCCTCTCCACAGTACACTTGTCAAAGATCAGAGTCTACATGCTGATGAGTCCACTTCCAGCATCAGTGATGTCAACAGGTGTCTACTGACTGTCTGTCAAGCACTCAATTCAAGCTCAGATTGGACCTCTAAATGTTTTGGAAATGCATGTTTAACAATTAATATTTCTGTGATGTGGACTTCCTATATGGGCCCTACAGGGGTTTGTCCACATGGAGCCCACATAGACTCTAAGCTTATACTCACCTGGGTTAGGGTTGGGGTTGAGTTACCCATTTACACTGTTTGTGGGTCTCATCTGGGCAACTGTAACCCTAACCCAGGCATAACCCATACAGGCCCCACGTTACATCCCAGTGTGGTTTATTAGACTGTTTGATTTTTGAGCTCAACCAGTAAGTGTGTAGTGTGTACAAAAGTGTACAAACATTTGCTCCTGTGTTCAGGTTTGAGATTCTGAGTGTCCTGAAGAATTCTGGGGTCTATGGGCTCTTTTTTCAGCACAGCAGCAGGCCTCTGGTTCCTGTAAACCATCTTCATGGGGCCTTTTCAGTTTTCGTTATGATTCACATCTTTGATCAGCATGATTCTATGGTCCAGCTGTTAAGACACACAATCACAGATTGTTATTCAAATGGCCTCACACATTTTAGGTTGTGAGACAATGTAGTCACTTGAGGAAAATAGGACATCTTTAAAAAAAAACAATTTTCATATTTAATGGTAACTGTAAAATTGACTTAAATATAGCTTACAAATATAGCATACAATACCCATATGTCCATGTCCCACGTCTGCACTCAGAGGCGGTGCTAACATTAGGCAAGAGTAAGCGGCCGCCTAGGGCCCCTGAACCTGGAGGAGCCTCCAATCAGTTCCCCTTCGAGGGAACAAATAGTTTCAAAGATGTTTGCAAAATGGACAGGCACTCTATGCCTAATCTAATTGGACTTTTTCTTGCTTTTTGGAGCAGCGTGAGGACGTCTGTGTAGCGAGGTTGGCAAAGCATCTCTCTTGACTCCATTTTATTTTCACTTAAGACACAGCTACCCATCAAAAGGTCTCAAGGTCAGAATCAATGTTCTGTTCAACTTTAAGATAAACATGATGTGTGAACAAGCAATGATTGCATTAAATGTGTATTAATTACCTATATAATTGTGCGTATTTGCATACTAAATGAAAAATCATATTATGGTCTGTACCTGGCAGGCAGAGGACGAACTGTCGAACCTTACTAACAGAAAAGTAATCCCACTTAAAAAATACATTTAGACTCAAACCATCACTTGAGCCACTTAATAGGCAATCATTTATTTCTGGGTCAGGATGTGTACTTTCAGATATTTCATCTGTCCCACCCCAGACTTTCAGCACTCACATTGACAGACTTGAGCTCATTCCTTTGGATGTGACTCGCTTCTCTCTGTCTCTCTCTTTCTCTCTCTGCGCCTTTACCATAGACTGTATATATAAATGGACGTAGCTAACCTGCTAGCCGCCACATTCCACATAAGAAGTGATCATGGGCTGCGCTTCATCAGCTCTGGCACCAATTCACTTTATATTAGAAAACTGTCACCACTCTCTACGTAAATGCTGCTGTCAGGCTCCTCATTTTGGTTTTAAAATGTTCGTATTGACCTCTTCTACTTGATTCTGGTATTTTTATTTTGCTATTGTGTCTGTAATTCTAGATAAGAACATTAATAAGTGACAAATAAGGTGCCTTCTTTGCCTGAAGTCCCTCCTGCTAGCGCTAGTAATATATTTGATTGACAGCTTTGCTAAATGCTCACCCCCTGCTAAACCAGTAGTGCGGGTGGGAACCTTCCATAGCTTCGCTCCAGATTGGTTCGTTGGTTGCTATGATACGGTCAGAATTACAAATATGGAACCTGGCTCCAAATTCGCCCCGTAACTGCTGGCCTCAATGAGCTTCATTTGACTGGAGTCGAACACTATAGGTGACGTCACATTCACTTAGTCCAATTCTTTATACAGTCTGTGGTCTTTACGAGCAGCGGGAGCGAGCTCCGTTTTGCAGTGCAGGGCAAGCACATGCTCCTCAGACTCCTGTGTTCAGCACAAGTGAGATTGAAGGAGGCAATGAATGGAGCAAGATGCCAAAGGACATTTAAAAAGTTTAGTGCAACTTCAAAGCGTTTTTTTGTATACTGTGTATATGAACAGAATCTTCTCCCCTAGTTCAAGATGAAAATTGCTGGGTGAAAACCTATAGCCATTGACTGCAGTCCACGGGGCCCTCTGTAAAAAAGTAAGCAGACTACAGAATTATGCTTAATGTGCACACAAGATTACAGTTACAGGACAGTTGATTTTGTTCACAGTAGAGTCAGCCTCAATGTTAAAATGCATCAGAAAACTGTCAACTGAAAAAAGAAGGCAAACAGCCTAACCCAGGTTTGAACATATTTCAATAAAGTGCCTGATGCACATTTTACATTTATTAGGCCATTCATTTTACCAAATCAACCCTGGTGTGTGTCTCAAGAACAATGGGGGAAAAATGTCAGAGCTAGGAATCAATCTCACGGTGCTGAGGCCAGCATAGAGTCTAGTAAATGTCCTGCGACCAGACCCTTGGCAGTACTGCTGCACTGTAAAGTTAATTTTTAGCCTTCAAGTTAATTTTAATGATGATTTTTGGCAAGATAATAAAACTTGCATCTCAAGGACCCTCTGGGGAAATGAAGATTAGTGCCTTGCCCATCGCTCCGTCCCTGTTCCTAGCTTATTTGCATCCTGGGTCTTATCACTATCAGAACATGGGTGATGTACTGCTTGTCTAATAAATGTTATCTGTTAAAAAAAAAACAAAAAAAATTCATAGCTCAAGGCTACACCACAGCCCCGCCCCAGAGACCATCTACATTAAGATATGATATTGATATGATTTCATTGCACGAAGTATTAGTTCATTATCAGCAGTTGATAAGTACCAAGTCTTACACTATTTATCTGAATGGTAACTTGATTGATGGCTGCTAAAGAAAGTGCAGTGGAATGCCCATTACCACTACTTTCACACCCGAGCCAAGCCCCCCTTCACTGGTGAGCTGAAGGTTTTGCAGACAAACTAAATACCCCTGGAATTTGCACTAACTCATGTATAAAAGCACAGGGAGGACCGGTGTCTCAATGTTTAGAGAAAATATCTTCCAGTTAGTAGAACGTATTTGTTTTTACTAGAATACATGTATTTAAAAAAAGAACATGTTTGCTACTCTCCTGTACTACAGCTCTGGCCCAGAAAGAACTCTCCTATGAAATGCAATGTGTTTTTGTGAAATCAAACTGACTGTTCGGCTGACAGGGCACCTACAGCTTTCACAAATATTGGATGTTGTAGGGATTCTTCTCTATTTTCACATCGTGATCTTTTTAGAACTTTCAAGCACCTAAAAGATAGCTCTGTGAGATTTAGCCCAGCCCGAGGTCAGTCCCCTTTAGCGTCACTCTAGCATCTGATTAGTGAAATTTTAAAATGTGATATCGAAACACCATCTTTGACTGATCTTCCATAACTTATACACGTTCATTATTGCATGCTAGAATACAAGCACAAATTACTGCAACAAATCAACGACCAAACAACTTACTTTAGACATTGCAAAAATCCCTGACATTGCAAAAATCCCATGCAAGACTGTTTTATTGAGTTTTAACCATGTTGTAATGTTGTCCTCCTCACCAAAGTCATACCTGCACTTGTATTTTACTTCATTCCGATTTGTTTTATTAAGTAATCTTTTCTGACCTCTCAAAAATGCTATGTTCGCATTTTGCTGGTTTACTTATGTCACAGATAAAACTCTGAACTTCTCACTGGACTTTTCCTACGGTCAAAGTGCGATCACAACGAACACATGGCTCTCTTAGCACAGCATTCACAGGGGAAAATGTGACTTAATTTCTTAATTTAATAGTTGTTCATTCCCCTTGCTAACAACAGAGGGAGCTCCAACATCCAAATGCCTCATTGGAAACAGAGATGTAGCTTATAAAGTACATTTTCAGTGATTTTAAGTTAAATACTTCTCCCAACATGACCACGAGTATTAAAAGGGAATTAAAGCCACAAGAATGCATAATATGTGTTCTTTAAAATAGCCAAATAGTCAGTCTAATCTGTACCATAAGCCTGGGACTGTGGTCATTGTTTTGGTAGTTCATATGTCGTGTATAGCACACAGTAAGCAGAGCCAATGTATTGCTACTTGAGCCATAGATTCTCCCATGGGTGCCTCTCCTCTGAAGTTCACTCACAGTTATTATTCTCATTCTACATCTGCAAATAAACAAAGTAAGCCTCTCAGTGATGAATGCTAATGCCCTGGGCTTTGTCCGAGATCCTCCGCCTGCTGTTAATTAGCACTCAGGGGGCTGGCCATGACGTGATACTGCTCTGATGTCATGGAGCACGGCCATCTCCCAGGGCACGCGCCACACTGCACTCACAGCTACGATGCTAGAGGAGTTATGCTGAAGCTACAGTTTTTGAGGTTTTAACCATACGATATGAAAACAACTTTCATTCTAAGTATGTCCTGTTTTGAGAGGTTGTTTCTTGAACTGAAATTCTTAGTTTCAGTTTTTATAAAGAACTGAAAATAGGATCTGATTCTGTGTTTATAAGCATGTAACTTCAAAAAGTGTTTGGTGAATACTTTAAACACAGTATGCAAAACTTTACATACTAGATTGCTGAAATCTTGGGTGGCAATAGTTAAGTTTTGCATTGTGTTTGAGTGACTGTGATTGGTATTTGAGAGAACAATGGAGTTGATTTTAACTGGAAAATTCAATTCTGTCAAATGGACAAAACAATTTTTGATTGAAGGCTTTTTGCTGCTCATCCAAGCTGCTTCTTCAGTTCTGGACGGACTGCTGATGGACACTGCCTTATATCTATCTGAAGGGAGAAACTAACTACACTGAAACTAATATACCTGTTGTTTATTGAGTTACAGTAAGTGTGAACAGTGCCTGGGTCATATTTTGCATAATCATTCGGGCCCTTAATGGGTACTCTCACACCTTTTAGCATACTGGATAGCTCTATTGTTTTCCTTGCTTAGATTTAGGTCTGAGGATGGAGTTACAGCCAGAACTGAAGCAGCGGCTTGGATGAGCAGTGAAATGCCTTCACACAAAAAACTTTTTGTCCAGTTGACAGATTTGAATTTTTCTTTTACTATTGATCATACCTGACCAACTGAGGGATTATACAGATGGAGCAGATTGGCAGCCACATTCTAGTCAGTCTCCCCCAGAGAAGATTTTACAACAAAAGTATTCTAGTGTAACTGAGGAAAATTCATGTGGCAATCTTTAAATAGGAACTGTAAATCCAATGCATTACTCTCTTCACAGTAACAATTAGCCATGCTGCTAATATTCATGCTTCCTGTGTTTCCAGTAGAGAGCCTATTCCAAATGCTCAAAAAGGCAGAAACAGGACCGCAAAGTGCCATTTGAAGAAAAAATGTCTACTCTGTCTAGCAGCGTTTTCAAAAGCCAGATATATTTTAGTGCTATACAAATATTATTCCATTCTTTCTAGAACAAATACCCTCAAACTATATCATTATTAAACTATGTAGAAAAAAGTGTGACAGACTTCCACAGTGGAGATATTGCAAATGAACTCTTCCAGCCAGAATGACACAAAATATAACGCCCACTTCAGCCACACTCTACTCATTGGTAAAGAATAAGACTACATTGCTCAACTATTGGGTTACTTTGTCTTGACTCCCATAAAAACATGAAAGCTTTCCCACTTCTCTGACTCCACTGTTGAACCGAGGCCATGCCAGTGCGCAGACGAGCTGCTACATATCTGCTCGCTCAAGTATTCTCCACATTTTTGATTCAGGTGTCCGTGGTGACAGCAGCACTCTGGTTTCTGGCACTTTGACTTGAATGTGTGTCAGGAGCAAGCAGCAGCCTGCACCGGGCCTGATCAGAGCAAAGGTTGTCCAATGAGTTGAGCAGTGAGTAAGGATGGGTTAAGTGCTGTTATCTCGCGCCAGGATAAAGTTACTGTTTCAGTGCTGATTGACTGGCAGCAAAGTGGAAAAGTGGTAAGCACACTATACACAGCAAGAAGGTGCTAGGTTTGAATCCCAGACTGAGGGCTTTTCAGCATCTAGTTTAATATTACAAGTACTCTTTACCCAGGTATAAATCAATCCACAACATGCACAAAAAGATACAGTTCTAGGTTCCAGAATACATCACTTCATCAATACTTAATCTGAGATGAGAGAAATTTGAATTAGTTTGTAAATGATAGCTGGCCAATGAGGTCCATCATTTCACACGCATCTGAAATTTACAAATCTGACTGCACGGTCATGTTTAGTTCAGGTGTATGGAGAGCGTAGGGATCAGACTGATATCTTTGTGTATAAAAAATACACAAAGATATAACGCTGCAATAACTTACTGCATCATGGGAACATCAACATCATCAACATCATATTCATCAATCATGTTTCCAACTAGAAGAACCCGCTAATGCTTATCTGTGCAATCCTCTAAGTCATCGTAGTATGATTCATAAATACATACATACTAAAGTTTGTATTTCGCTAATGATCTTTTTAAAGGTGAAATGTCGGTAACGGGGGTGGGGTCTGATTGGAGGACCCCCGTTAATGTTTTGCTCTGGCCCCTGAAAACTCTTGCAACACCACTGTGAGTTCTGTTGGGTCCTAAAGGTGGACTGTATTATCAGTTTGTGTGTATACTCTGCACTTCAAAGAGGCATATGGGGACATTTAGCTCAGTGTCTTCACAACAAACGTGGGCCGTCTCTGCATGTCTTTGATGGCTGTGGCAGCTAGAACAAGATCACCTCACAACTATGTTAATATTTTCTTTTGCACAATTCAAATATGATATTGATCCAGAACACACACTGCTTAGGTGTCGAGTGCACAGCGTTGTAAGTACGCTCTTACTTTTGATGATTGCTGGTCTGTCACCTGCTTGTCTCCATGGAGATGTTATTGCTTTGTCAGGAATGTTCCACAGAGTTTAATACCATACTGTGTTAATGCCATCCTAACACCGGGCCAAGTTACAAGTCCCGTCTATGGAGAGGTGAGGAGGAAGAATGCATGTTCTTCGGCGCAAGATAAGTTAAGATAAGATATGTTTAAGGCCATATTGTAACATCTCCAGGGAGACAAGCAGGCAGAGGACTCTCCCCCAGAAAAGTTACCAGAGAGAGCCATAGTTGTGTCTTCTTCAGAGTTGTGTCATTTTTGGCAGTACTAGTGTCTATTTTGAGAGTAGTGCAATAGACACAGCATAGACCTAAGCATAAAACATAATAAACTACGACATGTCTTCAGTAATCTCGCTGGACTAGGTGTTTCTCTTCTCGATATAACGTCTGATTTAATGCTTTCTACTCTATCCAATTAGTTTGTGCACATTTACATGTGTCTTGGGTGCAGAGACAGCCATACATCATAATGACTGGTGGGAGCTGTTTGGCCTGGAGCAGTCGGGGTGAGTTATAACATTTCAGCTCTGCACAGAGGGCCTCCTGATTTGGGGAAGAATCATGCTGTTACAAGGACGATGTTTCCAACTAAACAAATTCACTTGCAGTAAGATTTACGATCATAAACCTTTATATTCAACACTACAGAAGTGCACAGTTGAAAACAAATGTGGGAGAAAATAAGTAAAATGATTGTTCACATGGAAATCAACACACATACATATTTCTTCACAGTTTCACAGGTGCCAATTTATGAAAGAAAAGTTGAAGAAAAATTCCATCCACAATCCATCCAGGAGTAGTTCACAATCAAGGAACACATTTGTCTGAACATTATGAAAAATTAAGGTGTACACTGTGCATCTGACAAACAGGAAATTACCTTTAAGCTTAGCCATAGTCTATTTTCCATTGGCACAGTTCGCTTGGGGCGCCCTCGGCACGGATCTGTTTGGTGCAGCTAACTTCAACCGAGTTGCGTTTCCATACTCCGGGCACGGCTCCGGATCCAGAGGCAGATCTCTGCTACATGAGACATGGACATCACTCAGATATTACTAATGTTTTCTTAAATCTGCAAGTCATAAAAGATGTTTAGCAATTCCAAGTTTGTGGCACTGCGAGGCGTGGCTCAATCTAGAGTCATGCTAAACAGGAACTACTTGGGGTTTATATCATTTTACTTTGCATTTTCACTTCTCTGTGCCTTTATGCTGCATTTTAACATTTCTTTATGTAATGCATTGGGTTTAGCTGATAGATATTATACATAGGAAATCCTGTGCATAATACAGTGATCTTTGCATGAGCGCCGTGCATCGATAAATAGGTAGCATTCTAGATTTGTTTTGTGAAGCATGTCGGCTCAACATATAAGTCACATCATTGGCAATATGGCGATTAATTTCAAGATCAAGTCAGCGTTTGGTGACAAATTTGCATCTTATTTTCATATCTGCTTTTTGCCCATCGGCGTTCTTTCTTATCCAATCATCTCCCCATTTCCTTAGTTAAGGCAATCCAGGAGCCATACCATGCTGGCCCGCTCTGGGAGCTAGTTTCCTCCAGGGAAAACGAGACTGTTCACTTAAGACAGTGGAGACACTTGTGGCCCGTACCATTCCGCTCCAAAGTGAACCAGTGCAAATTAGGCTTATGCTAAACATGCTGCCCAAGTCCAACCCACAAAGTACAATTAGCCCATAAACTTCCATCTAGCCAAACCTGTCAAATCACAGCTAATCTGATCTAATGTTGAAGCCCTCTACAAACAACGGAGCAACTGAATATCATTTTAATTTGACATAAATAAATAGTAATATTGATCTGATCACTGGTCTAATCCAAAAATCTAAAATGTTATACTTTCAGATGCCAAAATGTGCGATGTTTAGAGTCATGACACATCGTCCAATTTACTCATGTTCTGCACCAGAGACACTGAAGTTTGTGTTTCTTAAAATCATTTTCGGTATCAATAGTATAAACATGAAAGGCAGTTTTAAAGCTTAAGGGAGCCCACAGGTGGTCTTCTCTAAAGGCCTGTATTTGTATTAATCAGCCTTTCCATTTATCCCAAGTACCTTAGCCCCTTTCTCAGTGAGGGATGGTGCCTGACCCCACATACCTCTCCCCCTCTCCTCCTTAGGACTGCCTAATCAAAAGGTGCTGTTTGGATGTAGTCTTCACTCACACTGGGAGATAAAGTAGAACGGAGTATTCTGCAGACCCAGGGTAAATTATCTTGCCTCATACAAACTCAAGTGGTCTTTTTCCCTCTCCAGTTTTTGCTAATAAGGACTTAAGGTGGGTGTAATTGTTGCAGGAAACACAGCACTGATCAGAGGTGCAATTTGAGGGAAAATGAGGTTGTGTGGAATGACCTCATTGGGCTGGTTGGACAGGCCAAGCCCCGGGGCCGGCCTGATTTGTCTCCTTGGGTCAGCAGCAGCACATTTGTAGAGCGCGTGTGTTTGTGTGTCTGCAGAGGTCACCATGGGGAAGAGCACACCGAGGATGAGTCGAAGTGAGGAACCGAGATGATTGGACCACCTACAGATGATTCAGCGCTGGCTTGATGAGATTCCATTTTCAGCAGACTGGATCGCCTATTTTATCAAACTTCTAACGGCCGACTTGATTAGAGACCTTTGAATTAAGCAGGAATGTAGCATGATTTAAGTTAGGCCAATTAACCATGAGCCCGCGCTGCTTGTAAAGAGCACTAATCTGGAAAAGACTCACCTGCAGCTAGAAACATGAGAGGCTTCATGAGTAAGCAGCACTTCTAAGAAGTAGGATTTAAACGTTAATACAAGGTAAATGACAAAACCCCTGCTTAAGTTACAGCGACGTTGGATTACAGACATGACTGGAGGTCTGTTCTCTGTAGTACCTCTGGATTAGATGATCAGAGGAAAGATATTAGTTCTGTAAATATATGAAAAATACTACCAGGATTCTTGGCGGTTTTGCATTTTTTCTTCATAGTGACACTACTGTCTATCAACTGTATGCAAATCAAAAGAGGAAGCATGTATCTTTATGCACTGTGACCCAAATATTCCTGTGAAATGCAACTGGAACTCTTGAACTCTGTGAACTCTGTGAACTCTTGCGATTAGAGACATGTATTTAAAAAAAACAACAAAAAACAAATTGGAGCCAGTAAAACCCTATATATTTAAGGCTATTGTGTGCAATATTTGGACATCTTACAATTGGCATTTTGTGTTTTCTATCTTATGTTAATGTAAATGTATTGAAAACTGCTAAAAGTTATGGACTTTAAAGCTGCACCATGTAACTTCTTTTTCTATGGAGATGTCACTTTGCCTCGAATATTCCATAGTATGGCAATAAATTCATCTATCTCCAGCTAGACAAAGGTAACACCATGACACACGTTACAGATCAGAGCTGTGGAGAGGCCACTCACAGTAAGAATGCATGCTTTTCTAGGTGTTTTTTTTTTTTTTTGTAATTAATTAAAAATCAGTTTAATCACAACAATCCTGCGTAAGCATAGGCTCTTCTCTGAAACAGAAAATGCCCTGTCCCCAAACTTGCCTGCATGTGTGTGTGTAATGCAGGAAGTGCTCCACTGGGTTTTTAAACTCCATACACCTTCACTAAAATCATTTGGATAATTTCAGCCCTGGAATTGCTAATCTCTCCTGAACAAAAGGTAAAAGGAGCTGTTAGCATGAAAGCTAGAGCTTCATGACATCACAAGGTGGAACAGAGCTTTTTGAGCTTTAGAAATGTAGACAAACTAATAATTAAGGATTACTCAAACATGGGTGAAAGAAACAAAACACAACTCCATGGATGTTTTTGAGGGAGGTAACAACATTTTAATATGGACCTTCAAACAAAAAAGTTACATAGTGCAATTTTTAATACAATATGTTTTTATCACACAACCCTACACTATGAGCTTGTGAAGTGCTTCAACATATCTGCTGCAGACAGGAGACCGGCGCAGTCTAAAGGTACACCCAGACTGTCTCCATTCTGCCTTGTCATCTTTTGATCGTGCTTTGTAACTGTGGCAAAAACACACTTTAATATCAAATAAAAGCTAAAGGAGACACAGATGACACGATAGAGTGATCAAAGCCCCAGCCCAACCCAGCATGTCATCAGACTGCTGTGTTAAGCCAACAGTGACGAGGATCTCTGTGGAAGGCCAATATTGAATTTCATACACATAGATAAGAGATGAAAATAATGTGACTCAATGTTATGCCTCATCATTTGATTTGAGAATCGCTAAAATAATAAAAGATTAATGCATGGAGTTTTGAGAATCATAACCATAACACATCAGCACAAAATGGCCGTAAAATTAACCATATCCAATCATTTTACAGTATTAGCCTATCAAGATGTAATATTAAAGTGCATCTGACAGGTTAGACTACACTTTTCATTAAAGGTCCTATATTACGCAACATTTACTCTTGCGAGCTTCAAGCCATATTATAATCCTTTTACCTCCTCTAAAACATATCTGGAGTTGTATTTTGGTTCATTCACACAAGTTTAAGTAAATTTTAATTATGAATCTGTCTACATCTCCAAAGCTTAAAATGCTCTGTTCCACCTTGTGATGTCATGAAGCAGTAGTTTTCAGGTTAATACTACTACTTACCTTTAGTACTTACTTTTTACCTTTAGCTCACTAGAGTTTGGCAATTGCAGGACTGAAATTATCCAAATGATTCTAATTAAGCTTAAAAACACAGTGGAGTGTTTCCTTTATTAACACATGACATCACAAGGTGGAGTGTGGAGTGTTTTCTGTTTGAGAGAAGAACTCAGGCTAAATATGTAGGTTTTGTGTGTTTAACTTGTGTGAATGAAAAAAAACACATCTCAAGGCAAAAACAGTATAATATACTCGCTTTAAAATGTAGTTACCATTATTATATTAAAGATTTTATTAATAACTGTGCCTGGTTTTCCTTATTTTAACAATTCTGGTTAAGTTTATAATTGTACTTCCTGGTTGGACACGGGCAGCTGGTATGAGATACGTAAAGGTCATTTCAGTGCTGTTACCTATAACCATACTATTAATCAGTGGTGGAACGCAACAAAGAGAAGTACTGTACTTAAGTAAAGTGTCAATACCTAAAATGTGTTCTTAAGTACATTTTAAAGTGGGTACTTTTTACTTTCACTCCACAACATTTTTCAATTGGACTGAAAAGTAAAAGTATTTTTTTTATTATTATAATTTGAGCAAACCAAAATATACAAATAAAAACAGCTCAGAAAAAAACAATTGATTTTATAGTTTTTATAGAACACAATTCAGCACAGATCTTCATCAAAACCAATACATTTGAACCACGAAATACTTTTTACACTTTAAGTACATTTTTAATACTTTTGTTTAAGTTGATTTTTTCACGTGATACTTTTACTTTTACTTTAGTATTTCTTTGCTCTGATATTTGTATTTTTACTTCAGTAACTTCTTCCACCACTGCTTATGGATGTAATTTTTGGTTTTGGATGACATAGGTCGAAGTACTTCATTTTATAACTCTTCAACTTCCTGTATTTTTGTACTTTGATTCTCAACTTTTCCACAAACTGCCACTTGACTACTGTAAGATGATGATAAATATTTAACATAACTGCTATCCCGCAGTAATAATTAGAAAAACATGAAATCCCGTCATATGCACTTTAACACGGTGCTGAATGGAGAGACTTGCAATATTGTACCAAAAACAAATCACACCATCATTACTGTTATAAATATTTTTAAAAATACACATAAAAGTACTTCTATAGTGCCTTTTGCTGTTATGTAATCCTGCTGCAATAAACCAATTCATGTTAGGCCACCAGGAGAACCAGGAGATACTAAGATACTAAGAACGGCTATGTTTATCTTCCGGTAGAACCCTGTGGGCATGGTGGATATCTGCACAAACTGATTACTGATTCTGAACTAAGCTACGTACATCATTTAACACTGAGCACACTCTCTCCTTACACTACTAACTTATCTAATATAAAAAGAACATGCATCACTGATACCCGTGAAGCATTGTTTTAAATTTTGACACTTTAAATAGCAGTACTGATCTCAAACAAGTCAGTAAAAGAAACAAGTTCACTGACTTCCTGTTGAAAATTGCAGTGTGGATTTCCATCAGCCTTTTTATGGTACGTCAGTGTAAAAGTCATCATAGTATGGATAGCTGCAGATCACGCTACAGAGCAGAAAGGAAAAAAATGGAGCATTAAGTCAGTAAAGAATATGGGGGAGGTCAGTGGCGGAAGGTAACGAAGTACAAGTAGTAAAGTACTGTTCTGAAGTAGAATTTTTAGGTTTACTTAAGTATATTTTACAATGGAAACTTTTTGCTTTTACTTCACTACATTTGAGAGCATGTATCTGTACTTTCTATTCCACTACATTTTTGAACAGGACTGAAAAGTAAAAAGTACTTTTCATATGATTTGAGGGTTTATTTTTACCATGTTTGTGGTAACGTCCTGACTGAAGGTTCTGAGTTCAAGTTTCAGCTCAGAGCCAAAAAAAATAAATACATGAGAAATTGATTTGTACTATTACCGTTGACCAAACTATGTATCATTTTTTAATTACCCTTTAACACATTAACAAGATTTGGGTGAAACACTTTTACGTTTTAATCTTAAAGTACACTTTAAACAGGTACTTAAATACTTTTACTTAAGTAGATTTTTTCATGTGATATTTTTACTTTTACTTGAGTAACTTTTATCTCTGTATCTGTACTTTTCAGTAACAAAATTGAGTATTTCATCCAGCACTGGGGGCTGTGAAAACGGGGATATTCTGAGCAACGCTGTCTTGATCGCAAGCGAATCAAGCTTACATAAACCAGCATGAATCACTCTAAATACAACGTCGAGTGGGTGAACGAGAAAGGATAACAATTATAACAAAAGCTCAGTTTCGCATAATATGTCCCCCTTAATAGACACGTCCACCTCACATCCCCACACAGAACAAACACGCAAGTCCTTTGAGTCTCTCCAGTTAATCTCTGAGTCTACATCACAGAGGAGCAAGAGCCAAGTGCCCCCCCCCCCCCCCACACCAAGGCCAAGGACAGGAGAGCACACCTACCTCCGCAGAGCAAACAGCCTCAGGGAGATCAACGCCGCACACAGCAGACGTCCTACTCACCAAAAGTCAACAACAGCACTAGCAACCATGTAATTGATGGCACCGACCCTTTTCATACAGTAAATTCATGTCAAACACTGGTAGAGCTAAACAAGCAGATTAGGAAAAATTTGCAACACGGTGGGATTATCGGAACACCTTTGATCTAGCACCATCCATGTTTAAGATTTAGAAGTAATTGGTATAAATGTGAACATAGAAGATAAAGAATGGGGTTTACCAATTTACCAGTTTAGAACAATTAGTAACTGGATTTTTTTTTTTTTTTTATCTTGAGTCACATGTGACTTTTCCCCACAGTTTATGAGTTTACCTGCTGCTCGAATAAAACTGGTAGAAAGACTATTCCAGGCAGTGATGGGACTTTCAGCTCTTATGGGATCTGAATCTTTTGGATCCATTCATTCCAAAGAGCCGTTCACAAGACTGGCTCTTTTTGTATTTATTTATATGACAGAAGCCAATGTGAGAACTGAATTTATCTACACAGGGAGAACTGACCAAGGCTGCTGTGCTGATTCTTGTGTTGGCTCAGCGTTAATCAGTATAAAAATGCATAAAGATTAGAAAGAACAAGATGGGTTCTTTTAAAAAATGACATCCTGTTCCAATGTTTATGCTCAGGAACCATTCAAAAGAGCCAATTCATTCATTTAGAAATTGCAGGAGGGCTTTTATCGTTTGCAATGGTAATGGGCACACTAACAACTGAGATCCAGCCATCGACGGTATATATAACTGTACATAGCTAACCTGCTAACCGCCGCATTCCAGATAGGAAGGTGCCAATTCACTTTACATTGAAACATTTTCAGTAATTGCTGCTGTGAGCCTCGTCATTTTGGTTTTAAAATGTTCGCATTAACCCTCGCTACATGATCCTGGTGTTTTTATTTAGCTATACTGTCCATAAATCAAGATATGAACATTAATAACAGACAGATAAGGCGCCTTCTGTCCCCAAGGTCACTCCCGCTAGCGTTAGCAACGCCTGCTCTCTGGTAACCAGCGATGCGGGCAAGAAGGGGCGCTACCTTCAACAGCCTGGCTCCGGATTGGCTCTTTGGTTGCTATGATACTCACAGTGAGAACTTGGCTCAAAATTTGCCCCGTAATTGCTAGCCTCGATGAGCTTCATTTGACTGGAGTTGAATGCTATGGGTCACGTCACACTCAGTCCACTTCTTTATACAGTCTCCATGACCTGATGTTTTCTGGATGCTATAATACCCTACAACAGAGGTGCCCAAACTCACATCTCAAAACATATTTGAAGCAGAGGGCCACAGACCGGTGATCAACGCAGTGCGGTGCTTTATACACAGCTTTGACAGAGCCACTGTGTATTAATAAGGCTTGAAACACATTCATTTTAGGTCTGTGTCACACTGCAATGTGATGTTTGAGGATATAGTGGTACAAATAATCTAATTTGCTGTTAAAAGTACTGCTTATGATCAATTGGACCAGTTCAGCAGGAGGCCTGAGGACCAATAAAAACTGGTCTGAGGCCCCCGGGCCCTAGTTCGGACACCCCTGTCCTACAACCATCTTGCCATGAAGCGTGAGTGCTAGCCTCCTAATTTTCTCCCCTTCCGCTGTAGCCAATGTGTTTGAAGTGTCTTGCCCAAGGACAGAACAGTACCATCTACACTTTGCGTCGAGGATGTAATTAAATAATCGTTAACCCAAATAACCAACCTATATGACAGGACAAAACTATATTTCTTGCTTAATAACCCTTTTTCCTTCATTACTTTTACCTAAGCCCCTCATTTTGTGACTCAGAATAGCTGGCAGGATAAGACGTCAGCCTTTGCTCTATGAAACAATCCGGGCAGGCCATCCCATCCCAGCAGTTGCACGCTACGGAAAGAGATGGAGCAGATAGATGAAAGAGCGCCTGCATGTGTGGCTGTAAGAGACCATGATGAGACCTAGCTAGCTCTCCAAAACAATCTCATTATTGACACAGTAAGTGCAGACGATAAGGGCCTCCTCATCAGAGTTCTTCACGGGAGGCCAACAGGGAATAATGCGATGAAGAGCTTGAACAGAATTACGCTTGGCCATCAGAAGATTGCTACGGGGGGCTGCACACAGGGCTCACTGCAAATGTATTCTTCTACGCCAACTTGGACACAGAAGAACCCTGATGATCAGCGTTCATCTGGTGCAGAAACGCTCCGGGTCACCATACTCTGAGAACGCAGATTTCAGTGAGCGGGTGCAAGATTTGTGCAGGTGGCTTCATACGAAAACAACATTACCAGCACCAAGGTTGTTGTTTAACCTTTAGAATATACATTTTGGCTTGTTTCTAAAGGGCCCATATTACAATATTTTCTGATCTCTGTTATAATGTTGTTTCCTCATCACAAACATACATGACGTTGTGTTTTGTTTCATTCACGCATGTTTAAGACACAAACCCTGAATATTAAGACTAGACTTCATGACATCACAAGGTGGAACAGAGCATTTTGAGCTTTGGAGAAGTAGACTGACTAATAATAAAGTGTTATTCAAACATGCGTGAAAGAAACACAACTCCAGATATGTTTTTGAGAGGGAAACAACATTATAACATGACTAAAACCTCACAAGAGTATCAGATTTTTCTTTCAATGACCGCTCTTGTCAAAATGCAAGCAGTGTGCGCTAACTGCATCTAATTGTATGCATTTTTATCCTTCATGAATCAGAAGTGCACCATACTCATACAAATTTAGTTTTTCACATTTTTAAAGCTAAAGTAAAAATGCACTTTATTTAAATCAGTTACAGAATGTAAGTGCATTGTGCTGAACATACTCGAAGTGTACAGTGAGATTACATTACAGATTTATTTGAAGTGGGCCCATCATTTGTAATACCTTATTGCAGTTTTTTGTCCAAGTGGATTGTTTCTTATTTTCCATCAAAGCTTTTTTAGAAGCTGAGGAATATATAATCAATTTGTCTTTAACATTCAGACTGACAATCTGAAATTATTTGTAGATCTTAAGTACATTTTAGATAACATAAAAAAAGGGTTTTGACCACAGACTGTATAAAGAAGTGGACTAAGTGAGTGTGACGTTACCCATAGCGTTCAGCTCCAGTCAAATGAAGCCCATTGAGGTTACAGGGCGAATTTGGAGCCCGGCGCCATATTTAGAATTCCAAAAGTGAGTGTAATAGCAACCAAAGAGCCAATCTAGAGTGAGGTTGTGGAAGGTAACGCTCCTCCCTGATAAACCAGAGGTGCAGGTACTTATCAACGCTGTTAATCAAACCTATTGCTTACCCTAGCAGGTGCAACCTGCTAAAGAAGGCAGCTGATTTGTCTCTTATTACTGTTCACATCTTGAGTTACGGACACAATAGCAAAATAAAAATGACGAGGCTTACAGCAGCAATTACTGAAAATGTTTCAATGTAAAGTGAATTGGAGCCAGAAGCGCGCTCATGCTCACTTCCTATCTGGAATGCCGCGGTTAGCAGGTTAGCAGGTTAGCTATGTACATTTATATACACCGTCGATGGTTGGATCTCAGTTCTCATGTCATGTTGAGAGAGAGATACGAACATCTTAAGAGCAAAATGAGGAGCCTGACAGCAGCATTTATGGAGAAAGGGGTGACAGTTTTCTAATGTAAAGTGAATTGGAGCTAGAGTCGATGGAGCTGGAAGCGCAGCCCATGTTCACTTCCTATTTGGAACTAGCAGGTTAGCTATGTTCATTTATATATAAAGTCTATGGTTTTGACATCACTGTAAAAACTTGCAAATAATGATTTTAATATTTGTATGGACTATAGGAAACATCATATATTGGACATGGTGACATTTTATTGTATTTTACTGCTAATGTTAATGATGAACTGCACAGGGAAAGCAGCAGTAGCTAAATCTGGTACAAATCATCTTTTCTTTTCTAAGATTAATGAATTTGTACACGGTCCCTGACAAATAAAGAAGAAAGAAAGAACATACTAACTTGTTGCAACCCCTCCATCACTGCAAACTCAACCAAGTGGTATCTGTCTTTCTTTTTTTTTTTTCAGTAGTAAAAATGCTAAGCTAAATGTTCCGCTACAACTTGCAAATATTTAGGAGTGACAGTTGATTTACAATGCATTACGCTTTTCATTTTTGGATCGCCAGAATGCCCCAGTAGTTTTGAAAAATCTGCAGTACTTTCTTTTGGCAATGATAATTCCTAGTTGGAAATCAGCCAGTCAGTTGATACAATTTACGGATGTCAGTGTTTCATTCTGTAAGAGGGAATTATGTCGATGGAAATCCTCTTAGGCCAATGAAACAATTAATACTCACCATCACGTCACTGCAGTGTCTCTTCTTTTAACGTGGTTCAGTATGTGTATGCCTTGCTACTTTCTTCTTTGGTTGTTGTAATTTGATTTGGCATATCAGAGGATTACTATTAGGTTATTGTTATCCTAAATGCAAGCAGGTGTAGAAGCAAAAGGCAAATGTTATATTGTGAAATACTATTGTCCTCCTGGAAATGATAGCAGAATATTTATTACCTGACAGCGAACAAAAAATGAAAAATGAACCCTGACACAGAGCAAAAGGAGCTGTAGTGGCACTCTCCTCGCCTGCATCCCTCTTTGGGATTAGGGCATTTTTTCCTTTCTGCTGAGTTTGTTATCCTGTTACCCTTATTCTCTTAAATGGCCATGAAGATAAGATGGCTGTGAGATACATGAGCATGCCGCAGCTCTTAAAGGATGAGCTCAGACTCTGTGCGATTGCGTGTGTGTGTATGTGTGTGTGTGTGTGCACGTGCATGTGTGTGCGTGTGTTTGTGAATGAATGGACCACGGGATGTCGCCACCACATCACGTGAGAGATAATACATCACGGAAGTTTATTGACATTTATCATGACAAAGGGCTGCAGCAATGTTATGCAACATCTTGTAGAACATAAATAACATGATGTACTTCAAACTGATTAGGACCGCAACAAATCACCATCACTTATCACACATCTGAGATTTAAGATGTCCGTTATAATTTACTCGCACAGTGACAAGCCCTCTACATAAAGCACACATACTTGCTAAGGCTTGTACGCTTAAGTCAGCTTCAGGTAAATGTAGGATATCCAGGGGTGATTTTGAACAAATACAACTGTTAAATATCATACACATAAGGTTATAACATATAAAAAACAGGCTATAATTTTAGGGTAAATGCACAATAATAATAGTCTACCTAACTACTTAACCTGATTAAACATTGCACTTCTAGAACAAACATTAACCTCTTAATGGTAAAGTAAATAACACCTAACTCACAACCAGTGTGTCCTCTATGATACATGAAATTCACATAAGTCCATGATATTGATTTATCTGTGTACATACATCCCCTGACTGCTGCCAGTGTTTTGTCAATGAGACAGATTCCTGTGTATAAGGGGCTCCATGATGCAGAGAGTAGGGTCTGTGCCAGAGGGGGCCTAAGGGCTTGCCCTACATCAGTCATTATGCCCTCGCCCATCAGCACAGGCAGCGCCTCTCTGGAGTCAGGCCAAGAGGGCTCTCATCATTAGCTTGCCACTTGGCGGCCAATTGCTGGAGCAGAGGAGACAAAAGGCGCAGTCCACCCTCCATGCTCTGATTGCTCTGAGAGACAGAGGGGCAGAGAGAGTGAGAAAGAGGGGAGCAGTGTGGTGGGCCTCTCTTTGGCATGGCCCAGCACAGATTCCCACTGCAGGACGGTTAGCTTTTGGCACAGCATGTCCAGGACAGAGGTAACTGGGGTCTCCATCAGCTCACTGAGCGTCACTTTGGTTCATATACGAGCCTATAGTTAGACCAATTCATTTGTGCATGATTTAATCCAACAGCAACTGAACTGTGTATAGCAGACATGTCAAACTCAGGCCTGCGGGCCAAGTTTGGCCCTGAATATAAATATATTTGGCCTGAGTGATTATATCAAATATGTATTAGAGCTGGCCCGCTGGCTGTCGTGCCAGTACAGCACATGCACCTTTAATACTATGAATCCCAGAATGCTTTGCAAATGTGTTGGTGCTGGCCCCCACCACTTCTGTTGACACTTATTAGCATCTGCTACCTGTCGCCTTACTCAAATTTAATCCACCCCGTCTGAAAAACATGCAGATGTTGTTATAATTTTTCAATAAATATTTAGTTGGCCCAGTTAGTCACAGTTTTTAATTTTGGCCCTCTGTGAATTTGAGTTTGACACCCCTGGTGTGTAGAACTGTACAGTCTGGCATATCATTTAATAAAAGTACCACAGCAAGAATTGGCAATGCAGGTGGGCAAAGTAGAGCTCTCTCTTGTCAAGATTAAGTACTGAAAATAAACCTTAAATCAGTGATATTTGTGCAGTCTTTGTTGTTCTGACAGATATTTGATCCGCATGCAATAATTCTAATAAAAGTGAATGACGGCTGAAATAACTGGCACATTTACAGCAGTTTGTCCAAATAGAAGGTCTTTTGTGTGCGATAGTGACACGAGGAGCTCAGAGTAAATGAAGCACCGGGCCGGGCCTTGATCTTGGGTATGCGCCTGGTGCTTTCCTCACCAGGCTGTGATCCTGCTGGGCCTCTCAGCCCTCAGGTTATTTGGATACTGTGTGGAGTCAAAGTTCTGTCAATCAGATAAGCAGTGACCGAGCAGAGCCGGCAGAGAAGACGCTACATGGCAGAAGGAAATGGGAGACAACGGGGATGCAAGAAGGCCCAAGTAAGGACTCAAATCACAATCACAGTGAGTAAGTATAGGGAAAAAAATGAAGTTATGTAAAGCCACTTAAATGATGAAAGCAACTGTGAAATACAGTATTTTTTGGTCAAACTATTTTTTAAATACATTTTAACCATAAAAAAATTAAATGTGGTGACAGAAAGCTTCTAAATAGAGAATATAAATACACCTACAAAAATGTAAATATAAATGATTAAAGTAACAAAATTCAAATTTTGCCTATATAATGAATAAAAATTTTTAAATTTTTTCTGATAAAACATCTTTTGTTTACAAAAGACCTAGAATGAATAGGGTGTGTGCATAAGCGTTGGTGGTGGTCGGAGCAGCCGATGGCGCAAATTGACAGCCTTGCTTTCTGTCACTCTACCCCAGGGCAGCTGCGGCTACAACAATATCTTACTATCATTGAGTGTGGAGTGAATGAATAATGCACTGTAAGGCGCTTTGAGTATCTTAAAAGGCCTTATATAAGTACGATACATTGTTTCAGTGGTCAACTATTCCGATTAATCGCTGCAGACCTAATGTAGTGTTTATTTTCAGACATATTGCTTTTCTCTATAGGTCAGCGTTTTATGTTCCTGTCTGGTAACTGAAGTGGCAGGGACAGCACAAAGTTGGCAGTCATTTGTTACACTGGGAAATGACAAAAGACTGAATGAAGGGCCGGGCTTTGTTGGAGACGACAGCTTTTGGGTGGTCCGCAGGTTGGACGCCTCTGGAGGGATCAGCAGACCTCCAATGGGAACACTGCACGGAGACTATTTGACAAGTGTGGCCCTGTCCAATACATACAGAATAAATGATTGCTATTTTGGATTTGTTGTTGTGTTATGTAAAGTAATGTTAGGAAAAATAAACTGGTTAAATCCAAGTCTGAGTCTGCACCGTGTATGTATCACAAGTTTGCAACCACAAGGGATTGGGTTACATTAAAACACACACTTAAAACCATAAAACATCAACTTCAATGGCCCTATAATTATGCCCACAGTTTCTTGGTCAACACTTTGGAGGGTTGGGTGTATAGTCCATGTGCAATTCTTGACTTTTTCAGGAGAGGCAAAAAAACAAAAAAAAACTAGTATTCAAATTTTTAAGGCACAATTACTGAAAAAAACATTTCTGGGAATATATAAGGGTTTTTTTTCTGGAAGTGAAAAAAAATCAGCAAGTTTTCATATGATAAGTAGTACTACATAGATAAGATAGATCGATAAATCAGTCAATTAATCATGTAACAAAGGCTTGAAGTCCCACCAACGACGCTGACACTTATTCAATCTATTCATGTCATTTTGTCAAAAAACAACAAAACAAAAAAAAAAAAAACAAAAAAATAAAGAAAAAAAAAAAACCTTTTTGATTTCATGGATCAAGTGGAGAAATATCCAAAAGATTCTAGAGAATAAAACTTTTGACAGAGTCTTTGGTTCATGTCCCTTGATTTAACAGCAGAACAATGTCAGAAAAATGTGTGCTTACAGTGCCCTCTATTGTCTGAACTAGAGACTGACCTAAACAGGTGGGTTCTTTTAAATTAAAGACGTAATGTATTTTAAGGAAACAAAAAATGCTTTATGTGGTCACAGGTGGGTTCTGTAGGTTATAGGTGCTACCTATTACTATTTAGTTAATAGTTAACTAAGTAAAGTGAAGTAGTCTCGCTTCATTTCTTTACAGACTGGCCTAATAGTCTTTTGTTTTTGAGAAATTGTGTGTTCTAATTGAAAATGTAATTGAACAACAATAAAAACATATCTCAGGAAGCACTTAAGATAACAACAGGTTTACACTTTCACCTGTGGGTTTATGTTAAAAGCCAAATGTGAATGGTGTAGGCCCACTGCACATTCAGATTCACCTCAGTTATGTAACAGATGAGACTATAGGCTCGTACATTTACTGCTACTACTGTGAGAGAGACTTTGGCTGTGCTATTTTTATTAACACCACCATCACCAACAACTTGCATAACACAAAGTTGCAAGTTCAGCAAAAGTAAAATGAAAGCATGTTATACCCTGAATCATCGTGGCCGTATTAGTGTACTGATGTATTTATAGTGGAGTGTTTATTTACCTCTTGGTTCCTGTATTTACCTCGTGCACATGTTATCAGCGCTTGGCGCGCGCCCTTGGCACGTTGAAAACAGCACGTCCGGTTTACCCGGAAGTAAGCACAATTCCCAAAGATGGCGGAGCAAGGTCCGATGGCCATAGCGATGCGGCTCCGTAACCAGCTCCAGTCCGTGTACAAGCTGGACCCGCTGCGGAATGAGGTGGGTGCTGGTGGTAGCGGGGCTGAGGCTGTGGGGCTAGGTGCAGACCGGGGGCTCTAAGAGCTGCACAGCCGGAGAAAAGCGCTCGGTTAACGGCCGCCGCGGGCTCGTCTCCGCGGTGATGGAGAGAGCGATGCTGAGAGCTGCGCTGAAGCATGCGGAGAGGCGGGCTGCAGCCGTGTTGTTCTTTGCAACAGTAAAGATACTAACACAAATCGACCAAATTGAACACACTGCACCACATCTCACCCTATATTGACCTTAGATTTGTTTTTTGGCTACATTTGAGGCTTGTGTCTCTGAAGCAGCGAGTTTGTCAACTCGCGGTGTCCGCGGAGCTGCGCTCGCTGTTTCTTTCTTTCTTTCTCTGGGGAGTCGTGTGGTGCAGAGAAGTGCGTATCTGGACCACTGTGTCAGCACTTCTATACGACTGATTTGCAGAAGTTTGTCTACAGTAAACTCTGGTTGTTTGCGGAGTGCACTTGGTGACCATCCGAAACTTCTTCTCTTTCATGTAGCCTATAAAATGCACGTATCCTCCGGACTCATTAGAGGCTGTCTGGATGAGGCTCGTTACACCGATGTTCAGTCTGATGTTCAGTCTGATCTCACTCCTCACACAGTCGCAGTGAAGTACACGTTTGTAAGGCTGCGCCGCTGCACTTGTGTCCTGTCCCGGGACGTGTGTCTGGACAGAGGTCACCCACAGGTCCACGGTCATCACGATGTCTTATTTTGGTTTCACTTGATTATTTTCGCTAGTCGTTTTTGCAATTTTTCTATTCTCGTGCAGAGGTCAAAGGTCAACAGCAGGTGCACAGAAGTGCACACAGGTGCATATGACCTCTGAATATTAAGTAAACTATTCCCAGGTCAGAAATACGTGCAGTACTCCTTATCAGAGTGCTCATATCAACATTAGGACTGTGGAGTTGTGCTAACGTGTTTCTTAATGAAACGGTTTATGTTCTTTAAATGACATAGAACATAGTACTGAAAATAAGTGATCACTGTATCAATAGACCGTGCATATTTCTTCTGTTTCAGGAGGAAGTCAATTTGAAGATAAAGGACCTAAATGAACACATTGTTTGCTACCTTTGCGCTGGCTATTTCATCGATGCCACTACTATTACAGAGTGTTTGCATACATGTGAGTATGGAGAGGGAACAATAACAGCCAATCATATCCATAATACTGATTGTCCCGTCTTCTCTCTTCTCTTTATGTTGTTTCTAGTCTGTAAAAGTTGTATTGTCAAATATCTTCAAACAAGTAAATATTGCCCCATGTGCAACATCAAGATCCATGAAACACAGCCTTTACTCAACCTCAAACTGGACCGAGTTATGCAAGATATAGTCTACAAACTGGTGCCTGGACTTCAAGAGAGTATGTCCCACACTGAAACACCTACTCAGTCTGACAGTCTGTAATTCTCTGAAACCTAACAAGATGTCTGTTCATTCATTAACAGGTGAAGACAAAAGAATAAAAGAGTTTTATCAGTCACGGGGTTTAGAACGAGTCATTCAACCTGCTGGGGATGGTAAGTCACTTTCTTTAATTACAAATGATAACTATAGTATTCATATGATGACTTGTATAGCCTAAAGTTGCTTCACTACAGTTTTTCTAATACAGGGACTCGCATAGTTTTAAGACCACGTCTTTATCGAAATAACCACGAGAACAACATTAGACCTCCACAATAAAATTAATAAAAATGTAGAAAAATTCAAATGGAAAGGCAGAACTTTATTTATCTCATGGAGGGGAAATGGAATGGCAGGTGTTAATGTGCAAATAGAAAAAAAAGAAGTGTGCAAGCTTTCCAAACCTAGATGAGACGACAAGGAAAGAATAAGTAGATAAGAAAATATATGCCGTGTGCCCTTTGGCAAGACATTTCTAATCCCCCTTAAGTTTGTGTGCTTTACTGTATGAATGTGTGTGTACCGTATGAATTTGTGTGACTGTTTCCTTTTGCTTGTTTGAGTGCGTGATGGAAAGCTGGAAAAGCACTCCTTTTGCTGATTTGAAACTGAACAATCTAAAAAAAAAAAAAAAAAAAGACTTTTTCAGATTTTCACATTCCTTTCAGGTGATGTAAAGTGTGAGCTTTACATGTACAGGGTGGCCCAAAAGTCACTGACACAAAAAAAACTAACTCTTTTGTTTAGAAATATTTGTATTTTATTTTTTCAGAGCATTTAGAACTACGCTTCCGACATTAATATGACCAAATATAGCACTGAGGAACAAACCCTCACTGTACAGTGGTACTTTGAGTCACATGGGTCAAATTCAGAAACCCAGCGGCATTTTAATATCGGCGATGCCCCAAGCGTAAATGCCATTAAAGGAATAAGTCGTTTTCAAAGACAGGGGGCAGTATGTGATTTCCACAGACCTGACTACTCCCGATTTCTTCCGGTGGCGCTGGTGTTAAAGAAAAGGCATGTATTGCCAAAAATCTCGGAAGGTTCAGTTTACCTACTGCTGAAATTTGTTGAGTATAACTTAAGAATTATTGGAGCTACTGAAGATTTAAAAGTGTCACTGACTTTTGGGCCACCCTGTATTTACTTGAGTTCTCAAGTCACCATTACTTTCTTTGCAGCATTTACAAATATCAAAACGTGATAAAACTGAATGCTGTAGTAGAGTGTGTGATGGGTTCTTCCTTTGTTTTCCTACCCTCTAAACATGTACACACGAGATACAGGACATTTCCCCTTCAAATAAGTTGCCAGTAAGGATCCACTGTACGCCAGTTAAGAAATCTAGTTTCATGGACCAGGTGCTGCCACCAAGTTATGGGTTTGATCAGTGAAGAAGCGAGCTTGTTTTTTCCAATGCTTTTAGCAATAACAACTGTAATTGAATAAATTTGAGATGGATAAATTTAATGTAATACTGTGGAAGCAATAACCTCACAACAGTCAAGTAGCGGACTCCCACACCATTATAGTTGCATAGTGCACCTTTTATAATAAAGAAATGCATGTCAATAAATGGTGCTGTAATCCAATCCAGAAGCTGTAGTGTAACTTTATGTGCCTCTGTCTGTAGATTCTGTCCCAGACGCTACAGGTTTGCCATACACGAGCTTCGACCACTCCAAAGCCCATTTCTACAGATACGACGAGCAGGTCTCACTATGTTTAGAAAGACTTAAGTAAGTATTCTGATGGATGGTTTGGTGTTAAGAATGCCTCATTTGTGTGTAATGCTGCCTAGATGGTATCTAATCAAATACGCATAATACTATACACTTAAAACACTTTTTTATCTTCACAGTTCATCACTCGCTGGAAAAGATAAGACGAAACTCACTCTGCAGGTAAACATCAACACAGTATCTGCACTTTTACACTGTTTACTCTCTGAAATATTGAGCTGGCTTCTTTGGCCAGAAATGTGTCTCTAGGGGAGGCATTTTCCACTTTAACAAGCTCTTTTCTGCCCTTGACTGCTAAGCAAATACATGGCTCAGTGACATGTACTGCAGCCAGAGCGCAACTCAGCTGAAGCCTCATTCCCACAACAGACAGGGATAAGTGGAACATGTGCACCATTCAGGCATATAATCACTCCAGACTAAAGTACTGTTTTCTCAGAAATGTGAAGTGAAAAACACACAAGTTACTATAAACGCACTTTACCCAATTACAACAAGTAATAACCCTTGTTTACTGCTGCTACTGGTTTAGTTTCCTTACATGGGTCACAAGATACAGGCTTGCCTAAGTGCAGTGTAATGAGTAGTCAAAACATCTGTTGGCTCTATACATTTGACCAGGAGCTTTAGATTCCTGTCGTGAGCATAAATCCATAACATTGTTGATGTGAGAGCCGTCTCTGCTGTCACTTTTCTTTGTCCGTGACTAAATGTGTGTAATATGACCGTCACACTTGTGGGCCTGTGTACAAGATTACATAATACCGTCTGACTACTCTGCTGCAAGGCCCTGGTCTGCCAGCAGGGGGCACTGTTCTTCAACAAATGTCTTTTTTTAGACTGAGGGATACAACTGTGCTACTGATGTTATACAGTAAATTGCTGCTTAATCAGTCTAGTAGTGGTAAGGGTGTTCAAATAAGTAAAAGTAAACATGACAAAGAGAATGTATCACTTCTAAGGTATACTTTTGGTGCGATCTAAATAATATGAATCATTGTGTGTTTAGACAAAGCTTGTGGGTTGTGTGTACTTGTGTTCAGCTTGGAAGATAAATTTCCTTTGAGGCAGGAAAAGTTTCATACATTCAGACTGATGTGATCATAACTGCATTTGTGTTTTTATGCATATACAAATATCATCATGTCTTTATTTAAACATAAGGACCATAAATATCAACCCATCTGGTGAAGGCAATAACTGCAGTTACAGTCCATGACTCAGGAACTTGTTTAACTCCAACTCTAAACCTGCATATTTACTTGAATTGCGGGCTTGATATTTTTTACTTGTATAACATAGATTTGACATTCCATTTGGGCATATAAAGACATGCTCTCCACGCTGTATGGAGGAGGAAACATAAAATGATTCGGGGCTGTGTAATGCATCAGTGGGGACTGAAACCATGCAGTGGTAGCTGTGGTTTGTGTCCTTGTAAATCCATGTGTAACAGGAGAGAAACGCGCCCCCTCTGAACTTTCACTGATTTTAGGGGAGCTTTATACCAAACAGGTGCCGTACGGTAGCAGCTACATACCACTCTCATTGGGTAGATTATAGGTGGTTTTCAGATCCTACAATGTGATGTCATACTCCCAGATGGGGCCAGGAGCTAGATTTCCCTATTGATTGCATAGTATTTTTATTTGAAAGCGTTAACACAGGAATTCAACCTGATAATTTCTTGGAGTGACTAGACCAAGAACTCGCTGTCTTAAATATTATTGGCCTATAGAATGTTGATGTCATCTGAAACCTTGCAATTTGCCACTATGATAAATGTTGACTGTTTTATCAGTTCTGCAAAGACATACTGCTATTATGTCCATAAGCAAGATATTTAAATCTTTTTGACTCCAATGTCTGCATACAATCCTATATAAATGTGTGAGTTTCTTGTGATAATAGTGGGTACAGTATAATACATTAGCTTCTCGTAACATAGCTTAATAATTTCTTGTTGTTTGTCTTTGCAGCAGAAGTTTGTGCGATGTTCGGTGCGAGCGGAGGTTAGACACTTACGAAAAGTGCTGGGGCATCGACTAAATGTAGAAAAACATCAAGTGAGTAACTGTTGGAAATGTGGTATTAAATTGTTCATAATTAAAGTTTTAAGTGTTTTGTTCGAGTATTGTGCTAAATCGTACAAATTCTTGTGATAATGGCAATGGAGAAATGCATTATGTAACTTCTCTGGTGGGGATGTTTGCCATTTGTCTCCATGATGATATTGCTAAAAGAAAGTATCTTGAAAAAACATGCAGTTTTGCTGTGACTGGGCTCACATCTCCACAGACCTGCAACTTGGTGTGGTAGCATGATCCGTCTCCATGGAGATGGACATGTTGAATGCCATACTGTGAAACATTCAAGGCAAAGCAATAACATGTCTATAGGGTCAAACGAGTGGCTTACCCTTCACCAGAAAAGTTTAATACAGTTTTTAAACATGAAATATTAGAATTATAGCATATTATTCTCTTCCAAATAATTTGCCAACAACTATATGTTATGGAGATTCATATTTTCCAAAGTAGGATTTAGTTGGACCGAAAGTATAAAATGTATGAGAGGATTCCAGATGATTAAAGTAGCTAGTTTAACTGAAGGGCTTCTACTGATGTCTGTGTGTGGTCTCCTGATCCCCCAGGTCCAGATGTTGTTCAATAACGAGTCTCTGCCTGATCATATGACCATGAAGCGGCTATGGCTCTCACATTGGTTTGGCAAGGTACCAGCAAACTCCATACATTTTTTTGAGGGTCGCACACTATCTCAATTGCTAGAAATGAAGTACACCACAATAACTAGAATTGTTAGTTTTGTTTATACATTGTAGATTTATATTTTAGTTTTAATTTGGTTGACAGCATTGTGTTGAAATGGTATAGAGTTTTGAGTATCATTTTCCTTCATTGTGCTGCCCTACGTTTGTTAATATTTTGACACGTGGAATAGAGAATAACTTTGGTCTAATTCTGCTGCTTGTGTGTTGCAGGCCCAGCCGTTAGTTCTTCATTACACCATCAAGGACAAAAGGGCCAGATAGGACTGGCTTTATTGTGTGCAGCTGTACATATTTTGTACAATTAATATTCTATTTTAATAGTGTTTGTGTACATAGACTTATTTTCCTCCGTTTTGTATTTTTGAAAATAAATTTGAAAATGTGAAACTATTTTTTGCCTCAGTGTCTTTTAGCATTTGATTCATATAGGACATTTTGGACAGTCAAATATATACTTATGCTTGTATTACTTTTCATATTATTGTTCTGCATTATGAGCCTGCTTTGTCCACTCTATACAAACAAAAATAAGATGAGGAAAGGGTTTGTAGCAGTCAACATCAAGTTCTGAGTACAAAAATGTCCTTAACTGCACGCCTACTTCTGCTTACAGGACCTGAGTGTCAGATTTTTTAACCACAACAGTAAAACATGGTTTATAAAGAATTTACTAAGCCTTGCATTTTTGAAGGTATTAAAAACAGTAGTTCATGAAGACCTCCACAGCCTACATATTTTAAAGAAGCAGCCCAAGGGTTTTTTTTTCCCCAACACTGACCAACATGTCAGCCTACCTCCAGTTTTGTCCCAGTCTGCTGCTCTTTTTGTCTGAAGTAAAATGTACAGTTTTTGCCCATATTGTACAGCAAAAACGTTATATTTTATACATGAAACATATATTGGGCAGCTGAAGTTGTTTCTAAATGTGCTATATAAAATAAAGTTGAGTTAAACTGTTAAACTGAGTGTAGAGTGGCTGTAGCTGAAGTGCTCCAGTAAATGACCTGACCTCCACTGTAAAGAAAATGGAACTGAAATGGTTATAACTCGCCACAAGAGGGCGCGGTTGTTCTTTCTTAAAGCACTAAAAGGACTTTTAGTCGGTTCTTGTGGAGAGTTAACAGTTAAAACCTGTCTCTGGTTGATGTCACGTGAGGCCCTCATGGCGCGTACACACAAACATACATTATTTATACAGTTAGGTCTGATTTTAATATTTTGATGCACAGATTATGAGACTAGTAACAATAAATGTATTTTTTTTTTAAATCAGTAGGCCTATTATTTTTCACAGACTTGCATTTTGTGTGATTTGAGACAAAATATAATATAATTTTAGATTGTTGATGACTGGATAATAACATGGAATATGATGTGCATGTGTTTTTGACAAACCAAGCTATTTTTTGGATCTTTAAATAGTGATCCATGTGCCTGGTTGGCTTTATCCGTGATCCATGTGCTTGGTTGTGCTGGTCCAAAGCCTCAGTCTCTCCCGGCAGGATCTCTGGGAGTAACAGAACTCCCCTGAAGCAGTGACCTCTGGGACAGCTCCACTCTCACTCTCATCTCTTTGATTACTGTGAGCCTGCAGTGTAATATTGTGATGCAGACAAACATATGCTGCACAAGGTGATATTGTGTTATAGCAATATCTCAGTCAGTCATTTTGTTGACTTTTTGAATTGCATATGACCTAAATATATAGTTTTCTGCAGCAGCATGCAATAAAAAAAACAAAAACAAAAAAAAAACAAAAAAAAAAACAAAAAAACCTGCAGGACCTTTTATGATTCATATAAACTGCAATGCACACTCAATGTCCTACAATGTAAGTAGTGCAACAATGCTAAAATAAATAAAATAAATAAAATCTTCTTTACCTGCATCAGAAGTTTGCCACTTTTATTTTTTGTCAAGAAAGTTAAAAAAAATCTTACTTTTTGATTTTTTAACCTGATTGTTAATTTTATAGTAAACCAAAGTAACTTAAAATTGTAACTTGCTGTGTCTAAATGACTTTGTTTACTTTTTATGATAAGTTTATTTGCCCCAGAAACTTCAAAATTTTGTAGTCACAGTTTTTTAAAGCCTGTTTCTTAAATGTGCCCGTCCAGTGCCAGTTTAAACAGTGTTAACAGATGGAAACAGGCCACATTTCTTGCTGTGTAACTTGTGTGTCCTGGTTCAAGCTGCTGCTCCAAAGTGGCACAATAAAAAGGCTACTTGACTTTTCAACCCTCTCCATTCCACCCCATTACTTCTGTTGTGTCCCAGTCTGCTGCTCCTCCGCCCCCACAGCGGCCCCCGCACCATACTTTGGTCCAAGCTTTTATCGCCATTTCAACAAAGTTTTCCATACACTTTATGTTTTCTGAGATGAACAAAAATGCAAAAGAATTCTAGAAATGCATAAACCTCTTGTTTAGTTGCAGTTGTATAATTTATATGGTCTTAAAAAAATAATATACATATACATTTTTATTGTTGCCACATATTTAGACAAAGTGTGTAATGTTGTTAAATGAAATTAAAAAGAAATAGAAGTTCTACTTAAAAGTTAGGATAACATCTTAAACCTAAGGGCAAAAAAAAAAAAAATAAAAAAAAAAAAAAAAAACAATTAAAAATGAAATGAATTAATTAAAATGTCGTTGACGCCAAAATAAAAGCCAGCATCTTGGAAGTCTTGTTTGCGAAAGTGTTTTCTGCAACTGTCCTAAATCTGCGTCCTCAGATGGATGATGGAAATGACAACATTTACACCTGTCATATTCCTTCTGCTGTTGGTTGCATGTCTGTGACCAAAATTTCTCTTTGGGGATGAATGAGTCTATTTTTAATTTGATCTAGATTTTTCATTGCATTTTTCTATTCTGTTGTTACATCTTTCTTATTCTGTAAAGCACTTTGAATTACTTTGTGTAGGGATTGTGCTATACAAATAAATTTGCCTTGCATTGCAGCACTGGGAACAAATAAAGGCTCTCCTATTTTATCTTTTAAAAATGTATTCTGAAAGTGGATATAAATGTTGTTTTTGAAATGCATCTTTTACCTCTTTAATTATCTTTTTTTATTATATATTCTTCTATATCTATATCTATATCTATATATCTATATCTATATATATCTGTATATATATATATATATATATATATATATATATATATATATATATATATATATATATATATATATATATATATATATATATATATATATATATATATATATATATATATATATATATATATATATATATATATATATATATATATAAATTTATTTTTATATATGTTTATATTATTTCCTATTAATTTCCCCTGTGGATCAATGAAGTTTGCCGAAATGTTAAACGAGCCTAAAAGATGCAAACAGCCTATATGAAATAAAACATAAATAGAATGTGTGGTGTGGTGCTTTTCAAACGTCTTCATGGCAGCTCTGTTTCTTGCTGTTTCTTGACGCCATGTTCAGTCTCAGTATAGGCCTGTGTTTACAGAAGTCCCTGGTGACTGGACGCTTACACATTAACCCAAACACACACGCGCTAAACCCAACAAAACGTCCCCAAATGGCGCTTCCCATTGAGCGTTATTCATAACACCTCGCGGTGGCCCATTTGCTATTCATGGGACACTTTCTCTGAAACGCGGCGCGCACAGAGCGGCAGATGCGTGCCATTATTGCCCCGCGCTCGCTTCAAGCTGTTTTTACGTGAGGCGAAGGGCGGGCCTGGCTAATCAATCACGTCCACTAGTTGTGTTAAGGACACAAGGAGGAAAACATATGGCACTGGGCCGGCCGCAAGCTTTTCTCAAGCCGGCCGAGACAAGACGAATTGAAAGCGCACTAAAAGAAAGAAGAGAAAGCTGCTAATTGAAGTCACGCCACTCCACGGCTCAAAGCAGGGGTCAGGCATTGAGATGGGCCCAAGTTTCACCTCCCACTACACAGGATCACTGGCCTGTCCACTGTCATATGAATACAACAGCCTGGTTAAGTCAACAGCCTGGTTAAGTTAAAGTGAGCCAGTCTCACCGCAGATTCCTGTGCGCCTTTTGGCACAATTGTTCTGTCTAACTGCCTTTGTCTCTATCAAAACCCTTTATATCAAGTCGCACGTTTAGCTCCACCACAATAAATAATCTATTATTTTAGCCATCAATTTCTATTTAAAGTGTAGTTTTAGTTTAGAAAAAAACATTGCGTAAAATTAAGCAGTTTGACCAAAGCGTCTTGAAATATGATAGAAGCTTTATTTACATAGATGCTGATTAAATAGAATGTTACAATAAAATTATTATAGGGGCTATGTACAAAACCTAGACACGTGTGCAGTTGTACTAAAAGGGTCTCTGCGCGTGCCACTTTGCGCTAAAAAGTGGCGCGTAACCGGACTTGGAGTCATCCAAGCGAAGACACGCGTATAAACCATTAGAGGCCGAATGTCACTGTGTCTCTTCAGTTCAAAAGGGACAGGTAACTCCACAGATGAGACCTACGAGTCCAAAGAATAAATTAGAATAACTGAAAAGGGATATCCAACAGTCTCTATGTATTCTCCTCTGTGACAATATCCGTGCAAAAGTTTGGGAAGAAAATGCCCCCGTTTGACCTTCTCAATAGCCACCACGTGGTCAGAGTTTTCAGTCGTCCACCTCTATCTCCTCGTCGTCCTCCGAGAACTCGTCCGTGGTGTGGTCTCTGGAGGACGAGGGGGACTGCGGGAAGGCACCGTGTCCCTGGGGAGACGTGGGGGACACGCTCGGAGACGCTGCGCCCTGAGCCTGCTCCTCCAGACTCTCCATGGTCACCAGCTTCTGCAGAGTCTGTGGGGTCAGCTTCTTGAGTGACTCCACGTCGGCTTTCATCTCCTCCAGGTCTCGTTTGAGTTTGGCGCGGCGGTTCTGAAACCATGTGATGACCTGTGCGTTGGAGAGGCCCAGCTGCTGCGCGATCTGGTCTCGGTCGGCTGGAGACAGGTACTTCTGGTACAGGAAGCGCTTCTCCAGCTCGTAGATCTGGTGGTTGGTGAAAGCCGTTCGGGACTTTCTCCTCTTCTTTGAGCTCTGTCTTTGGCCGAACGAGTTTACGTGCTCACGTCCTGCGGGAGAAACACAGCCTGAGTAACATACACTCCTGCCTGTACAGTCATAATACACTAATAATACTGTGCGGTTCTATTTACATGCGTTTTATAACCAAAATATGAGTTGGTCTACAAATATGAGGAATACTATTATCTGTAAAAGTAGTAGTAGAGCCTGTTTTGTTTAGCTATAGTTATAAACATTTAACATTGTGTTTTAATTTTGAATGTATATTGTAATCTATATATAGAATCCAATTTTGCAACAATAATAAAAAGAAACATTTAGCCTAACACAAGAGCTGATGTGTTGCTTTTCAATTTTTAAAAACTATATGCTTATTCTTGAAAGGCTTCTTGTTTTGCCCAAACCAAATGCCCCTTGGAGAGCTCTGCAGGCCTATTCTTCTCCTGTTCTTTCGAATAATAGATCATATTTATGTGAATGGTCTGATGACTCATGCGATAAACTCCAATTAATCAAACTCCATTTAACACCGTGACTCTGCTCACATCCTCTTTTTAGCTATAACTAAAATATCCATTACATTTTTGGTGACTAAACCCAATTAAACCCATGCGTAATTTATAGTCAGATTTAAGGCAGTTGTTGTATTTTCTATAACTTTACTTTAGTTAAATGTTTACTTATACACACTACAGCGCACCACAAACATTTACAGAGAACTGCCATATTTTAATATCGCTTTTATGGAGTGTTAAGGAGGCTTTCCCCCGTAAATAGTATCATTTTACTTATTGCATTTACAAGCATATTTATTTTAATGGAAAAAAAAAGTTGGGGCAATTTTGTACATTATCGCGCATTATTTCGTCACAAAACGTGCAGCAAAACGTGAGACATGTGTATTTATTCATAAAAGTCACATACGAGTTATAAAAGTGTACCTTCTGCTGCCTGGATCACGCTCACTTCCAGGCCTTTGAAAGTCTTGCTCGCCAGCTCCTCCAGCGCACACAGCGGGGACGAGGGCGTGCTGATGCCGTTCCTCGGTGCGTTGGGTGCCGTCACTTTCTCGAGGACGCGCGGCGGACAGATACTGACCGCTGACTTTTTGACCGAGGGCTTGTTGAGAATGTCCTCAATGCTGAAAGGCGTCAGCGGCTTGTTGGAGTTGGCCGGCGGGGGCAGCTGATCTAACGGCGCCCTCGCTCTCCGCTCCTCGCCGCTGGATTGCAACACAGACCCTGCCTTCATGTCTTTGCTGGAGGTCATCGCAGTCCCCAAACACTCGCAAAAAAAAGTTCGCCCCCCGACGTACCCACAAGCGTCGTAATTCTCCTGGAGACAAGCTTAAACCCAACTCACGACGACCATGCTTCGAGCGGAGTTTGGGAACAGGCGGTATCCCTTCAGTGTCCCGCGCAGAGCTCCATGTAGCGGTTTAGGAGGTGTCCCACTGTGGAGGGGAGAGTGCTTCCAATGGGGTAAAAGGCTGTCCCGACCAAGCAGCGCGGAGGAGAGGAGCCACCGCTAACGAGTTCCTGTTGATTGGGCGAAGTTCAATTAGAGAAACAGTAGACTAGTTGCTGACCCGCTGCTGCGTCTTAAAGGGCCGGAGTCTAGGAACTAATTGGACGTGAGGGAGAGGAGGAGTCTCACGCTTCTGGATGTTTGTGTGCGTGCGTGCGCGTGTCCCGCTGTTGGCGCGTTCCGCTGCAAACAGAAAGCCCAGTTAAACATGCTACAGCCACGAGCGACGAGGAGACTGACTGAGGAAAAACTTTAATGTCCGTCCTGGTCATGGTAATGCGTAATTACGCACTGAGCGTCAGAGGCGCAGTATGAGGGAACCGGGCTCCAGAACACATGGCCATTGGAATAAGTACAGTGTTCATGCGTGTACCTTATTGCAGCTGATAGATTTACACTTTTATTATGTTCTTTTGGCTCACGCAGTTAGCATAATATCGCTGTTATAAAATATATAAAAATCACCGCCAATTGTTTGAAGTGACATTAAAGATACTACAGTGTTTTAAATAAATACGATTTACAGTTGTATTTTTCCTGCTTTATTTTCAGGTCCGTGCATGTAATGTTATGTTAGCTTTCACCTACTTATATCATTTTCTTCTACTGTGTCCAAGGTCAAATTATTGGTTTAAACTGTTATTTTAGCAATAAGAAATATCAGGATTTTTTCTTTCTTTTAATATAACTTCACAGCTATTTCTACCTCGTGCGTGCGTGTTTGTGAATCAAATATTAATCAAATGCTTATTCTCAGTTACCAAAACAAATGCAGAATAAATGTGTTTCTGTCTTCATTGGGCACATTTCACAACGTTGTCCTTTTTTCTTAATATGTCCTGCAGGTAACACACTTCTGAGCACCAGGCATAAACGTAGCGCGCGCAGGAGGGAGCTGGAGTCTAAACCTCAAACTAGGATGGAAACGGAGCACGTGCAGGTACGTCAACCTTTTGGTGGAAACAAACGTGATTTTGTTTAGTTATTTTTTACAATTAACACATTCCATTTCCACATGGCGCCGTTAGGGTTTTGCAAAGGTAAACTGGAAAGAAAAGGATACAGTTGTCCATCGGATTAGACCAGTTCTGTTTTATCTGGGGTACATATAAAATACCTTATGAAATCCGATATGCGCATTGTGTTTGGTAAACCAGTCTTGTCGTCTTGCAGCAGTGCGCACCGGTGCCAACAGCAGCATATGGTGACACTGGTTTAGGGACAGAGATCTAAAACAGTAGGACATTCTATTAGGCGCCCTGGAGGTCCGGCATCGTGCACGGGGACTGGAGTGGGCTGGGTCCACTGCGCACCCGACACGAGCACAGCAGACCTCGGTTATGTGTGCGTAAAGATGAATCCGATTTGAATTTATGGATCATTTTGACACATTTTACGCATAAAATAAAACAATGAAATATGAACGATTTGTCCATATGCTTATTTTATATATCCATACACTGTAATTGCAAGAAAATGACACTAAATAAAATCAAATTTAAGCAATCACAAATAACTTGGAATATTTTTATTACGATTTTTTTTTTTTCTTTCTTTTTCTATGGTCCATCCGTGCGCTCTGCTCTGATCTAATACCGCAGCTCCTCCAATAAGCTCTGGGGTCGTAGATTGTTTCATTCTTTCTCGTGCCTTAATTTAAACGTTAATTAGAACCAGAACAGCTGACATCATCCATCAGCGCTCCAGACGGCTTTTAATTGGATGATACGCCTCGCCGTGAGCTCCTATCAGAGGCCCGCTTCCCTTCAAAGGCAAAGGCCCTGCACCGGTAGAGGTTTTATTTTTCTGCAGCATTTATAATCAATTAGAGACTTTTATGCGCAGTTCCTCCTCCCGAAAATCTCAAAGGCCAAACAGCGATAGTGTGAGGCTCCACAAACAGCGAGAGTGCCCTGCAAAGGTCAGCCATTAATCACTACATTAACGCACCGTAGCCAAAGAGAGAGGCTGTTGTTACGGATACCCACTGTCTAATGTTCGCTGGACACTTACACGGCCAAATAACATATTACACTCGGTTGTGTTATTTTTATTTTGTTTATCCACGTTAATCCGAACAAGACGTCAAAGGGCAGGGCTGGATGCAAAATACTATGCACCTTTATATTAAGCAAAGCTGTAGGCCTACATCCAAAACCATTTTAGATTTTATTTTAAATATTTATCCATGAATGTAGGCCTATTTATTGTGTAAATTCATAAATTCCATTCAAATAAAATGTTATAAAAGAAAAATATATAATCTGCACATGATCTGAAAAAATAAATAAATAAATAAATAAAAAATAATAGTGACATTGTCAGTGTGATATTTTTATTACAAAAATATATAATAAGTTTCGCCTTCAAATCGTTCAGGCTCTCACTATAATCATAGGCCTCTGTGTTTAAAATGTACAGTTTCTTTCGCCACAACAGGCCTATTAATAATCTAAATAAATAATTGAACAAATGTGACTATTATAACGAGGAATAAGATTTGTTTTTTTCTAAAGGAATGCATTTTATTGCATGTTCCTGGACACTATAATGAACAGATTTTATTCTCGTTCTATGTACACAATTGCCTATTTTATTATTATTATTATATTTTCCATCAGGACAATAATGAAATGCAGCAGTACCCAGTCTGTGAGCAGACAGTGCGCGGCGTGTGGCAGAGTCCACAGCTGTGAGAGCCTCGAGAGCTGTGCGCTCTGGACTCTGGTCCGGGTCCCGCGCTGTGTCTGTGACCTATGGGCCCGGGCCCATGGGGCCTGTTTGTCCGGTTTCACCACTGGGTCAGGGACATAGAAGCTTAATGTGAATATGGGAGATCAAATGAGCGTAAAAGCATTTTTATCCAAAGGTCGCTCAGTGTAAGCAGTGTAAGACTGGAAGATGAGATGGGCTCTAAGGACAAAAATACAACGTGTATCCACGAGGAAACAGAGAACAACAACATGCATAGAATCATGATAAAAATAAGTCAGAAATAACGTACACACAGACACGCATACGCGCACAGGTGGATAAACAAATCTGCCCATCAGATCGTCCCATCCCCGCGCTTCCTGTTTTTCAGCCTGTTCCACCTGCTCCGTGCGCGTGAGGGAGAGCGCGCGCCTCTATAACGAGCCACATATCCTATTCCTCTCGCGTCACAGCGGCGGTGAGGCAGGTGTCCTCTGCACAGTTTGAAGTGGCTCCATCAGCTCGTGCACGGCCCGCGCGCAGGTGTTCATCCTCACAGCGGCGTCACGCTCTGTTTACGCTGCTGCGTTATGACGTGAGGACTTCTGATTGGCTTCTGTCGTCTATCCAAAGCATTCCTTCACATTGGCACGCTCATTAGTTATGAGTACTTGGAATTGACCTAAAATTAGCAGCAGTTATTATGGTCATTCTATAGCTGACTTCTCAACTATCCTCCATCAAACAGAATATATTTCTGTCAAACTAAATAGAATAAAATGGTGATCCTAAATAAATAGCTTTTATTATGCTTTTATTATTGTTTAATAAATATTTCAATGAACGCCCATATTTAATAGATCATATCAAATCTAATTGATTTGCTTTATATTCACATAAATATTTTAATGGAATGGACAGAATATATATAAATAGGGTCAATTTGTAAAGTTTACAGTTTTCCTCATTTTATTATTTCTATGCAAAACAAAACATACTATTTTTTTTTAGATTGTGTTAAATAAGGACTTAACCAATCAAAACAGACCACATTCTCCTATGTTACAAAACAAAAAAAAAAAAGGCAATGTCTGCACAAAACAGACATTGATCCTGTAGAAAGAATGAACTTCATACTAATATCCATAATGCCATGACAGTCAAATTAACAAAAAATAATTACACATAATTAATTTTACAGAGAGTAGAAACACATGACATTTACATGATCACAAATTGGCTTCAAATAAAGTGGTTTCTGAAGGGGTATGAAAATAATGTAACAAACCACTAAAATGAGCAATGATGCAGTTTTGTCCCCCTCCCTCCACAAAGCAGACACTGGTTCTAATGCTCCCCCAGGGTCCTGACATGATCTGCTGGTTTAAGCAGGATCACAGCCCCACACTCAATGCTCCTTTGTCTCCTCCTGATTGGTCTCATTAATGAGTAATTAGTGCAGTGGTCAGAAGCACTGCTGGAATCGGATACAGGAATTACTATTGTGCATGGCAACGGGCCAGTGTGGAAAAGCATTAATGAAACTACTTAAGTAAAATAACAGAACAGAAGCAGCACAAATATTAGTGAGAAATACACAACTTTATGTGGAGCGGTGGCCCTTTTCTGTCAGTAAACATGCATTTGATAGAACACAGTCTTTCCAGTCATTACATGTGCCACCACTATTTTCGTTCCCTCCTAAAAACAGTTTTATCCAAATTATTTTTGTGTCCCTTTTTAGTTTTTAAGTCTTATTAAGATTTATATTTTAAGGATTTATATTGCAATTTAGCTTTTTTTGGTGTATTGCATTAAACTTTAACATTTCAGTGTTTTAAGCCATCATAAGCAGACACCCTTATCTTGAGTCATGGTCAAAAATAAGTAAATCAACTATATGAAGGGAAAAATATCATTTTCTTATTGCATGTCTGCAGTGTCCCTGTCAAATAAATCTGCACATTAAAATGCAAATAGCCTATTGGACAAGTTGATGAGGACTAGACTCTGACATGGCGGAACTATTTATTTATTTAAAGCCACGGTATGTAACTTTTTAGTCCAAAATATATTAAAATAAAGCATGTTGTGTCCTCACTCTGAGCTGACTTGGATTTCCACAAACCTGACTCTCGAGGACTCCTTCCTGCTATGTATTTTTTGCTTTCTTTGAACTGATATCATTTATGTTAGTGCCATATGAACCATCTGACACTCTGAGGACTTCAGGGACCGGCCTCCTGCTGGTGCCCAGAGTCAGGACTAAACATGGGGAATCAGCATTTCAGTTTAATGAAGCTAAAACCTGGAACAGTCTTCCTGAAGATGTGAGACAGGCCTCTACTTTGACAATGTTTAAATCCAGGCTCACAGTTCTGTTTAGCTGTGCATATGACTGAAAGGTTTTTACTCTGTACTTTTCTCCTTTAATGTTAATTTTATGATGATTATTTGTGATTATTTATGCTTTGATTTGTTGTATTGTGATTTTAATGCCTAACTTATTCTGTAAAGCACTTTGAATTACCTTGTATATGCATTTTGCTATACAAATAAACTTGCCTTCTTTTGCCTTTCACAAACATTGCTTTATATTTGGTTTGCAAGATAGCACTGGCACTCATTTTGTATTCTCCCAAACTGCAATGAACAAATGGGTCGACTTCCTTTTATGATTTACAACGCTTTTAAATCCAATAAAAAAGCAAAGAGCAAAGCAAAACTGGACTCACGCACGCACCCCAGCCCTGTTTTCTCATGTCACTGTACATATCTTTGGCAAATGAAGACGAATGCTTTTGTGTGAGCGCACCGAAGTCCAGGGGGGCCTTTCCACAAATTAATCACCTGCAATTCTATCCTTGACCACTTGGGCACTGCGCTGTTCCCCGATGAAGCCCCCACGATCCTTTACAAGCTTCAACCCGTGCGTAAAACAAGAGAAAATAAATGACTAACTGAAGGCACCTCTCTGGAGATGCAGCGCTTTTTTTGTGTATGTGGGGATGGTATGGTGTCGCGACCTCTCTGATCACCCCCCTCTCTCCCCGTAGTCACTCTCCCCTCTCGCGCATCAGGATTTCATTAAATGTCGAGCACCCCCAACCCCTCAATCCCTCCACCTTCTTATATTTTTTGCTCTCCTTTGCACTGCTCTCTCTGTTCCCCCCCTCAAAAAAACCCAAATGAGGAAATGGCTCGTCTGGTCGCTGACAGAACCCGGGCTCTACAGTAAAGATAAATGACCCAAAGTATTAAAGTTTAACACGTTGACAAAACCCACCTGATCTACGGGATTAATGCAACAAAAATACACCCAAAAGGAGAAGTGAAAAAAAAAAAAGTTGATGGCAGTTCACAGGAGAGTAATAGTCAGGTACCGGGAAGGTCAAAGAGTATTTAGGGTAAGTATCCAGCAATGAAGACAATGTAAGAGATGTGATTGGAGAAAACAGCAGCACAACATCGTTTTGGCTTAAAGATTCATTAATACTGTGATATCACCCAGAGTAGAAATTCAGATCCAAACACAATAAAGTGACATCATGTGAACGCGAAGTGACCACAACAAAAACACACATATATTCACATTAGAGCATAAAAATCATTACAGTCTGAATTCTCAAATTACATTTCATTGGTCATTTTATGGTTGCATGCAATAGTAAACATAACATAATAAGATATATAATTTATTAATAGCCCTATGAATTTACTCTTAATTACAGAAATGAACAGCTATGCCTTAAGCAGTTTTGAATCTTAGTAACTAGTTCATGGTGAGTCCTACAGTGGAGTGATACAGAACAGAGATTTAACTGTTGCCGAACTACTACATATGTGCTTCATGCGAAAATGAACGTACACCAGTTGGCATTAGCATTCTCACTGACCGTGGTGTAAAGATGTAATATGTTTGCGTAACTTTTAGAATTGGACAAAGCAAAAGTGAATTTTTATTATGATTATCACAATGATTTTATTATTGAAGAGAGCAGGACTCCAAACCAACCCAAGTGAGTCCATGCCTCTTTTCTCCCTCTCACATTAGAACACAATGTATTTCTTGTTCTGCGATTATATTACACTCCAACCTTTCCTAATACTTGGACTGCTGACCACGGACCAATCAACTTTATCCAAGATGGATGGAGCGGCTGGTTTCCCACCGCGAGTGCGACCTCATGGAGTGGGCTGAATTATACGCAGCACTTTGACCTTTGACCTGTGCTTTATATATAAGATAACACAGGCTCAATTACCTTGTCCCCCATGGGAGCCCTCAGTAATCATCAAGGCCAGAATAATGAAGCAACATGCGCATCTATACTGCTCTTGGAAATGACCTCACATCCTGATTAGTGCTCAAATAATGGTGTGTCCTTATTCTGGAATACTAGGTTTAATAAATGCCCGAAGATCTGCCAAGCCCCTCTGGAACAATATTTTAAAGTATGACTAGTTATAACTTGTGCTATAACAATGGTAGGATTCATTTGGATATTTAAAAAGTTGGATATTTGAATAGTATTATTCACTCCTCAATGACTTAATATGCAAAATGGTATATATATATTTATACACACACACACACACACACACACACACACACACACACACACACACACACACACACACACACACACACACACACACACACACATATATATATATATAAACTTAAATTAGTAAATTAGTTGACTACTTGTGGTAAATAAATGCTATATATTTTACAACAGTGGCAATATATGAAGAGAAGGTGAAAATTACAGTAGTGCTGAGTTCTATGTAAAAAACCCAAAAAACTAGGGAAACTGTAGGCATGATTTGTAACCAAATCTTCAGTCAAGCAGGTTTAATCCGGAGAACCTCATCACCACACCAAAATGTAGACTCAAGAACAAATAACTTCTATATCTAGGTTTAACATAAAAAGTACTGGTCCTAACATTGAGCCCTGTGGAACTCCACATCTAACTGCATGTTGGAAGTCAGAGTTGAACAAATTTGAACACATTTTATTTTATTTACCACACTGTAATCAGGATTTATTTATTTTTTTGACTAAATCTATTTAAATGAATTCCTCTGCACAATTCAAACAATTAAATGTCCTGTGCATTATTATGCACCCAGTTTTCACTACTCTGTCTGTACGTTTCCGAGATGTGTAATCAGCTGACATGTGATTAGACCCCCAGAGGAGAAGGGAGAGATGATTGGTTGTAACTCCTGCTGTTATGTTCCTGGTTGGATGACCATTTGAAAGGACACATTACTGTATAGACAGACACTTCACCTTCTTTGTGATTAACGGCTGAAATATGCTGCAAATTATGGTGCTGCTGAAGGCCCTATTAACTCAGCAGGGGAACACAAACACCCCCGACTTTATTAGCACATACATCACGACTCTATTGTTACACACTTTGTGAAATTATTAATGCCCCAACATTAGTGAAATACAAGCCACTAATTGTGTGTGCTAAATCTGAGGGCTGCTGCAATGCATTCTGGAACATGTTTGAATCCAGCCAGTAAATCCTTATCTAGGCCTTCTGTTTGTAGGGAGGATTTTAATAGAGATTTCTACTTTTAAGACTTTTCCACTGATAAAGCTGAATCTGGGTGGTACTCTTTTGTTGTTGTCAATGGAAGCAACCAGCCTGTCTCGTGATATATTTGTACTTGTCAAAAAAATTAAATAAAAATAAATAAAATGTAAGTTGCCTTAAGCAACAGAATATGCTATTACTGCCCGTACAGATGAAAAATATCCTTTTTGGCTAATTCTGGCATATTTACAGAAATTTTAATCAATATGCTCTGCCCATGAATAAATAAATACATTCACATTGTTTTAACCTCTTAACCACCAGATCAATCAACCTACAGTACTTGTTGGTTATAATGTTATGCTATCCTGAGTATCCTCACTTATACTGCTTATTTTCATTTTAATGCTCACATACGCATAAGATTGTGAGAAGGGAAAAATGTCAGGCAGGCATAAATATAAAGGGAGTGAAAACACTATGCAAGGTCTTGGCCTGCACAGCGCCCATAACTTAGCAAACTTCAGTAGTTCATATTAAGACTCACACTCATGAGCGATGAATCCACAGAGAAATCCTCCCGCCCGCTCGGCCTGTCAAAGGCCTTAACTATGTTTTATTTGTCCCTTCCTGGGGTAAAATCGCACTTAAGACGTGGTTTAGCCGGGACATGTCTGCCAAAGCGCTTTAGCCTGAAGTGTATTAGGGATTTAGAGGGACTATAGGTGAGCTAGCAGTGGTCAGCCCTGTATGCCTGTGCAAACAGACATTTTATAAGTTACCCATAGACTTCCTCCACGAGCTGATTTCCTGAAACAGACCACTTGGATAAATTCCTCGATTTCATCAGTGTCAAGTGAATTTATGATGGACTTACCATTTTCCATGTTGTAGCTGTCATCGCATAAAGTATAATGTGTGGTGGGCTTAAAATTAGCAGATTATTCGGGCTTTTTGAAACATAGCAAAACAGAAACATAGAGTTTTTGTTACTTATGAGCAGTAAAACCTCAGGCAGGAGTAGAGCCATTTTTTAAATGAGAGCAAATGCTAATGTTGGAAAAAACAAACACGAATATATCACTATATTTGGAGACAGCTCAATTTAGGCCTCCAACCATAATACTGAGCCATATTGTAAAGAGGGAAAATGCGCCAATTCTAAAAAGTTATTTTTTTTTTTTTATCCTTGTATATATACTTGATACCAAGTAATATGACTAGATTTATTTTAGTTCATACATCAACATTTAACGTACTATTTCAAGCTTAATCTAAAGATCTATCCATGCCCTAATCAAAGATGTCACTGAAAAAGTTTACAAAAAGAAGAATCTTGTGTTTTTATAGCTGTGGCTGTGAGTGGACATTTATGTCCTTAGGGTCCTTATGATTTACCTACAAAACAAAGAGCTGTGCACATAACAAAAACAAATAAAGGTCGAAGACTCAGATCTTAGTAATTAGTTAGAAAATTATGAAATACAGCACCCACAGAATACAGAATTAAACAAAATTATTATTATTAATTATTCCAGAATCATTTTATATTATTTAACAATATTGACATATCTCTTCAAAGTTATCATGTGGTAGTTTTTATTTATTTGACACATATACAGTGTATTGTGTGTCAAGTCCCTCTGTCAACAATAGGTTTGGACACTTCACTATGGACTTAATGATGTCACTTTAAAATATCCCAAACTCCAAGCATGTTCCATATCCTTTATATTTTGTTCCGTTCCGAGTGCAGGGAGCGTGGCACAGCCCTGGGTGACCACAGGGGCTGTAAGCAGCCACAGATGAAACGATATGGAGATTATCGGGACCAAAAGCCTGCAGCATGTCAGGGGGATGCAGAGCGTATTGTACATCCACATGTATTGAACACAAAGCTGTCAGCGTGCGTGACAGGCCCATTCATCACAGGCAAAGCCAATCCTGTCAGAGCCACAATGCAAGAGCTCCTCCCGCCTCTAAGTGACAACATCCAAATGAACACGCGGACACCCGGCCATGTATTCAAATCATCTCTGCCTCCCACTGAAGCCAATTTCCACAGGCTAATAAACCCGGGAATGATTTTGTCTGGGAGAGAGACAGAGACAGAGAGAGAAAGAGATACAGAGAGAGAGAAAGAGGGTAGGCCTTCTATGTCTGTCTGACTGACTGGAGATTCTTGAGGCCCTACGGGTGGCAGTGGATGTCTGGATTTGAATGGCACACCATTGCACATAAAATAAAAATAAATAAATAAATAAAAAATAAAATGAAAAAAAAACAAGCTTTTTTGGAAAGTATTTCTAAAACTGTATATCTACCTGGAAGAGTTAAAATAACATGCATTCCTAAAAACAGCAATCTATTTTTGGCAGACACAAACACAAAACAGAATTCTTTATCATGAAATGTGGTGATTTAGAGCTTTCAGAAAAGATGTCCATTAAATATTTTTTGAAAATCCCTGCACATGCTAACTTTAAAGATACAGTAACAGTCTGGAGGTTGCACATCGCCTGCACAGCTCCATGGAAAAGTATGGTTTTAAAAAGTTAAACCCATACTCTGGAAGGTTGTCCATGGAGTTAAGTTTAATGCCGTACTGTGGAATATGACATCCAAAGGAACAACATTTCCATGGAATAGGCAGGAACAGGCCCCTTTCTAGACCAGGTAAAAGTCAGGTTTGTGGACATGCAAGCCCACATGTTTGTCTACATTTTTCAGTGCAACAAAAACAACAAAGATGATCTAATTTTTCATCTATTTTTTAGCAAAAAAAGTTGCATAATGTGGCTTTACTGTCAACACTTGTCTATGGAACCTTAGACAATGGAAATATTTGTAGTTTCTCATCAAGTGATAGCCTCAAACTGTCATTTCTTCCGTGATCATTTGTCACTTTTTTGTCAGATCTAGTTTACCGTGGATGAATGAGCTGGAAGTCTAGCAGATGGCACTCCTCCTCTTCTTTTTAGAGAGATAAATGAAACTTTCTGGCACACACTAATTGAAATTCTGGCACTGTCAACAAGAACATACTTTGTTTTGAACTTGTACAGATGTGTTCTGTTCTAATTTTAGAGATGTGAATTATATGAAGCCTCAGTTTTTCCAACACATTTTAACTTACTTACCAAAGGCTTGAGTATATTTATGTTCTTTTACATTATTGTCATGCTTTTTCCCTTTTTGCATTTTTAAAACAAACCCAAACATGGTCACGGGTTTAGATTTTAATAGGCAATTTCTACCTTGTTTGGGCAGTGAAAGCTCTTTACGACTCAACCATTCAGACACTAGAGGTGCCACAATACTGGATAAAATATTAAATCATTAAATATAACCCTCACAATACACATGTATGGCTCAATACGAACATGTCACTACTCAAGCAAAGTAATTCTTAACTGTTATATTTGAACAGAGAGTGGTGTAACTGAATAAAATTTACAGACCTAATTTTTTTGATATCATCGTGACTCAAGTATTGTCCCATGTATCAAATCATGAGAAATGATGTGATGATGACGTGATGATGATGCTTATAAGTATGTGGTAAAATGTGCAAATGCTGTCTGACATATGGTGTGCGATATGTCCAAAATAGACTATAAATGCTGCATCAACTCGAATGCCGACGTTTCATTGCTAACCACGTAGCTTCTTCAGAGCTTAAGTTGTTAATTGTGACTCCTAATAAATGTGTCCATGGGAGTTGAGGCATCTTTCCTTCTCACAGTGGCAATCTCTGCCAAACTCCGATCCAAATGTATTACAATACACATTTCACATCCAGGTGTGAAATATGTCCAAGATATCTGTGTAATCCCCTCAGTCATCCAGGTCTGATCCATAGCAAAAGACAAAGTTAAAAGTATAAATCTCCCCCAGAACTGAAGAAGCGGCTTGGATGAGCAGTGAAACGTCACTCTCACAACGATTTGTCCATTTGACAGATTTAAACTTTGTCTTTTGCTATGTCCAAAATAGTCAGATTCTAGATGGAAGCCATGACGAAGCTGTTTGGTTCACAACAAAATGTCAGCTTTCAAACTGAGTGGATCCAGCTGACTATTTTGGACATATTCCTATCAGACACACATTACACCTAAACACTGAAGGGCAGGCTAAGTGTTTTGCTCAACGACCCAAAAACAGTGTGAGCTGGGATCGTACAACCCACTTCGAACCATTGGCCTACTTTCTTATGTTGTCTTACAGGGCAAACGATTATCTACCATATCTATTGACCATCGGTGTGTATTCAGTGACACAATTAATTAATCTATTTGCATGTTTCTTATCACAAAGAAAACTAGCTGTGAGTCCCTATAGTTACGTGTGTGTGGTACCCCAGACCCTCTGCCTATGTACTGTGTGTGTCCTGAGTCAGCAGCGTGCCAGTAATTACCCACAGCTCCTGCTTCAGACGGGCCGGTGCTGCTGACAGGAGGAGCATCATTTCCCCTGTGTTCCCCGGACTGCACAGCGCAATAACACCGCTCAACAGGCCTATCAAGCTGATCCCCATCACAATCCACCCCGCCGCCGCCAACCGCTAACCCATTTATGCTGTAAACAACCGCAGCAAGCTAATAACACAACTCATCGCTTTGTGAGAGTGTAATCCAATCAAGCTCTCTCTTAAATGATGTCTTTTGTAACAGTGCGCAATATCGAGATCAAAGAACGGCGACTTCAATATGAACATAATGAGACTTTGCAATAACAGTTTCATAAAGAATGTATGAATCGAAGGAGGAATGGAGGAGAGCAATCCAGAGTGTTGGTCTCACTTTGCATCACTGTCCAGAGGCCCAGAGTCCTCTGAAAGCGTCTGATTGAAACAGACCGGCCCGCCTCGTAATGCCAAGCTCCTTTGACATTTTATTGACATTTAAACACAGGCGTTTGTTTGTCCTGAAGCTGTCAAAGGGACTGCTGACTGACAGGAGCTGAAGGGATCTCGGCCACTCATTGGATAATGCCTGCCAATGTTATTGCAGACTGTACTGGAGATGCTGGGATATTATAGTTTAAATGCACTGACACTAATGGATTGGAAGATATGTCTAAGGTTCATACTAATGCTGGAAAAATTCAATAATTCCTTGGAGAATCAATCTCTATAAGGAATACGTATTTTTATTTGCACACAATACCTACTCCCGGTGTACCATCATGTGGGAATTGCACTTTCCGTTACCCCTCTCTCATTTATTGGACAGCTGGTAAGAAAATGTGCTTGTTTTTGCCAGAATATTGGAAAACTGAAGGTTGGTAGTGATGGTAAGAATTTTCCTCCAACTTCCCTATGTATTTACCTGGCCAGCTAGCACCATAGACTTTCACAAAACTTTACAAAGATGTGCGGGTCTGGAACTGTATCCTGTTTCCCCGATTTGAACTGGGCATAACTGACAAAAGGATTAACCAATCAGATGCTCCGTTCATGTAAAAAAAAAAAAAAAAAAAATACCGTCATACATGAAAAAGAGGGGGGAAAATTATGGACTGTCCCACATTAAGATGGTGGTTCTTCTGGATCCAAACAGAATGCAGATGGACTAGCTGGTCAGGCGACATCTGTGTACTATATATCGTGTTTGAGTGAGTTCTTTTCGGTGGTAGTGGTGGTAGAGGCCATTCTTTAAGTGTGTCCTAGGGAAGCTGTGGCTATAGAAGTTTCCTGACACAACAAAGTGAGGGGAGAGGATAGATTGTAAAGAATTATACTTTTGTATTTTTGCATTGTACTTGGATCATGAGTGTCTAGAAAGGTGGCTAATAAATAAAATGTATTCTTATGTTTGTCTCCTGCTGTCTAGTCTAGAATAGAGACCTCTATAGCTGCCACTGAACACACTTACAAAGCGCTTGGCTATTGGAGTGAGCTCATTTGGAAGTCAGTGCATTTTCCCTGGTGAATGCAGCCCCTGGCCTTCCCCCTTGTGCTTTTATTTTTAATTAACCTCTCACAGATAGCGTGTTGTTGCTTCCTGTGTCAGTGGCAGCGAGGTTAATGGTTTCGGCGGTCCAGGGAGACGCAGAGGACAGATCAATGCGGCTCAATCCCAGCCTCGTGTTCACTCTTAGTCACAGGACCACAGTGAAAAGGAGCAGCACCGGACTCTCTGCTCCTCTGACAGCCTCGCCATGTCAGCGGACAGGTGAAGATAACCACAAACATGGCTCTTTCACAGTGCTGTTTTAAAGGGAGAGAATGCATTTTTAGAAGAGTTTTTTACCTATTGGATGCTGTATTAAAAATCGAGTGGCACAGTGGGTTAAGCATCAGCCACTAACCAGATGGTAGTTGGTTTGAAGTCCGAAAAGAGACTGATGCAATGCAGTTAACATTAGCTGAAAGAAAGGATTAGGTTTACTGGAGTGCACCATGTTACAAACAAGTAAAAATCAACATCATCGGTCAACTCCATTCCAGTGTTGATGGAAAGAAAAGGTAATATTTTGATGCTCTAGAATTTTTTGAAAAACAATATGACCAGAAAGCCAAAGTGTAAATGTAGCTCCAGAATGTTCACTTAGCGTCACCGCTTTCATTTGGACAGGAGAAGCCTCTTTATAGACAGTTATTGCTAGTTTCATAAGTACTACACTTAAGCCACACCATTAGAAGCCGTTAAATCAGTGCTGACAACTGTGGTTTACCAACAGTGAATGAGATCAGCCAGTCTTTTTCACAAAGAAAAACAAGTACTAGATGGGTGGTCATGCTGGAAGTATTCTTGTACTGTAGGTTTACTAGACTTTGTAATCCTTTAATGAACTGGACCAAAGCAGCTCTAATTAATTGTGAGCATGTCAATAATGTGCCCAAAGCATACGGCTGAGATTACTCATTTACACATTCGGAGAAAGAATATTGACTTTGTGTCAGAGGGGATGTTTATTTTTAAATGATATTGATCTGGGGCTAATAATCACCTCGTCTGGGAGCCAGGCCATTTAAAAGTCACATTGATGAGGACTTTGCCACTGCATTAAGTATACGGAGTACAGCTCGGAGTTTAATAGGATGTACTTTGCAAATAGAATGTGAGGGGGTACTTGTGAAAGTGCCATTAGTGTACCTACTAGTGGTACACATAGGCCTAGTTTTGTTGTAAGGTGTGATATTTTATCTATTCTATATGGGCTAGTCCAATATTTGATCATGTGTGTTAGTCTAATTGCTGGTGACAAAATTTGAATCCCAGCTTTGACCACTCCTCACTGTTTTTGTATCCTTATGCAAGACACTTCACTCACAATGGTGCAGATTTGTGGCCTCACTTTAACAAGACTAAACAAGGACAGAAGTATCTTACAACCACCAGTGAGTACAGTAAATTACAGTAAATGCCCAATGTGAATGCGTATTTGCTTTGGTTAAAATCTATTTCATCCAAATTGTCAAAAATACTACTTCCAAGAAAACAGCGCAATGGGAAATACTGATATGTGATAAGTGCACTTGCTGTTATTGTGACATGCAGTACTGTGGATTACTAACCCAAGCACACGAGAGAGAATATTTAAGAGTCAAATGCTAGCAGAGTTGAGCAGGGACTTGACCAACACTCCATATGGATTACATTGCTGCCATAAATTATAAAACTGCCCATAATAACTCAAACAGAGCACTGCAAAGCGTAACATCCCCTTTAAGGTGTGAGCGGCTGTAAAACATGAGAGAAGTGGTCTGATAGAGCCGTTAGCGTCCGGGACAGAGTTGGCCCGCTGACAAGGCTCCCTGCAGAGTCCGCCTCAGCACGCCTCCACGGCTATCTCCGAAACACTTACTCTTGTGCTCGCAATAACCCCGTTCGTCTTTCGGCTGCCACCCCCCCCCAATCCCCTTCCCATCTCCCCTCTCTCTCCTCCCTTCAGATGTGATGTGGAACAGAACACAGAGGCGCGATGATGGCTGACACACCTAATCAGAACCGGGACCATCTCCACCCCTGACCGCTCATGAACACCTCCGAAACATCAAAACTGGACACCTGCAGGGTTTTGCGATGTTATGGGAAGCAAACTGATCAGCCGCGGGTATATAGGGCTACACGCTGGCTTTTGCTAACGTTTGAATATCTCTATCTTTGGGGGGGGGGAATCTAGTCTTATCCCCCCAACCTCTGACCCCTCCTTCCGCATCAATCACGGCACGCCAAGGGTATGACATCAGTGAGCATTGGCAGCGCTATCTAAGCAGGGACAGGGAGGGTTTTCAAGAGGCCAAGAGATAAATAGGAATACAAAAAGTTGCATCCTACTCCGTGAGAAAAATGTGCCCCAGTCAAATGAAGCTCATCGAGGCTAGCTGTTATGGGGCTAAGTTCCATATTTCCAACCGCGAGTATCATAGCAACCAAACAGCCAATCCGAAGTGAGGTAGTTGAAGTTAACGCCCCTTCACAACGCTGTCAATCAAACCTGGATCGACCTCGGGCAAAGAAGGCGTCTGATTTGTCTGTTTTAATGTTCACATCTCGATTTATGGACAAAATAGCAAGATATATAGTCTATAGTTCAGTGGACTTAATAATAGAATAGTTACTCCGTACTGTAAACAACTAGGATGTTTCAGTTAGCTCCTCCCTTCAGAAATTTAAGGCAGTGACTTACAGAATCCTGTCAGAACTGAAGAAGCAATTTGATGAAACATATTCACAGTTGGTAGAATTCATTTTTGTTTTGCAATTAAATTTACCTGCACGACTGAGGGATTATGCAGACATTGCAAGCTAAAATGTTAACTGCAAATTCCCCACTGTTTTGCTAATTTTAAGACTTCTGGGTCATCTACAGAAATACACTGCAAAGATTTACAAATGCTGTTGAATCATCCAGACCCACAAGGAAGAACAATAAGACCTGGGTTTTTAACCACTGCACAAATGAAAGCTAATAGGGAAAAGCACTTTTGAGCTAACCTTAAAGCTTTTGATTTACAGTGAGATAAAAGGTAGCTCTGGTGGTTCAGCGCAGACAATGGCAAAAGACCAGGAAGACAGATGCTGAAAGCAGAAAACAAACCCGAGGACATCTTGGCGCTGACAGGTCGAAATGTTAGCATTGTTTGGCTGCCAGTCCGGATCTGTGGCAATAAACGCAGAAGCTGAAATATGCTTAGTCAGATGTAGGCTGTCGTCAAAGAATACAGCCTCTTTTATTTTACAGAAGTGGTATGACCATAAATATAAGCTGTTTTTGTGAGTCATTACAGATTACTTGGGGTCGGCTCTTCCAACATTTCACCACCGATCCTTTCTGTATTTGTACTCCAGGACCTGTATGTCTCTAGGATTCGGGGACAAGCAGGTCGGATCGCAGCTAACCCTTCTCACCCTGGACATGAACTACTTGACCCACTTCCCTTGGGCGGAAGGCCATAGCCCATTCGGACCAAAACCTCTCGCCACAAGAACAGTTTCTTCCCCTCTGGCGTTGGACTCATGAACACTATAACACCTGTCACACCAATTGCTATCACTTTTAACAACTGCATTTAAACGACCTGCACTGATAACTTTTGCACTGTTTTTCTGCTCATACTGTATATTATGTATTTGTATATTAAATTCAATGTTTTTACCTTTTTTAATGCATACTCTTATTTTTATATTTTTACTTTATCATACTTTATATTATTATTCTTTGTTTAATATTGCACCATAATGCATAATTTGAGAATTTGGGAGATTTTCTGATAATGGCAATAAAACTGATTCTGATTTTACTTCAGACAAATGCTACAGGGTGCGCTGGAAAATATCTTGAACTTGTTTTGATCTAATTAGGGTACTCCCATAAATGTTACATTATTCAACAGATTACATTGTTTATGTAGTTGCAACCTAGAGACATTAACATGCCAATTCATTTATCTTCAATCAACTTTACCACGCACTACATGTAGCAACATATGGTTATAATGTGAACAATCATCCTGTTTCATTTATAATTGAGGTAAATACTATATCTTAAGATGCAGCTGTGAACTAGATATTGATGGAAAAGTGCAATTGTTAGTAAGTCACTGGTATCTTAAAAGTATTTGGACCCGTTTTCATGGATAAAAACCCTGAGTGAATGTAAAGTGCAAAGCTCACACCCTCTGCTCCTGAGTGCTCTTGTGAGCGGCTGACTGACAGAGGAGAAACCGATATGGCAGAGCAAATCTGGTTTTGCTTTCCCCCTCATCTCTCTTTGGACCGGAGCGGGCCAATAAATCTGTATCCAGAGCTATTAGATTGACAGAGCTGAGCGCCTTTTGATGTTCCGATGTCGGGAAATGCATTCCAGCGGCCAAATGCAGTTTGGCTGTCATCAGTGCGGCCGGCCCTGGACACTGGTGGCATGCATGTCAATTATCCACGCCTTTAACAATAATGTGTCTGTGATAACGCTTATCGCTTCACCTTTTCACCTGAGCTGTAACGCTTAACCATCGGCATGACAAAAGAAAATATACAGGGAGCTAACCTCAGCTCACTTAGTCATGCCACTTGTCCAAATAGTTTTGATGAGATAAGTCTGAGGAAAACAAGAACCACCAAATGCATTTAAATGTAGAAAAAAAATGGTGCAAATGTCTAGCTTCTACAGTAATGTGTTTTCATTTACACATAAAAGGTGATGTTGTTTGCGTGATAGCACAACTGTCCAAGTCATATTTTCTCCTGCTGAATTATTGGTTCGTTTCTTGGCCATCAGAAATACATTTTTACACAAACTGACTTCTTGACTTAGAGAATTTCTTTTTTTTGATTTTCCTGAAAACCTTGAAAACATATCTAAAATCAACTCTAAGACAAACTTGTGCATTTGACCATTAACCTGCCAGAGGGTATCTGGGTCATGATATTGTGCCCCAGGGCAAGACACTTTGCTCACTCCATCACAGGAAAGTGGCTGGTTTTGACAGGAAAAGCATCTGGTGTTGCAACTTGACCAAATCCCCATATGTGGTGTGATGACCCCACATGTATCAAGGGGTTAGCTAAGCATACACGCCTATTCACATTAAAACATGTATTTACTTTGCAACAAAACAAGATACAAATCATTTTCTAGATGGTCACATTTTTACAACTTCAAGGCACTCAAAGCACATTAAATCAAGGAACCACTCAACCATTCACACACCCATTCATAAACCAGTGTACGCAGACACTAGGGGCGAGGTGGGTTAAGTGTCTTGCCCAAGGACACAATGACAGCATTTATCTGTGGGAGCTGGAATCACACTGACAACATGTGTGTCAGTGGACCTGCTCAACCAATGATGTCTATGTCGAGAGCAGACTTCAAACCGACATTTCCTCTTGAAACACCAGATGTAATGGGTTAGCAATATTGAATTACAAGTTCTGTACTGTATTTAAATTCCTTTGCAGTTTTAGTTTCTACTCCTGTGAATTCAAATATACACACAGAATAGGAATTTTAAATAATGAAGCGATATCTAAAAATACCACATGACAAGCCGCCTCTACAATCCAAACATATACTTAGGAAGAGATTCATTTTTGTGAGATAACCCATGGGTCCCCAATAAGGAAAGACATTATCCCGGGTTTGCTTTGAGGAACAAGAGATAAGAGATACACCAAGCGCTTATAATTTACCTCCTCTGCCAAAAGTGAAATTAGGAGTCTAAGCTTTGTGCTCCTTCGCTGGACAGCTCTTCGCTAATAAATTACCCTCTCAAGTACACCTCTGAGATTTTACGTGCTATGAGGCCAGGGCCAGAGCGAAAAAACGGGGAAATTACGCAACCTCTTGACCTCCAAACTCTTCAACCCCACGACCCGATTCGTAGGTACCTTCCCAGGATTCAGACCTCATATGGGACCCCTCTCTTGGTGCAAATTACTCTTCTTTTTTCCCAATTCACCTGGGGGGAGGCGAGGTAGAACTGTGTGTGGGGGGAAGGGGAGATATAAATGTTGATGATGGATTGTCCTGGTGATTAAAATTAAACACACCTCACAGGAATTTCTTGCGAATTCCTACTGCGCCGGAACTTTTTTTTTTTTTTTTCCATCTTTTCCCGTTCTAGTGTAGGGAATGGGTGAGAGACATGTTGACAACAGGGTGCTAAGTGGATTTGAGTTATGGGCAGTTGGCCGATGTGTTTGTTTAACCATCTGGTAGCGACTCCCTCTGTTCGTGATGGAGTGCCTGCAGAGGGAAGCAGTCCAGTCCTAATACGGGCGTACGCACAGCACCCTCAAGGACTGATAAGGGCAGTTTGGAGTAAAAGGGAGACAGAAATGCACCTATGAGCGGAGGTGTAAAAGGGTCTTTGCGCAACTGTTACTAATACATATATCTTTGTGTCAGTGCATTGTGTAAGCTTTCTACTTTCTTCCAAGAATTTTTGGAGCCAGATTTTTCCTGTTTAAGAAATAAGAACATTTTCTTTTTGAATTTCTGAAATACTCAAAACTTGATAGTGGTCAACTTTTTTTTTTTTTTTTCTGTGAATCTCTGTTTCTGTTAATCTGTGACAGTTATGAACATCAGCTTTTCCAACTCTGGCGTTTGAGGGATGCGACTAAGGGCCCGGGATGCGAACTAATGCTAGGAACGTGCCTCAGAAACTTTGGACTAGCCCAGAAGCACGCACGTAAAACAGATGCCTGCAGAGATGTTGTCCTGTTTGGAACACAGCATAGTTACTCGCACGGCCAAGGACACTTCTGCACTTCTGTGATGCACTTCCCGGGTGGAAACGCTTGATAAATCAGACTGCTCCTTTCTTCTCCTTTGAGACCTGCGTGTATTGAGGGCCAATGATGCTCTCCAAATCAAAGAGACATTCGCTGCTAACAACGCCGTCCACAAGCCTCTTATAGGTCACAGTTTGGAGTTTACATGTTCTTCTGGTAAGTTACATACAGGTTTATCCCTGCAACCTTCAAAACCTAATTGGTCCACGCTCCAACCAAGTACTTATGACCATGGCAATGAAGTGGTGTTACTCCTGATCCCCAGCAGCATTTACCAGTGCCTCTGGCCATGCTGTACAGTGTCTAGTGTACTTTATCTCTACGTCTAAAACTACACAGTTACATAGCCTATACAATGATACATTTTGGTACAATTTCCCACTAATACGATATTCAGTTTGATAGGTGTTGTTGTATACTAAATGTGCCGCCACACAATAAAGAAAACACTCACCATTCATCTTGGGCTGTAATTAAAAAGATATTGCTGTAAATTGAATACGTTGTCAGAGAAAAACATGAAATATTACAGTTTCTTTGGCAATTGAAAGCGGCACAGTAGCAGCCCCGAGAGCCAGGGTGTTTGTCAGAGCACATATCAGATCGCAGTTATCATTTGGGGAGTTGGCTCTTATCGAATCTGCTGTTCAGAGCCGTCCTTGTGAGGGGCCCATTGTTCATCTTGCAATTACATGTGAGCTGGCAGTAACCGTATTAGGCAGCCCTTATTGAAGCGGTGACACCCAGTTCTGAAGTAATTACTCTGCCTTTTAATAACGCACTCGGCAAATTCCACGTTTAATCTCACAGTGCTGCATTATTAAGCAGTGCTATCAGCAGCTCTCTGTGGATCTCTTCCCTTTGAAAGCCTAATGCCCAATGCTGCTCGTGGAAAATAACGGATTTGGGATGTTTCATATGATTGAACAAGAATGACAAGTGTGTATTTATTTGATATCAACAAGCCACAGTGAAACGAGAGAGAGGTAGTGTAGACAATGCACTTTTAAAGACTCATTTTAGCTGTAGCTGACGTCATAATCTTTCAGTATTAATTGGGAAAACTTTCATCTAGTTTGGAGCAGGTACAACATGCAATGGACTAGAATCTGAAAAAAAAAAACACTTTTATTCCCTCAAAAAATTCAAAAAAATCACCTGTAATTTTACTCTTCTAAACCTGAGTTTCTCATTGTATTTGTTATAATCTGGTCTTAAATTATTATGTTGGTAAATTTCATTGAGGATACCAGGTGCCACAGTGGGATGTCAGTGTCTCTAGTACATATTGACCCTGTTTCCTTAGGCAAGACACTTCACCCGCCTGTTTTGTGTGGTGGTCAAAGGGGTTGATAGCACAGATTGGCAGACTCTCTTGCGTCAGTCTTCCCCAGGACGGCTGTGGCTACAAGGTCAACTCACCAACATCGAGAATGTAGTGAATAAACGAAAAATGCAATAAAAGGACTCTGGGCGTTTTAAATGGCACTTTATAAATCCAGTGCATTTGCAATCTGCATGTTGCTACATGCTGCAGCTGGAGCTTAGTGGCAGGACGCTCATCTACTAACTTGAAGGTTCACATTTTGATCTTCGCCGTTGAGTCCATAAGGAAGATACATCACTCACTTTTGATTTGTATATATTTATACGTTGTCCACTCACAACCAAATAAACAATAAGATTATCAATGCACACAGGCCTAAATAAAATATAACTTGAAACCAGCCACCAAAATTAAAATCAGAGGTCCCGAATTCATGCTATTTCCATTCGGTGTTCTTTATAGTATTGTATTGATCACAGATTCCGAAGGCTACTCCTGTCCCCTGCACAGTAGCCATAGAGCCACATGCCTCGAGATCTTTCCCTGTGACATTATTAGGAGCTACACCAATGTGAGACTCAACACGGTGTAAAAACAAACCAAATGTCAGCAGCACTGCCCGAGCGCCTCTGCTATAGCCAACAGCAAATGTAATGAAAGCTCGCGCGGCTCTGTTAGTACGTCCATGACCTTCTATACATTTATTGTTCTCCTGACATTTCTGCGAGACGGAGGGGGTGCAAAGAAAAGGAAGTACGAATCAGGATTTTTCAGCTTCCCTCCGCACCGTTAGAGAATGACTTTCATCGATCCGAACTGCGGCGCTTGAGCTAGGGTCGATGTGCTGTGATTGCCAACACTAACAAACTCACCCCTGCTCTCCGTGGATGCCATGCTTCTTTATTAGCTTTTGTGGCACTTCACTGTTACAGGAAAGTAGAAATGGACTTTGTGCCCGGAAGATCAAATATTGCAGTTTGGACTTCTCCTTTCTACAGCCTTTTTGTCCTCTGTTTTTGACTGGTGATTAAATTTTTTCTGACCTGGGTCTGAGAAAGAGAACGATCTTGCTTGTGGCCACTGGCAAGTTGATGTTTGATCAAACCTTGACAATCAATGGCTACATACAGTAAAGGAATACATTATAATAAGAGTTTAGCTCCTCTAAAAGCACCTCCTGCTTATCACCATAGAGATGTTATTCCTTTACCAGAAATGTTTCACAGCATGGCATTAAATGTATCTATCTCTAGCTATCTATATATATTTGACAGTAGCTCAGGCAGTTAGATTAGTAGTCCCGAAAGCTGAAGACTGGAGGATCATTGTGTCCTTAGGCAAGACATTTCACCCACCTTGCCTAGTATGATTGTGGTGTGTGTGTGATTGTGGTGGTCAGAGGGGCAGATGGTGCAGATTGGCAGCCTAGCTTCTGTCACACGCCAGGGCAGCTGTGGCTTCATGACATCACAAGGTGGAACATTTTGAACTTTGGAGAGCAAACCGACTAATAATAAAGGGTTACTCAAAAATATGTGAATGAAACAAAATACCACTATTATAGCATCGCTTAAAGCTTCACAGAAGTCACTTTTGTGTAATATGGGACCTTTAAAGTCAGAAAGAAATGCCTGAAAGGTCATTAGTCCACTGTGACCTAGTAGTGAACATCATCTTGAAGTGATCTTTCATTTAAACAAATTTACACAATATAATCTGTTCAAAACTGAACCTTTTATTTCATTTGGGGTGCATTTTCAAAGATCTGATATGATCAATTAACATGCAGTCTGTACAAAGTTATATAGTTTGCCTTGACTTGGAAAGAGAAAAGTGATACAGCATGATTTGTGACTGTCCATTCTTGAGAGCAGGAAGCATGCTTTTAAAGCTGATGCATGCCTCCACAGCCAGAGATCCATGTGGTGAGCAGGAAAAGCCTTTAGTCATTCATCACAGCGTATGAAGACATCAAACCACAGTCCACAGGGCAGTGCTACAGTACAGGGTGTACTCAGAGACAGGTGATGTACACGCCATCGCTTTGAGCTCGTCACACTTCGTAAATTCTACCAGAGTAATACGTTCACAAAAGACTGACCGCCAATGGTTCTTTGCCAATGTTAGTGTGTCAAGCGTACGGTATTTCCCTTGACCTGGATTCACTTTTTCACAAAACAACATTCTTGATCTTTCTTTTTTGATAGAAAATTTCATATAGCATTTAGTAATCCTAGCAGTACAAACAACACCTTTTGAACATTTAAATCCAAAGATGGCATAGGTACAGCCAGTAAGAGTTCAACATCCAAGCAAAAGGATTCAAACCCCAAGCATATCCTGAATAAGACAGGTCAACACAAATGCCCATATTCAAATCAATTCAGTTTATTTATTCTTCCATACGTCACTGTATTCACAATGTTGCAATGGATCCCAACAAAACAATACATTAAGTATATGTCTGAAAAGGACCAGAATGAAGAGTCTTTTTGTACATGCTCCTTTACCAAGAGAAAAAAACTAACTAAACAATTGGCCAACCATCTGTCTCTGAGATTTCTCGAAACGTTTTATCCATCAAAATTTTTACTGAGCATTAATTTGTATTTACAGTTTGGACATACACCAGTGAAGGGCATCCAGCCTAAAGGTTTGCCAAATCACCATAAAGTTGACTGAAGAAAGTAAAAAAAAAAAAAAAAAGAAAAAATTTAAATGTGCATATGAGTTATGAAGAGTGGTTTGTTGGCTGATCTTACAAGACAAGGAAGCCCAAAATGCATTACTATGTTTTAGATCCTAATTTACTATGCGATATTACAAAAATGAACAAAAAAAAATGATATAAACAATTTGGTTGATAAGGAACTCAGCTAAATCCCTCCCCATGGACAGCCCTTTACCTCGCTCCAGCTGCTGATCAAGTGAGCAGCGAGCAGGTTAATAAAGTTTGAGCGCTGGCGTGTAAATTGTGGTTTGCGGGCCGTGCATGTGCTCGGGGGGCGTGAGCAAAGAAAACACACAGCTGAGCGCCTCCATTGACACTCCTTCCAGGTCAAAGGTTAATGAATGATTATTTCTCTGTCCCAGCAGGCGATGCCCAGTCTCCCATGGCCATGAGGTGAAAGAAACTCAATTTAGCTGAGATAAATTCCACTAGGCTAATTTGCTGTTATTTAATCAGGCACGGGCTGATTGCTGTGGACAAGGAAAACATAAGTGAGAGGGATTGCTTTATTGATCCTCTTAAAGAAACAGTGACTTGTAAAGGAGTTGGTGAGTGCTAATCCAGAGGTAATGGTGTAACGGTCAGTGATTAGAACGCATTACCACCACAACCATGCAGGTTCTGTAAATGATTCAATGCATGACAAATGTTCCCCCAAATTAGGTATTTCTGGCATATGGAAATGTTTGATGTGATAAGAATGTCTACTTTTGCATCCAAAGGCACAATTCAAAATTAACAAGCAAATACAGTGTAAAAAAAATATAAATACTGCCACCAGACATTCAAATTTTGTATCTCAAGCTATATTGTTTGTTATAACAGCAAACTAAAAGGGGGGAAATACACAGATCATAAACAACATAAACATTTGGAATTTGTCCTGACGGTGCATTTTTACAGAAAGAGGTTTGATTTCACTCTCAGGCCAGGTGTGGACTTGGAACTCAACGCAGTGTGAGTATATAATAGACCTTTCCTTTCAAGCCCTGTTATTTATACCCACGTTAGATGTTAATGTAACAGCTACAGCTAAATCAGAGGAGCTAGCTGCTGTCCTAGCATGAAATAGAGGTATTAAATTATATTAGAGCAATTTCTTAAAGATGTACAATGTATTTCTTTCTGCTGCAGGGCACCTGGAATATTCCACAATAAAATCTCTCTTTTTTTAATTTTTTTAAATTTTTTTTTTTATCATTGATGAAATTCCAGGCATTTATATTGTGAAAAAAATACTTGTATGTCTTTTGTCTTCATGGAGATTGCTAAGCCATTCTGTGGAACACTGGAGGCAAAATAACAGTATCTGCACATTTCAGCACAGTTTGGTTTTGGACCCTATACATAAAAATTTACACAGTGCCTCTTTAAATTGCTTAAAAGTTAATAGTTGACTAATTATTTTACTGGCATTATTAGAATTTGGGAAAGAATTTTGAGTTTTGTATGTGAATACATAGTTTCTGTGAAAATTATACATCTCTGTATAAATGATGATACTACATGTGGAATCGTTGTGCTTATGGGTTCTGGGTCATATTTAGTCTGATACTTACTTAGTCTTGAGAGCTTTGCCAACTCTCATGCCTTGCACCTTTTAGTTGACTCAGAGTTTCAACTATATCCTTAAATAGTTTTCAACAATGACGATGCCCAGCTATGCTTTCTTAAAGCTGGAGTACAAAAAACATCAAAGAAGGACATATTTTTATTTAAATGTGTCTAACTCTTTCCTAGGACCACATGATTAATAGAAATGAGAGACGATAGCAGAGTGAGTTGAGCTTTTCTCATCAGTGACTTTATCCAAATACATACAGCCATTTTGCGTCTGCAGCTGGTTTGCTACAACCCATGCAGAGCCCTTACTCAAAATCAAATAAATAATAAAAAAACAACAAATCACTACTACTGCAGGGGGACTCATGGCTCTCCACTGAATGTTTTTCCCAAGCAATTATACACTTAAATATATATATTTTAAAATTTTAAGTTATGTTACCCGCAGTTTCCTGGAGTGAGTATTTCTCAGCACTCTGTCCAGTATGTTTGAGTGTAGATCTTGTGTGTTTGCTTTTAGCCTGCAGTAGCACCAGATGGTTCGGATTTATCGCATCACTATGTTTCGTATCGTGTCAGCTAAGTAAGTGATTAATCACAAGAATACCAAATAAATTGACTTCTAAACGCTTCCATGTTCTTGTCAGGATTCCTTGTTGTGGCCAAGCCTCCACACCTGGCACCGCAGCAGGATAAGATGTGTGCGAAAGTTGGAGCTGGAAGAAAACTTCACTTCAAATACTTTATTCAAGGAGACAAAAGATGGCCCTACCTAGTCATTTACAACAAGATATCAGTTCACCAATTGTTCAGTCTCGTTTAACCATCCTGTAAAAACCTCTTCTGAAACATTACGGAGACTGAACCAATCACAAGGAAGCATTGTGGTTAGGTGGAAGCAAAAGGAGAAGCATCAAGATGAACCAAAACAACGAATGCACATAGGTACTTATGGTGGACTATTTTGTTTTTGAAAAATGTGCAAAAGGAAGCTCTTTATGTATTTATGGCTTTGACCAATGAGCTTGAGAGTTCATCATGCATTCTGCCTTTTCCTGATTGTTTTTATTCCACTGCTTGATGTGTAGAACTCAGATCAGAATGGCAAATCAGACCTTTGCCAAGTTAATAAACAATAACATAAGCATGATTATTGTGTTAATAATACTGAAACCTTAAATTGCAGGACAATAGATTACTCAGATATGCATGAATCACTCAAAATAGAAATTAGAGTGAGTTAATGATGAGCAGAAGTCATTATATAGAAAGTGAATAAATGTACTCAAAAGTTGATTTACCAAAATATGTCTCCTCCTATGTCCTTAACTCAGTTAGCATTTAGATCGTGTTACTTACATGATGCACACAACACAAAAGGAATATGTTTCCTTGATGAGAAATGCACATCTAAAATAAAATGCACAGAGCTAGCATGTCTCCCTCAGAATATCCATATCATGTTATTTGGAGCAGTGTCAAGTGTTTAGTGCATGTTTTATTCAATCATATGATGACATCACTGTATAAGAGCCAAACGTGGCCTTGCCTCCTCCACACTTGGAGCGGAGGCAGCATTAACCGAGCTGCACTGGGACTTCATTTCTCACTTGTGCTGTGGACAGTTGTCCAGTGGTTAATGGCTCACTGAAGACCTGAATCAGAGCCAGATGAAAGCCACCTAAAAGGCCCTCATTTTTACCCATTAATCATCCTTGTTTTCTTTGCACTGATCTTTTCACCCTGTTTTTAAGTACCTGTCTCTTTTTCAGGATGGGGGCTCGCCCGAGGTCCAAGGGGCCAAACGGAGGGCCGTCCGATCCCCTCCTCCCTCACAGTCCCAGGAGCTCCAAATCAGGCCCTCAGGTTTAATGCGTTTTCTAATGGCAAATTATAAGCCACTACAAGGGTAAGATTAATTGAAGCTGTGGTCTCTGGCCGCTGCTTGGCTCGGAAACCTGAGCCACAGTGGCGCATTGAAATATGTAGGCGGCTGTCCCCTGGACCAAAGACTTTGCAGACCTCTGACTCCTTGACATGGTGTTGTACTGTGGCCCATATTTTGGTTTGCCTGGGGGGACAATCCAACTTGCAAAAAATCATTATCATTTGTAAAATTAAGTAATTGTTTTGTCCGGCATCATGACTCCTGCCTTAACAGATCCGCCGCTCGCCACTGACCACTTACCTCACTCCGGGGATATGTGCTCACAGCCCTCTGGATTACAATGCTCTGCCCGGAAAGCACCCAACGTAAGCTCCAAATTATCTACGTTTCAGTAAGAGTAGTGATTTAGATTGCGATATATGAGGGAGTATGAGGAAAAACAACTACAGGCTCAATTTGTCAAAAGAACCGCACCACATCCCGGGCCCTTGCTCATTAGTCTCAGCGGGATACAGAGGAGCTCAGGCTACAGTTGGAGTCACAGTACAGGCAGAGCAGAGAAGCTTAAACAGATAATAGTTATTAACAGCAGCCAGATCTCTGTTTTTGCTCCATTTCTCTTCGGTGTTTTTCTTGGACATTTGTACTATTGGACCCTAAATGGAGGTTAACGCTTTTATTCTCACTGATAACATAATCTTTCGGAAATACGTTTTGAAGGCAATGGTTGTGAAAATGAATATCAAATGGCTCAATAGAAAGTGCTGGCTCAATTTCATTCTCTCAGTCTATAATGATGATATCATCAGACCGAATAGGGACATGCATCGTGCTTTAAAAGAACTTAAGTTGAAATACACACACTAATACAAGGTACTGCAAATTATATTTAGGCAAATTTTCTTTCTCTTTTGTGCATTGCTGGGAGGACAATTTATTGGGCTGAATATGCTCCAATAAAGCAGAGGGGACTTTTCATAGTGACCCTCTATATCGCAAACTAAATAACTGTGGCATTTGGTCTAAAAGAATATCAATGAAATACCAATGGAATATCAAAGGACCATGAGTAAACCAAACCTGAAAGTACAGTAGCCTTTGTCTATGTGATGAGACTGGTCAACACTGAACTAATCTGAGCATCGGTCAGCATGCTTTTCGAAGTGTGCCATCATTGTATCCCATTATTAACCTTGCACTGAAATCTGGATTGAGTTATCAAATTTAAGCTTGAATAAAAAAAATCCTTACTGATCAATATTGTTCAAAACGTCATATTTATTACAGGGAGACCAGAACAAAAGAAAACGATGCCGGATAACTGCTACTCAAATAAACATCCTCTTCATATTTCAGCTAGTTCTTTTCGAGGCAGTAAAAGTATAAGTTTTGTCTGTCACATGGTTGGTCAAACTAATGAACTCTTTCAAGACCGACATAAAAGAAAACTCCCACCGCACTATGGCCACTAAAACAGTGTGAGCTTCACCTTTTCACACCTCCGCACAAAAATCACTCCTGTCAGACCAAAACCGGGGCGCAAAACTCCACGGAGTCTAGAAGACCGAACAGGGAGGCGTTGGCTTAAATCTGTCCTTGCACTTTTGCATTGACATTTCCCCTTTGACTACAAACGGATTCTCTGTGGTGTTTGTCTCCGAACAGCATTTGACCCCTTCCAAGAATGCAATGGAACTGAGGTCGGAAAGAAAAAAAAGAAGAAGAAGAAAAAAAAAAACTGGACTAAGAAATGCATGGGAGGCCCTAGCGCTGTGCTCATATCTCATCTCTATTAACGGGTTTACGGGTGACCCCAGGGATCCTCATAAAAGTTTACGCGGAGGTTTCAGTTAGAGTTCCCCTTTAAAAGAATGAAAAGGAATTGGTTAGTTTATGGTGAGCCTTCAGAATTTTATGGCATGTTTTACTTAAGTTCCCATTTTTACAGATCCTGGTTCCAATTAGCGGTGTGGTAGTGCATAAGGCTAAGAAGGGCTCCTCTCCGCTCTCAAAGTAAAAAATATGAAAGCCCACTTAATGAACTGTTGATCTGTGAGGACATGCGAAGGTCAAGTGCACAGGCGTGGAGATGGGGCAGGAGGATCAATATAATCCAAGAGTTGTTACCACTTAAGCAACGATTTGAACCCGGAGAACAAAGTAAGGTGATATCCTTAAAGCAGAATCCTTTGTAACCTGTGGCCATTAGGGTTTGGCAAGGCTGAGCACGTAAACAGATATTCAAGAATCACTCAGCCAGGCAAATGCAGCTTGGTTACTGTTCTATGACTGTGCTATAACTGCCTGCTTGCATTGTTTTTTCCACTAATAAAACTGCATCCAGGTACGATCCGGATCATACCACCTAGCGTGTATGGGCGGAGCGCAGAGAACGCTATCGCACTGGTAGTCGTTCAAAAACTGTTTACGTGAGATCCAGCTTGATAAAACTTGTACAGTTGTTTTTTGTCCATAAATACTTGTACCAGTCCAATTTGATCATTATTTATGACAGAAATCAAGTTTAATCAGAGTTTATCAGACTTTTTTTCACCCAGATGCCAGAGTCATCGTGAGTGCACTATATAGTCTGCTAAAGAGTGCAGAGGTATGTAGTGAATGAGGGGTTAGGGACTAGGGTGGACATTTGGACACAGCCTTAAAATTTCGGTTTAACATAGTAGTTTGTGTAGTTAAAGGGTAAGTCATGCAAGGCTGTGCTCTTGCCTCCCTCAATTTCCTGTGTGTCCAGTCTAACCCATCTAAGGCCCATTCCTGCACAAATAGGTTCCAGTAATCAACCCCCACTAATGGAGCTCAACCGTCCCGCCCATTTCTTGGGTTCTGGAAGTAAAATTCCCATCCAAATTCCACCCTTTCTCCTCATCTTGCTTTGGGGAGAAGTTCTGAGTCAGAATTGTAGCTTATTGGGCATGTTTTGGATGGTTGATGGTGGATACTCGAATAGACACGATTGGAACAAGTCAGTATGGTCGTCCCAAGTCTGAATAACTGGAGAAAGTGTCAAGGGGAACATCACACAAGAAGAAAAAAAAAAAACAAAAAAACAAGAATTATAGTTCTAAAAATGGATGTAGCAAGCCCAAAATAATATCTCATTCTTAAAATGCTTGGTATGTGTAAAGATAGGCCGTAAAAGTGTAGCGTTTGTGGTCCTGGTTGAGTAAATGTGGTCATTCTTGGCGCTACATCTGTTTAAATTAATCTGTTACCAAAAGTGTTTATGACAGAAGACATGCCTGTAGATAAGCCAATGATCCAATGCTGGTGACTGCGTTTAGAATTCCCCTCGCTGTCAAACCACCAGCACACGCCACCATCATCAGCCTGACCACAGTCTGTTTACAACTGCACAAACAAAGTGTCACAGAGCAGCACGGCCCACATAAAACCAGCCTAACTGCTCCCTCTCTCACTCTATAGACGCTGCTGCACTGTGCCCTGTGCATGTAAAATGGTAAATGAAATATTTTTTTCTCTTTTTTTTTTCTTTTCGAAATCAGAAAAAGCTTTATTGGGAGTCAACGACAAAAAATAAGTACTGTGCCGACAGAATTAATAGTAATAGTCAAATGTTTAATAAAAGGCGTTCATAAAAAAGGTTTGAATTAAAAAATCTGACCAGCTGTGTAACCAACACAGGCCCTGTTCAGTTAATATTATTTCAATCATTATTTCATTATTATTTGTTATGATCAAACTGACCAAAAAAATGTATGAATTCATTATTATCAAATTATTTCAATCAGTTAAATTGTGGCATGTCTGTGTCATCCCTCAATTGTCCAGGTATGGTCTATAGTTAAAGAAAAATTATATTCTGACACAAAGGTTTTGAAGACGTTTCGCTGCTCGTCCAAGCCGGATGGAGGATGGAGTTATAAATAGGAGATAAGTGGGAGAGAAATTGTGTCTAAAGGCCTAAATTGTGTAATAACTGTATAAAAATAGTGTGCAAAAAAAAAAACAACAACCTTAATCTGCTTTTCGTTTTGTAAGTTTTTAGGTGACTAAGCATTCACCCTTGCACAGAGCATGCCACGGTGCAGGTCCAGCGTGTAGCAGACCTCCTGTGGGCCTCTGTGCCAGGCTTTAGGAAGGAACCTCTGGTCTCTTCCTGTAGACAGGAACAGTTAACTCACGAGGAACAGAACGGATGTCTTCCCTCTCACACTATTCTTACTTATCAGAGGTTTTAAGAAGGGTTCTGTTACATCATTGTTCTTTTGATTGGAGTCATATTGGCTACTCAGTGTTTTAAGGTGCACTATATAATGGCTAATGGGAGTTCTGCCACTAATTTGGTACCACAGAGATGTCTTGCATATTAAATTACAATACATAACATTGTGTACTTACTGTGAGTGATCTTGCTTCACAGAGAAGTAAAGCAATAACATCTCCACGGACCCAAGCCAGAGGTGGACCTTCCATCAGAAAAGTTGCACCTTTAATAGTATATTCATATTATATAACGTCCTGAATACTACATTGCTAGCTTTCTTTATCATTGCAGTTTATCATCAATGGTTTATTATTTTTGACATTGCTTTGACATGCATGTAACCCACCCAAACCCTGTCATTATGGGCCATTGCCAGTTACTAAAAAAGTAATTGACGTTATGATTGTAAACCATAGAGCCGTTGAGAGTTCATTTATAGCCCCGGCTCCCTGTGTATTGGTGGCAGGACTAGGTTAATGCCTGTAGCCTCGTCTGCCTCAACACAGATGGGAGACAACAGCTCTGGCTCTGTCCCGGGCACACGCTCTGGGTCCAACTGCTGCCTGGCCCCAGCGCTTAGCAACAAATCCAAACTGGAACCTGGAGAGAGAACAATTCAGTCCGGATGGCCGTGCACGTGAGAGGCTGGCTACACCGTCCAAAAAAGCCTGTTGACTCCAATCTTCAGTCTGTTGGAATACCATCACCTGCAGGTTATATTCTGAAGTGCTCGGTCATGATATGCGCTGAAAAGAGTTGGTGCTCTCCACAAAATAAAGGTCTTTTAACTTTGTCCCGTCCGATTTTTCTGCCTAATTATTCTCCTCTTTAACAAAAACGCAAGTTATCTGTTTATCCTAGTAGTTTTGTCATGATACTAAAATTTCGACTCAATACTCAATAACAATTATGATACCAACAAACAACACTCATTAAGACAACAGACATTCTCAACATTAAATAGGTAAATCTAGTATTTAGTACCTGATTTTTGATACTTTTGACAACCCTGCATCTTAGAACAGCGCACAATGTTTTTACACTTTACACTCCTGCCCCCTGAATACATGATTCATTTATGTATTTAACCTTTATTTAACCCGGAACAGTTGGGATTGTGGGTGATCATCCCAAAATAGTTCCCAACTGCATTCGCTCAAATATAGCCACAAAATGTCAACGTTGCCAGACAGAGGACAGGGAGGGTGCTACCTCAACCACCATGTCTGGCTGAATATTCTGCTTTCTGCTCAAGCATATATCCATTAGAACGTATATTTGTGTTGGCTCTCAAAGGAGTGCAGAAAAAGGCCTCCATGAAGAATATTATAGGCCTTTTGATGCTTGTGTGCCTGTATACTGCACCAACTCATACTTAAAATAATCCATATTATCACATGACTTGACTATGACTATCACATGACATATAATTGTGATATGATTGACAGGTGATGTGACAGGTTAGCTACCAGCAGCTACCACATGTAAAATTACTTTCTTCTGTTGTTTTTGGGTTGTTATTGCCATTGATAATCAAGCTCAGTATCCAGGACTTAAAAAAATGAATACGATTCCCTCATCAAAACACATCTCATCTGTACTGTTATATTATCAGAAACTTTAATGTACCCTTGCCTTATCTTTGGACAGTATAGCTATTTGATTTGATTTATTTTTTAATGTAGGTGACAGTAGCTCATTTGGAGAGTTGGTTGTTCACTGATCCGAAGGTCGATGGTTCAAATCTCACTCTCGACATAAACATAAATGGCGCACAGGTTGGTGGTTTGTATCCAGCTCCCACTGATGGATGCTGTCATTTTGTCCTTGAGCAAGACACTTAACCCACCTTTCTTCCAGTGTCTGGGTACACATGTGTATAAATGTGTGTGTGAATGGGTGAGTGGTTCCTTGATGTGAAGCGCTTTAAGTGCCCAGAATGTGGAAAAGCAGTGAATAATAATTTTACCATTTACCATTTGTCTCTGTTGATGCTTATTTTATGAGATTATTTTGTTTTTATCAATTAATGTTATTATTTCTAAAGTCATTTTGACACATATACATTGTTATCCTTAGTGTTGTGACTGTGATGCTATAATTTAAAGAGACTGCCAAAGGTTAAACAATGTCATAGATGTAACAACAGCATGAGATTGGAATAGCATCGTTTTATCCATAAAATGTATTGTTTGGCTGCAGATGCATGACAAAAAGGAAATACTTAGGGCGTGATTTTAAAACCAACCAACTATGGAAAATAACACATCCTTGATTCTTGAGGCTTGGGCCCAAACCTCACGAATGCCACTGTATCAGAACCTATAGCTTACATAGGCCTGGTGATACTGGTGTTGTTGTTGTTGATACTGTTGTTGTTTTTGCCTCGGATTTCTTTATCTGTATTTTTTCTTTCATAGCTGGAGACAGACTCCGAGAGGCTGACGGCACTTGCATGAGCGGGAGAATGCACTGCAAAAGGAAATGAAGTCGGGGCCGATCCAGAGGCTTTATTACATCCTAATGTGCCTTCCACGCCGAGGCAGCGAGCAGAGGAGCGCAGACACATAATTACGTCCCCTCCCGGGCCGTCTCCCTGCGTTAGCGTCTCCTCTAGCTCACTGGCTGCGACAGAGACAAATGAGAGAGTTTTTCCAGCAGATCATTCTCATCCGTTACTGCCAGTTCCGTGTGATGGATCGTCGCAGCTAAAGCGGGGCAATAGATCACGGCATAAAAGAGACTCGCTAGCGTACCCCAGTGGAGCACGCCTTTACAGATCAACGCACACCTAATGCACATGCAGGTTAAGAGTCAAATCGGCCCTTGTCGCGTTATCTCTCCTGTAACCTTTTGTCCGATTAAGTGGGAATAAATGGGAGCGATTTTCTCGGTGACCTCACAGTGTTAGACGTCACAGGTAGTGGCGCTGTGCTGGCATTTGGAACCTGTCTCGTGGTGATTGGAATAATTAAGATAAATGTGGTATTTGCAATATTGGTGTTAATGAGATCATTAAGAAAGCATACAAACAAATGGGTGTTAGTTTATTGCAGAGTAATTGCCGGGTTACATGTGGTTACAGTTAGGCAGAATAGTAGGCTACTGTAGTACACTGTTCCATACTATAATGACCCAAAGACCTATAAAATGTCAGTCATTAGAGCAAGATGAATGAAAGTTGAAATTACAGTAAATAGATGTTATCAATATTTGTTTGATACCTGCTATGACATTGCTAATAGTTTGCTAAGCTAGCCAGTGCTGTATCTCTGAAGCTACTTTAGTGATGGCATTCTTAAATTAAGTGGTCACACATTTTTATATAGCACTTTTCCACCTTTAAGACACTCAAAGCGCTTTATATCGAGGAATCACTCACCCATTCACACACACATTCATACACCAGTTTACGCAGATACTGGAGGAAGGTGGGTTAAGTGTTTTGCCCAAGGACACAACAACAGCATTCATCTGCGGGAGCTGGAACCACACCGCCAACCTGTGGGTCAGTGGATATGACCGCTCAACCAATGATTTTTATGTTGAGAGTGGGACTCGAACTGCCAACCTTCAGTGGACAAACGCCCTACCAGCTACAGCTAGCTAATAAGTGTAACTCGTCAGGTGACTTTTCACAAAGCAGCATCTGTCTACAAATACGTTGAGTGGTCTATGCTACTAACTAGCATAAAGCCTGCAGAGCTTTTGTTGCTGAGGAACTGTTAAGTATTTAGCCGGTGTCTCAATCAGGGATAGTGAATAGATGTCCCTAAATAGCATAAAGCTTCTTTATATGCTGCGAGTAACGCGGCGAATTAGCGCTGCTGCACAACATTACAGATTTCAATTAATTCTGATCAGCACAGATGTTGCATCACTCTCGCACACGGCAGCCTCATTTTTATGTAAATTGAAGCAGAGATTAACAAGAGAGAGATACTTGGAAACATCAAAGTAGTTAGACGCACAGCCCTTCATAAGCACATAGTCTGGACTTGTGTAGTAGAAATACACTAATAAAATGTTATAGGCCTACATTAGACTATCTGATGTAGCCTATTTGACAGAAATGATTCAAAATGTAATAGGCACATTTACACACCGTTTCCAATTAAGGTAGAATCTAGTATTTTTTACATCTTCACATTGCAAACCATTTTGACCATGATTTTGTACTTAGCAACATATTTGGTGATATTGTGATATTGCAGTTTCCAAAGCAATATCGTCACAAGTGAGCTTCATCAAAATGTAACAGTGAATATCATACTGCAAAGTTATTACAAGGAAATAGCGCTAATTACAATCCTGGGTAATCTGGAGAAAAATGGAGATACGGAGTTGGAAACAAAATAGCTTTCGTCCAGTTGTGCGTTTTAAGTAAACTTGATTTCTCGTTTTAGTCGTACGGAAGGGTTAGGCTAAAATGGTGTGCTACACTAAAACGATACTTACCATAAAGCTACAGCACTCTGCATCAGCTCTTTAGTTCTCGACAGAAGCCCTGACAGGAACCCTGAAAGCTCCAGCGGGGTCAAAGTTTGCCTGACCCTCTCTCACCCAAACAGGATACGCTCGGAGGAGGATGAGGACTTCTGTAGACTTTCTGTAAAATGTGTCACAGGACCCATTTCTCTTTTGTCTGCCCTCTGAGGTGTGGGAACCAAGGCTGCGGCGTTGACAGCCCCTGTGCCATCCACTGATCTGGCCAAGTCTCTCCATTGTTCTCTTTGATAAATCATTGGATGGTTCTGACCTGCCCAGACCAGACTTCCTCCGGCGGCGTTTGATGTATGGACGCGAAGGTTTCACACTTTGAGACAGACAGTTTGACAGCTTCCTTTGAAGAAAAGAGTTATGAGCCAAAATGCAACAGCCAAAAATGCTAATTGAGTTTAGCTTGCAGGTAAAAATAGGTTGACGCTAATAGCTCAACTTAGCCTCTAGTACATTTTTTGCTTTGATTAAGAAAGTAAACAAAGCTAGGCCACAAACCAACTAGAAGATAGCCTACTAACTAAGTAACAAGATCTAGCGCTGGAAGAAACAATGAAACTCTGAGCTAACTTTTGTGTTTGCTTTTATGTCACCTTTTGCGTTAGCCTGTAGCATGTTTGATTAGCTATGTTAACAACAGTTGTCCAATATTAGTATCTTTACAAGCTTTCCACTTGAACTGGTGAGTTTTCAGTGCTTAAAACAAACAAGAAAACAACTTTTTAGTGCAACATAAAGCTCTTAGTCGATAAGCAGCATCCCTGATTCAGTTTCAAAATGGAGTCCACTGCTGTTTCCCTCTTCTGTGTTATTCTTGTGTCCTGTCTATGGTCTAACACTTTGACTAGCTGTGAGATTCACCACAACAGGTGTAGGGGGCAGCGTGGAGGTCACGGCTTTCACATTTGGCTTGCTAAAGACTGGCGACAAGAAACCTGCGGCAAGAAAAGAATCCAGGATACTAAAGGACGTGATTTATCACCTCTGCCAGGATTCTGCCAGGAGCTCATGAAAAACGGCCAGCGGGGTTAGAAAACACAGTCTGTTGTCAATATTTTAATTCTACCGTGTCCGCAGGGTGTCACGCCGTATGGATGGTTTTTATAGAAATTCAAAGGTGTCCATAAATAATGTAAAACGAAGGGCCTAGTGGAGTGAGGATGTGAAGCAGACATCCAGTGTCAGGGTTTAGCTTTTAGCGCACAAAATGGCTTTATTGAGGTGTTAGCGACTGTGAAAAACACTAATCTAACCAAACAGTTTGGAAATCATAGATATTATAAAGGAGAGAGGAATTAACATAAATATTGTAGGTTACAGGACACTGATACAATCACTGAATAATTGTATAGATATCTTTTTTTAGGATCAATTAGATTTGCATCCAGTTTGAGAAATAGTGATTAGCTGCAAAGATTGATAAAATGCATTGAGCTTTGTATTGAAATGCACTAAATCTCTATACTTGGCTCCACCTCAGCCTGACATGTTGTAAAAATTTTATATATGTGCTAATTAGCTAAAATATAAGCCTGATAATACAAAATATGATTTTATAAAACAAACCGCCTTGTAAAAACTTAGTTTAAGTATCAATATTGCTGCAATAGAATCAATACTTCAATACCTCAGTTAGACTCCATCAATACTTTGGAATCAATCTGCTCATCACTAAGAACATTAGATTTGCACATGCTGTAGATAGTATGTGCAGGATTCTAGATACCTCAAGTAATTCAAGGCTAATTTGACATGCAGCGAACAGGCAATGTGAATCATTACTTGTCTGTGCATTTTGTTTTTCCTTTGTGCCAATATTTAATTAAATTCCCTGCCTTAAGTTCTATTTTGTCAGTAAAATATGTTTTCATGGCAACCTGTATTAGAATAAAAACACCCCAGACTTGTCCACCCTCCTTCTACACACTTGCAATTATCTTGGCTGCTAAAATGATCGGTGGTGCACAGCAAAGTGACACTGAGTGATTCATTTGTATTCTGTACATGGACACGGACTCACTCTCATGTCTGGATCCTCACACCCCCTGCAGCCATTGAACGATGCCTACCCTCCCATCTCTGGAGCTCTGGAACTCGCTCCGATGTTTCCGAGGTGGAGAGGTGGGAGGTGTATCTGAGCGAACAGCCAACCAAATCACTTCAAGCTGTCACCGCAGAACAACACCGCCCCCCTCTCCCCAGCTACAGCCCCCTCGCCCCTGTCCCCAAAACGGAGGCATACGGCTGTCATCGCCCAAAACAAGATGTCGTGTCAAGGCAGGAAAATTACACAATAACGAGGCCCACTTGAGATTAGGCTAATGAGAAAATCAAAACACAATTTAATTCTTGTCAGTGGCGAGGCGTCTTTAAATTACCTCTCCTCGTAGCATGCTGATTAAGAGAAGTCTGCCACTCAGCCTGCTGCCCACCATAAATAGCCCCTGGGATTTCTGGACTGCGGTCGGTACGTGCTCCATCGTTGGGGATATTAAATCAGGGGACCCAAACACACACAAGCACTGCGTTTACTTGTAACAGGCCCCATCAACATCTTTTTTTTTTTATATATTGAGTAAAGAAATATAATATAAAAACATGTACTTGAACTGAACTCTAAATCTACTTTTTTTGCTACTTAACTGTGTATATGGTGTTTTAATAGCATTGGAAAGTTTAGTGCAAACCAGGTACATTTTCAGCTTAAAAGTAAAAAAAAAAAAAAAAAAAAAGTCCAAAAACCATGTGTTGCCTCCATTACCAACTGTGATTTCAAGTACTACATAACATCACACAGAACTGCACTGAGTAAAGCCAGGTGTTTGTAGTCAGAAATGCCTGACTGCAGGTGTTAAGCTTGAAATGTTCCTTATACTTCCAGACCCCACCCTTCTTTCTCTCTCACTCTTTTCTTAGGAGTGAGGGGAAAAGATTACCCAGTTTAGCAGATCTGTGTGTAATATGGTTGTGGGCGGAGTTTAGGTGTTTTAATAAAGTAAAGTTTGGCCCATCCAGTACAGATATACTGTAAAATAAAGAGTCATTATGTGACTATTGTGTACTGTCTGCATCTAATTATAAAGCCATCGGCCCGATGGTGCAGATTGGCAGCGTCACTTCCGTCAGTCTGCCCCAGGACACCTGCGGCTACAAGAGTAGCTTAACATAGTGTGGAGTGAATGAATAATGACTGCAGTGAAGTGCTTTGGGAGGCTTTTGACAAGTGCATTATTTAGCACTAGTATAAGGCATTATTATTAAAGCATTTTTGTCGCCCGCAAGACAGGAGGTAAGGTTGCTGCACTGTTAGCATGCTAGTTGTTAGCATTACCATGACAGCAAAACTCCGCTCTGGCCTTACATATCTTATTAAATCAAGTGAATATAATGACATATTACAAACATTAGAATGGTGTGAAGTAAATAGAAACAAGTCCACGTGTCTTCTGTTTGATCTTTTACTTGGCGCAACTTTTGACAATGAAAACAGCTTATGCCATGATAATGTTTGGCTACCTGGGTGCACTGCTTTCTTGAAGGACCCACGTATTTATTTCAACCTCCTGTCGGTCTGGTGTTTTCTGTGCTGAGTTTGACACATAAGTGTGTTCTGTTAGTTAAAGGAAAAAAAGGTCATAAATATTGTAAACCTAATTTGAAAGCAGAAAGTAATCTAAAAGAATGTGACACACTTTCTTTCATATATTGCATAAATAATGTATAATCTAACTTATACCCTCACAAGATACACAACAACATATCAAGATACCAAAGCTAGAAAACACTGCACACTCTATGTACATTCACACAAGACTGGTGCTTTTTAATGACATTTTCTCCACTCTCCTCTGCCTGCTTCTTTCCCTCTGAGCCTTTTACCAGGGCGGCATCTGTAATTTGTTTCCACTTTTGATGTCATGATGGTAATTAACTGGCAAAATGTAAGCTACAGCATGTCATGATATGGCCACAGCACTATTCCCAAACAACCCGCGAGCATATGGCACCAAATGTTACACTCCCCTAATAGCCCTGGAGAGAAGCAGCCCTGCCATCCACTGAAAGAGAAGGTTGTGTTCAGACCGAGGTGCTATCAAGGCCTGTCATTCGAACTGTGCCAAGATTATGAGTTTATAGGATTCTGTGGAGCTTTGAGTGCTGAATTAGGTACACACATGCATTTAATAGAAGCCACTTGATACCCAAATAATTAATCATAACCCGTTTTACCCAACCTGCAGTCTGCTGTCACTGGAGGACTGCCTTGCCCAAGGACGTTGGGTTAGAAAGAGGTGCTGGGCTATTAATTTGCAATTCTGAGAATCTGGTTTGAGTTTATTACCAAAATTATGTAAAGGTAGATCATTGCACAGCTATTCAAAAATGTTACTTTACTCTGTAAACTAAATTCTGCAATTGCTTTTACCTTTCCTGTTGAGAGCACTGATGTGTGAAACAGTTTCACTCTGGCTAAAATAGTTGCTAACATCAAAGTGCAGTGAGAGAAATTGGGTGCTAAAATGATCATAAATCAGATGAACTTGAACATATTTTAAAAATTCTGAGGTGGCAAAAAATATCTCATTTGGTAAATTAATAAAACAATATTTCATACCTAAATAAAAGTGTAGCGTCACACCTATCGCTCTGTAGCCTTAATTGCTTCCTTGTTAGCAGTTAAAATGTTTTTGTTGGACAACATAAACATATACATAATATTAATGCTCTGCATCAGTAGTGAGTTTGAAAACTCAAACCTTGTGACAATCCAGTTTGTAGAGCAAGGTCAGATAAAGACACCATTAGAGAAGTCTTGAAGAATTCATCTCGATGAGTGAAACTTCATTGCTGTGTTCCACCATCAGGCCTGAGCTGACGCGTGGCCAAATAAGTGACCGGACTCCTGATCCCGTGCCGTTTACACTTTTCACCGCTTCACCGGGACTTTGATTGCCAACAGTGAGCAGCCAAGCAGCTAACGCCATTTCCACCTCTTTACGTGCTCCACTGCCCCGCGCGGCACTGCTCTCACTCAGCCATATGGCTCGCGGACATGCAGCCCATTTTTCAGATAACTTCTCAAGCGAGAGGACAGGCCAGAGCGCAAGGAAGATGTAAGCACCCTCTCACGGCACTCAGGGGACACAGCAATTAGCTAGCAGCTATATTAAGAGTGGGGTTTAAAGTGAAATTGGGTTTGAAATGAGCAATGATAAAGTGCATGCAGCTTTGGAGTGGTAAAGTGTATCAAAGTGTACCAAAAATATACTTTACATCAGTGGTTCTCAACCTTTTTCTGTTGCAAACTCAATAAGAAACATTGGCAAGTGTCAACCCTTGTGTATATGTATAAAATTATAAATAGATTTGATTAGATAAGATTTTAAGTCTGATGCCATTTCCAGTGCAAGACCATCATAAACATTTGAACAAAACTGCCAATATCAAAACATTTGCAGACAGGATGAAATTGTTACCATTCTTTTGGGCCTTCACTTTGACATTAAGCTTTTCAACACTGACAAATTACACCGTTAATGTCTTCTTCACTGTGTCCATCCCAAAACAACTCTAACGCTGGCTGAATCGTGCACAGTTGTGCTACTCACAAATTATCCACGCTTCCCCCGTTTCCGCCGCCCCATCCATCTTTTATTGTGCACATTCCTTAAATAGCTTCATGCTCCTGGCTTTTCCTGCCGTACCGATTCCGCAAGAGTTAAAACTTCCTCCTCCTCCTCTTCTCTCTCCTGACGACCTGATGTTGGCAATGCATGACAGCGCCGGGTGACAGCTCGGGCTATGGATGACAGATGACAGGGAGAGGAGTACCCGGGTGGGGGGAGGGGGTGGTTATGAAGATAAGGTGTCCACGGGAGATCTGTGCACGGAGCAGCCAGCAGTTCCAACCATTCTACACTCTGTCTGAGTCTCTCACACACGCGGGCGCTCCTCCCAGGCATCGGCCCATCTATTTGACACAGTAATTACAGCACACACTGATTCCAATGATGGATGAACTCCCAGGCTGGGATGAGCACTCTCTCCTCCCTGCATGCATCTCCCCACAACCTTGCAGCTATTCAGATGTACAGACTGTTCAGAGGAGGGCCCAACTGGAGGAGCTCGCACATGCGCCGTGACTCCAGATAACATTGTGCTCTGAGATACGAGAACTGTGATAAGAGGTAATAAATCAGCACTAAACTGAAGGCTGTGCACTGGACGTATAGCTACAAATGAGGTGGCACCGCTACAGCTCTATTAGCGAAACGTTAAAGGTTCTACACAATATTTAATTGCCCCTTTTGCATGTTAAGCAAAGTAATATCTATCTATCAATCAAAAATAGATAATCTTCCTATTCTCGTACATTCCATCATACATTGCTGGTTACATCTTGTGATTATTTATACACCTTCAACTTCAATACAACTTATTCAGATTATTTCAGAGTTCACATAAAACGCTAAAGCATAATGCATAAATCAGCTCTGTCAACACTGATTTGCATGCAGGAGCTTACATTTTAAATGTGGAAAAATGTGAAGCATGATGTTTTAAATGAAAGAATGTGAGAATGCATGGTTTGATTATAAATTGATGGATACTTAGATGTATTTTAATGGTTTGTAACCTGCCCGGGGACTGCAGAGGAAAATCTCGTGTAAAACCTTTCTTCTTTTATGAGATTAATGTGTTTTAACATGGTCCTTGTTAAAATAAACCAATGAACTACACTAAACTAATAAACTAAGAAAACTTTCAAATACACTACAGAAATAGATCAATATGTATCACTGTTGATTTGACTTTGGCACATTAAATCTGTGATCTCTCTCACTAAAAGAAACTGGGAAATGAATTTTAAGAAACAATCGCTCAGTCTCAAAAACTTCACTTTAGTGGGGTTTTTTTTTATTATTTACACCACAGCCCAAAACAGTTCAAAAAGTGCAGTATTTGTATTTTTTTGTGTGGCACCTGCACCTACAAAGTATTTACAGCAAAAGGACTTACACAAACAGAAAGTACCCACAGCAGAGCTCTCCTTAAATACCCTTTAGCCCCTCCCCTGGGCTAACCAATTAACAAATTATACTGTTTTTAACTTAGCAAAACTGTACTCATAAAGCCATAAAGCAAATTGTATATTAACATAATCAAAATGACCCAAATAACCCTCTGTATGGCTGTTACTTTATTAATTCATAATCACAATAAATCAGGGGATAAAGGAAGCAGGTAAGGGGGCTAAGGGGGCTAAGGGCACTTCGTCTTATGAATTCTTTATGGAAGATGTATCACAACACCAGCACAAGCAAGAACACCACACAGCTGAAATCGGTTTAGAGTTTTTTCCCCATCTTTCCTATTTACAAATGCAGAAACAACTTGCACATTTGCACCTATGCATGTTTTGCAAAAAAAAAAACCCTAAATATTCTGTATTTTTGGCCAAAGTATGTTCGACTGTGCCGCCATGTTTGTTTGGTGTGGACTAGTGGTTCGAGTTCAAATGCAAACTCATAAAAAACCACATTAGCCAAAGCTGCCATGTTGCACCTGCTTCTCTCCATGAACATGTTATTGAAGAGAAGTTTTTTTTTTTTTTTTTTTTTTTGTAAAATCATAACTTGTAGTGTCACAAAAAATATTTCATGCTGTAGATGCTCACTGCACATCTCAATAGACACCCGGAAGCTTATTTTTATTCCACCAACAACAGATGCATGATGTTTTTCCTTGTCTATCTCCCACTGTGTGCCAAAGGTGAGGGTGAGCGGTGCCGTGCAGGTGGACCAGGGAGAGGCAGTGTACGTATTCATGTGTGCGAGCGTGTGTGTGTGTGTGTCTGTGTGGAAAGGGGGGATGCTGCTGTCGCCGCGGGCTGACTATAGTAGGCTCTGTCCTGGTCCGGAGCCTGATGACGCTTCAGGAGCTGTCACATCCTCCACAGACACAGAGGGCACAGCCAATGAGACACCCGGCCCCTTGTCCCCGTCAGCGAGAGGGGCCGAGGAGGGCTCGATGTGGTCCACTGCCTCGCACAATTGGCCCCCGAATGCAACGCCGTCCAGGCTAATGTCATTGCCCACACAAATTAATGCGAGTGCCACAGCCTCGTGAGTGCTGCTATTAATACGAGTGGGTTTCTGTAAAGAATTATCTAATCTGCTCATGCATTTATGATCTATGTAAATGTACAGAGAGGCTGGCACTAAAGGGATGATTAAACTGTCAAGAGCTGAGGAGGGAGCAGGCTTGACTTCAACCATTTAAGGTCACATGAATTTGTAGAGAAACACTGTATTGCCTTCGCATTTGGTATTTGAGTAGGTTAATGCATATGTAATCACTTTAATCTAAATAATAATATCAGAACAAATATGCAATGTACACCAAAAGGCCCTTGTTTTAGTAGTTCTATTGTCTGTTATGCATTGCTCTCTATGTTCTTTTGTATAAGCGGTATAGTTTGACCATAACAATTCTGGATTTGTTTTAAATGTGGAAAATGATATAAAGAATCATCTTTCATTTCTGTCAGCTTTAAGTCTCGTGGAAAGGCCAATATTTTGTTAACAATTTGCATCACAATTTTTTTGAATACTTTAGTGTGAAGAGAACAATGCCCAAAAGGTGACTACACAGCTCTCTTATGCACTTTGTAGCAAAACAGGTTTGTGATGAGTCTGTAGTCATTTAAAATCATATAATTTGGGGAAAATAATCCAAATCTGCCCCACATATCGCCCCAAAAATATCAGCAGAGATTTTCAGCCATCGATTTATGTGGATTGTAGATAATCGGCCATGAGAAAACCCATATCGGTCGATCTCTAGTTATAACTTTAAGGACAGTAATGACTTATATACATCATTCAACAACTCATTTTGTAAGATAATTGCTATTTGGGCTAAATCAAGAAAAGCTTTAAGTGGTACAAATTAAAAAAAATAAATTAATTAAAAAAATAAAAATAAATAAATACTTGCTGCCATTCTTATAAATAACTTAAAAACTAACATGTAATTTAATATGCAAAATAATAGCAATACTTTATTATTTCTATGAATTTATTTATGTTTTATTGCCACAGTTACCAGACTCCAGTTGCTCTTCAGTGTGACCGAATTTCAAGGAATTATCAAAATGTGGCTATGGAACTTGACAGTGACCATCCACCCCCTGGTTCCAGAAGTACATTTCCTTTTTTTTTTCCCCTTTAATTTACTTAGTCTACTTTACGGACAAAAAAAAAAGAAAAAAAAAAGAAAAAAAGAGCTAATCAGCTAACTAATGACCACAAGACCTATAATTTCGATTAAAATCTATTTCTGTTGAGTTATTAATACATTTAATCAAATCTTGCATTTTAATTATGCTTTTTTGGGCTTAAAACAGCAGCATTATGGGTAATACTTACCACATAGCTGGCTAGCCTCCGTCATGTCTTTCAACTCTTAATATTACAATTTTTCAAAAAGTCTATGGTAAAATATGAATGGCAAATTTACTTCTGGAACCAGAGTGGACTTCGAAGTGGGTGGGACTGTTGAGCTCCGTGAAAGTAAAAAAAAAGAAACATGACAATGATTTACTTCAAATAGCATGTTAGGGTATAAGCGCATAGGAAATCCCAAAGTTTTCCCTCTAATTTTCCGCCATATTCGTTCTCCAAAACTCCACCATGTATGAAAAAGCCAAACATCCCTGCTGTCCATTGAATCTATAGTTATACTCGCGGGACCCAACCAGAGCAGTAAGTGTTTAACCGCCCAGATAGCTCCACATGAATCACCGTCACACAATGCCCCCTCTCCCTCTCGTATAACTCGGGCCTTTTCCGCCTCCACTTACTGCGGGGGACTTGGGAAACACAGCACGCTTCCAGAGAGGATGTGAACCCGGGCCGTGGGCATGTAGTTGGCCTTGGATCTCACCAGTGCTCCAACCTTACGGAGGGGGAGCGCTCATGCTATTGCTAGTCTGCTCTAGTTTCCTGTTAGCACTTATAGTTAACCGGGGGGACTGCCAATGAGGATGAACGCTGGCGGGTAAGCAGGAGGAGATCTGGGTGCATGTTGAGAGCTAGAAAATGGGCCGAAATGAATGGACGATGTTGGTTTCCGTCGTGACTCAGCGCAGACTGTTTTCAAGGGAAGAGTGTCTGCGACCTGTTTCCCCTTTGAAACGGCAAGGTCAGATTTGCATGTGCATGGGACAGCAGTATATTTCTGTCACATTAAAAAAAAGCATCTATTGGGAATATGGCTGCACCGTTTTGGACCAAAAAAGTATTGCGTTAAAATTTGACCGTTTTTTGCGCGATATATGTTTGATTGATTGATGTTTGAAGAAGTAGAAACTACAAGTACAACAACATTTTTGCACAAGTCAGTGTTCGTTTTTTGCTGAGTACATTTGCGATTTGATAAGTTAGATTTGATTGCGATATGCTATGCAGCCCTAATTGAGAATTGGCAAGGAAAGTTTCGATATCGGTTAACCAGATTTCGCCAAACTTTGGATTGAAATAACAGGCCTTTGAAAGATGGGTACAAGATAGCGTCCTTGAAAACAATCTGCAGCACTAATATTGAAGGCAGAAGTAGAAGTAATTTTGTTAGATATCTATCGATCATACTAGTGGATTAATCGACACAAATTACTGACCAAGCTAGCTTTTTCTGTTGCAATGACAAGTTTACCTTCTAATTGACTTGCCAGTATGACTTTAAAATGACTAAACCTTTGTTCAACCTTAATAAAGCATGAAGAAAAGCTTAATTAATAAAAAACATACGTAACAAGTTCTTGCCAAACCGTAACTCCTTATTTAGTAGCTATTACGCCTACACGTTTCCTAATAAAGTCCTTGATTTTTGCTGATGCTATCTTAAGGCTGCTTGCGGTTGTATTTATTCTAGTACTGGCGATACTGACTTGGCACATATTCTTTTACTTTTATGTACATCACTTCAAAACTATGTAATACCATTCCTATGGCGTTAGCTCATCTTTGGTCCTAGAATAAGGTTTCATTAACCTCTGATGACTTCCAGTGTCTCTTTTGAATGTCACCGCGCTATAAATCTTTGCACAATTGTCATCACCCCAGCAGAGGAAGACATTTCTTGCTCTGTATCCTTGTCATGTTTTTACATTGGCACGGCCTCCCATTGTTGCACTGCAGAACTGGGGCTCTTTGATGCGCTAAGTGATTTACAGGGCACAGGGACGTAAACAAATGGTGAACCCAGGGCCGGTGTTCAGGAAAGGCCTAGGACTTCAAACGGGAGCTACGGCAAAAAACAATAGCCCACTCAGCTCTATAGCAGCAGACTGGGATTTCTTTTGCCTGGGCTTATTCTGTTGTCATGAGTGAGTTGTGGCGCTACACGTTGTAAATGTGATAAAGTAAACAGTAAGACGTGGAACATAATAGTGAAACGTAAATGTACTACCGTCCAAACAGTCTATGTAAAAGGAGTGACAGGGTTGAGTTTCCATAAGGATCATATGCGGGTTAAAGTATTGTTAAGCCTATATACTGTAGATCAAAGTACTAGTATAATGTCGCACCATGCAAGAAAAGTAGGGTATAATCCACCCCCTCCCCCCATCGATCTAAAGTTGAGTATGTTCTTACAGGAAAGAAAACACAAGTGTTAGTTGAACTGTGTATGCCGGGAAACTGTGACTAATATGCTACTGTATGTTTAAAGTATTTGTAAAGATTTATATCGTGCCGTAACTGACACTGCATGTTTCATAAAAAAATGCAGTTCCAATGCAATAGATCTCCACCTTTGACATTTTAAACTTAAACTTTAAAATGATTGTTTCTGACCAGTATGCAATAGTAAAAAAACTTCAGCATATTATTATTATTATTTTTTTAATGTCAAATACATTTTATTTTTAAATTTTTTTAATAACAAGATAAACTTTTGGTTGTGTTCGACTCACTTTTTTTTCCAATACTGTATTACACATTTATGAAATTTGTTAATTGGATTTTTTTTGTGTGTGTGTGTGTGTTTGCAGCCTTTTAGTAATAAGCAAAGCAAAACTCTATGTATTAGCTAATATCTACATTTTACTGTACATTTTTGTAATAATCACACTATTGACACATTAGCGAGATGTTAAAATGTATCCATGGAATTATTTCGCTTGTATTTTACTACATGCACGTACTAAAATCTATTCATTCACAATTATAACGTAATTAATCAGTAATTACAATAACGCTCTATGATTTATGATAATGCCACAACATTTAAATCCCATAAAGTCACTGCTCAACAGTTTATTTATAATTAATCTGTGTTTAAATGAGAATACTGAATCATACCTCAGAACCTCGAGTGGATGAATAAACCCCATGTGAAGTGCATACCCATAAATCTTGCACATAATCATCTCTGTGTATATAGTGTGTCCAGCTCTGCCTGCGTGGGGGCTGTGGCTGCCGCTGCCCTTTAGTCCTACGCCCCGGTGTGTTACAAAGTGAGAAATAATCATTCATTAACTGGAGTGACCCTTCAGAGCAGAGAGAGGAGAGAGGAGAGCAGGGTGGAGGAGGAGGAGGAGGAGGAGGAGGAGAGGGGGTATTGTCTGGGCCCCGTGCAGCTGGGTCGGGCCCATTGACGATGCACATAATGATCTTAAATGGATTAAGTGGTCAAACACGCCCCAGTTTCCTTTTCAATTATGGGCTGAATCGGTTTAGGACATGGAGCGCCATGTGGACAGCAAGGCCCCTGGGAGCCCACAGGGAGCACACGCTGAGGGGCAATTATGAAAGGTAATGCACTCGCTTTCGGTCACATGGGTCTTATTTTTTTTTTTCAATAATTTTATATAGGCTACTTGTCTTGGTTTAGATATTCAAATTATCATATTTAGACAATAATTACTGTCCTCACATTTGTGGATCTAACTATTTCAGCCTATAATGAAGAAGCTATAGAATATATTTTATAATAACTCCATCTAATTAGCCTTAATAAACTATGGAGAAAGACTTAATTCATAATGAACTAATAATTTTAATAAACATGTAGTTCTTTCTTAACTGTTTGTTTCTAAAATACAAGTTGAGCATGGTCGAAAATCAAATGGCTTCAAGTAGTAACAGCAGTAGATGAAAAAAAGTGGGCTACCTAGCAACAGTGGACAGGAAGAACTTGTATTTCCAAAATTTACAAAAAAAAACAAAAAAGAAAAGAAAAAATTGAAAAAAAAAAAATTAAAAAAAAAAAAAAGAAAAAAAAATGAATTAAGTTAAGTATATATATTTTTGCAAACCTATACTATTTGATTATTCAGTTTGTATCAATATTTGGTATTACTCCACTCATTAATATTTTCCATTCTACGGCTTGAACACCCCATGGCTTGTTGCATATATCTCTCATCTTATCTAATCACCTTCTGTTTGTTCATCACTTAAGCCCAGCGTTGCTATTAAGGCTCACTATAAAACTCCAGTAATGGTGCAGCAGTCCACACATTACCAGTCTATTACAATAACACTGAAGTCTGCTGTGTGTTGTTTATGCGTGGAGGTCTGGCCCATGTCATCTCTCAATAAGCTCCCTGAGGTATACACTTTATTGTGGCAGTGAGGAGCCTGACAGACAAGTTAATCAATCTGGCAATTTGGTGTCACGCTGTGGGTCCCTGTCCTCCACTCTCCCCACTTTGACGACCGTCCCCCTCCCCTTCCTCTCATGTAGACACGTGCATTGTACTGGTGTGTTATTAAAGGGCAGGTGTAAACTGTATTCTTGTTATCTCAGCTTTTTGGACATGAAAAGAGTGATAGGGACAAGCTGGACATCTGCAACATGAACAAAGGATCAATAGACTTGCACAAAATAATATACTGTTTTTAATCATTGCTTACATGAATAAGTAAAGCCATAATTGCATAAGAAAATACTGTATTTAATAAATAGTAATAACTAACTATGGTTAAATCTAAGGAGAGGCATACATATTTAGACGATTTTTTTTTTCTTGACTGCTCAACAAAGAAACGACTACATTTAAAATATAAATATATAAATATTGACTTTTCCCATATTTTTATTACATTACACATGACTTAGACAAACCTATTAATGTTAATTAGCAACCAACACTTTTTTCTGAAATGCCCATTTTGGTTGTCTTGATTTACCCAAGGTCCAAATTGAAAACCAAAGGAGACATGGCTTATCCTGTGGCTGGCCCTAAACTACAGAACTCTCATCCCTTTGTACATAAGAACTGCAAGTTTTTAAAAATGTATTTAACTTTATTTATACAGGGAGGGGCCAATAAGAGACAGACTCTCCTTTTCATGGGCACCCTGTACAGAAAAATACAAACAACAAACAAAGCAAATGCGTATATAAGTCCATTTAGAACATTAAAAACAGATGCAGGTGTGAGTATAAATGTTTATCACCAGATTATTACATTGCATTTGTAGCACCAAAGTATCCAGTTGTCATGATCCCTGCCTGCTCCTTCCTCCTGTGTCTGCTCTGCCCCTCCCTCACCTGCCTGTCTCTGGAGCTGGGCGGAGTTCCTGGCTCCTCCCACACACACCTTCTTTCCATCAGCGCAATCAACACCACCTGCAGTGGATAAGAGGAGCCAGGACCCAACACTCTGCGTCAGATCGTCTGCTCACCTCACTGCTTTTGTGTCACTGTTCGTCTGCCTGTTGTCCTGCTCGTGTCCTGCCTGTGTTCCTGTTCGTGTGTTCTGGTTCAGCACCCTGCCTCCCTGCACTGCCCTGGACTCCCGTCTCCGACCCTGTCTCCCGGTACCGGCTGTGTTCCTGTCTCGTTTGTTCCCTGCACCTCTGGACCCTGACCTACACCCCTGCACCCAGCTCCTCGTATGTTCTCCCGTCACCTGTCTTGTTCTGTCAATAAACACCCTTGAACTTGCCCCGAGTCCCGCATCTTTTGGTCCGCCTCACACGCCTCATTACGACACCAGTTTTGCATGTCTTTGAAATATATTCAATTTTTGGGAAGCAAAACTAACTCCCTATGGTTTTTTTTTTCCACTTTTCAGTTCTGGTGCAGCCAGTTTTTATACAATACAATCAAGAGATCTTGTTTTAAAAGTTTCCGTATCAAAGTTTAACAAGTACATGAGATATTCAGTCTATCAAGTCCCTTATAAATACATTTTATACATGTGTTGTTCTCTTCTGACAGATGGCAATGGCCAGGGTACTTTTTCAAAGAGTGAACAGTGATGGGGTTTAAATTCATCAATTGTTATGAAACGAAGGGCTGAGTGAAAGAGTGAATCTAAAGGTTTCAATGTAAAGGCTGAAGTTTGCATGTGTAATATATCTCCATAATCCAGTACAGAAATAAAAGTTGCTTGAACGATTTCTTTTCTGTAAAAATGGGATACAATATTTTTGTTTTCTGTAACAAAATGATCATTTTCATTTTAAACCTGTTTAATTCCAAGATATGTTTTTTTTTTTAAAGGATAAGCATTCATCAAGTAAAAACCCAAGATATTTATAGGTGGTGACTCTTTCAATCAATGTATCATCTAGTGCATAAAGATTTGGAACCTTTTTAGGAATCATCTACGAAGTTTTAGTTGCATTCAATGATAACCCTGACTTAAGTGGAGAATTTCATAAGCTGCTTTCATAAGATGATTTAAACTGTTTTTAAATTCAAGCTGAGCTATATGCAATATTTTTTTAATTTAAAATGAATTTATGATTTTATCTTTTAGTATAAAAGTGTCTAAAATTTGACCTTTTACTGCCCCCCATGTAATCCTCTCATACTTTCTTTCATCCATTTGCAAAGACGCCAAAGATGCAAGATTGGGTTCAAAAGGTGGGATCTTGGTTGAAGTAAATAACTAGTTGATTGTTTTTGTGAAAAGAGGCCTATTGTAAATTTTCAAAGCTTAGAATGTAGCTATGCACATGCAGGCCCACTGTATGTTACATATAACACACTATGACCACGTTTGCAGCAGTGTGCATTTCATTGACTTAGCATTACTTACTATGTTGAACATTAACTTCCTGGATCCAGACGGTAAAGCCACTCAATGATTTATTGCGTAGAGCACAGTAAATAATGTCAATAAGGTAGCGTTTCATTACCCAGATATTGACTGATGCTGGGGCGCTTTGATTCTTGAGCACAGTTGTGAGTGTAACTCCAGTAGCGTGAGCCTCCATGCCTCCTCCACAGAGCGTCCGACTGTTACGTGATCTGAGGGCTTTGTGAGGGGCTGCGCGGGGTCGACCGCAGAGCCGGGCCATGTTGTGACAGCTTTGATTAATTTGATAATGATGACCTATTGTGGCGTTTTATGCTAAGGTAAGCACAGCTGTCTGACTCCACAGGCAGAGGTCAGAATGTGAGCTAGCTAACCAAGTTACCAGAGACATGGCCAGAGAGGACAGCCGATCCAAGGACAAGGATCAGTGGAGCAGTACTTTAATGGAACGGACAGTAACCTTCAGCAGGAGCAGGGCAGGGAGAGTGACACCGACGAACACTGCATTCATGTGGTTGGAAAAAGAACTCAAGCTGAAATCTGTTGGCCCACAATCCAACTTGACCTCATATGACTGTTTGATATGGGAGAAAAGAGATGAGGGGTCATTGTAAGCTAACATTTACAAAACGGTAGCCCTCATTTAGCAAAGCTATGTCGCACGTACCAGCCACATTACGTATTACGGTCACAGATCTAACTAAAAGGCTTGCACTGGACAGAATGATGTTTGTGTGAACCCTACACATATGAGTCAGTCTAAAATGAAGTATTTTAAATAAGTACAAGGCTGTGGACGGAGATAGAGGGTAGGTGAAAACATTATCTGAACACTTACGCCTCAGGACAGTATTAGCCAGTGCACAACTCTGAGTAAACTAATGGAAAGGGAAAACCATTCTAACGTAGTTCAAAGTTCATAAAAGTCCGTTTTGCAATTTTCAGACTATGTCACCTCATGATCTGTACAATGTCACTGTCACATTGTGTCAACCTGCTAAAGTCACATTCATCATGTTCCAAATTTCTCCTCGTCTGTCCTCCCAACCTGTAGAACATAAATCATGTGAATCATTAAAGTTGCTTGTTTGCTAGACTCATATTGCTGCCATATTGCTGTCTGGGATTCAGAATACTCACTTCTTTAATATTTTAAGATCGGTGTCTGGTCCCCGAGTCCAGATAGTCGTGATTGACGGGTGGATTAGCCCGTATCAAAACAAATATACTACTACTTACAAGGAAAAAGGAAAGGAAACAATATCACAAGGGACTGAAAAACATCACTGAATTCTGCAGAATCAACAAGCGAAGCAATAAACTGTTAATCTGAGGAGAGAGAAATTTCATTTTATTGCAAAATGATAAATGACCAATGAGCTCCTTCATTTCACATGCGTCAGTGAAAATAAAAACAAATCTGATTGCACGGTCGTGTTTGATCCTGGCTTGAGGTGTGACGGAGGGAGTGGGGATCAAACTGACATCCCTTTGTATAAAACATAAAGAGATATAACTCTAGACTTGCCAGGCAACCCATATTGTTATCAACTGAACCAATCTTGACAGAAGGCTGGACTACATTTTACACCTCTCAAATGCATTTTCTGTGTTTGTACATTTTATGGCTAAAGATACACATTTTGGACAGGATTTTTGAGACAATATAAAGTGAAGAGGTTCCCGCAAAGACAGTGGGCGGGAGACCTACTGGTGTATTCACATTTCCTTCCCATGTCATTTTTCGCCTCTGCACATCTCCAAACCCCAAGTGGAAAGCTGCTACTTCCTCATGAGCAGTAGGCCACACAGCGTGTCCGTTCCTCCTCACTTTCTTTGCGGGCGGAGACTGGACACTGGAGCCGGGAGCCGGAGGGTGAGTCATCCTTTTCCAGCTCTCAGTGGAACCCGAACCTTTAATCCCTGGATCTCAGAATCCGGAGAGTTGCAGATTCCTCATCATTTACATTAATCTCTGGAATTCGCACCATGCCATGAAGACATAGGCTCCACTTACTTATCTGACACAGAATAGGGCAACAGCTATGATGATCCAGGCCTGGTTTAAGTCTCACAAGCATATCGCACACTTGGGTTGTAAATTCTGATGTAATAAGATTGGCAAGAGATGCAGTTGTTAATTGATGTCTTTATGCTGAAGGCTAGTTACATTTGACATTTTACATGGAGAAAATAATAAATGCTTGGGCAAGTCTGTAAAAACAAATAGTTGCATGCTACATAGCCTACAAAAATGTGTGGAAGCCTCTAAAATTTAGTTGGAGGTTTAAAGCACTACAAGATTTCTGATGGTGGGCACACAACCTGCGTGGAAATCAAAAATTTCTCTCCAAGTGGTTTCCCTTCACCAAGTTCCAAGTTAGGTCCATGGAGAGACAAGCCTGCTCATAGTTTTCATCTTATCCCGGAAGTTACCGTAAGTGCTGCCCATGCCATCTGGGTTGTATTATTTTGCATCGATGCGGCTCCAATTCACTTGAAAAATTGTCAGCCCTCTCTCTGTAACTGCTGTAGCCTCGTCATTTTAGTCTTAACATGTCCGTATTAACCCACTCTACACAATCCTGGTGTTTTCATGTTGCTATTGTTTCTGTAAATCAAGGTATGAACATTAACAACAGACAAATCAGGCATATTCTTTCTCCAAGGTTGCTCCCGCTAGCGTTAGCAACAGATTTGATTGACAGCATTGCTAAGCGCCCGCTAAACTAGTGGTGTGGGCACGAAGGGGCGTTACCTTGAGCAGCCTCGTTCCAGATTGGCTCTTTGGTTGCTATGATACTCGTGGTCAAAATTCCAAATATGGAACTTGGCTCTGTAACTGCTAGCATCGGTGAGCTTCATTGGACTGGAGCCAAACGCTATCGGCAACTCTCTTAGTCCACTTCTTTATACAATCTATGGATTTTAGCTGCAAAAGTTTTCCCAAATTTCAAGTTAATGGGATTTCCGCTTAACTGGAAGTGCCACCTCGAGAAAGCGCAGTTTAGTTACGACAAAAGTGGGCGGGGCACAATAATCTTAATAATGATGCCTATTTTTTCCAAGTTTTTTAGTGCAATAAAATCACCCAGAATCAAAGAAAAAGGCAATTAAGCACACTCCATGGGTTGTTATTTTATTTGTCAGTCAGTCATTTGTAGTCAAAATCAAATGTCAATCACGTCATCCTTTTGGGAGTGTTAAACTGGCACCAGGCACAACGTTAACTTTATAATGAACCTAGAGACCATTTGCAAGATGTCAACTCATCTCAAATATCTTCTCACTTTTTATTGCAACATCAGTGGTCAAAGATCTGCACCTAACCCCGTCACCTACAAAGTTCCAGCTCAAATGTTGACATGCTCTTTGAAGTGATCCTATCAGAAACCACTTCTCTAACAGCGAACGATAAAACTCACCAGGCCAACCCTTGTATCTCTGTATCAATGCCCTAAATGTGATACCCAAACCACCCACTGACATACCACACCACAACTGCTGAACTCTATACAGGTCACGTGAAAGGGAAAAAAAAGCTAAATTGTAAGTAAATCTTTTAAATGTATTTGTGGAAAAAATCAAGATGAAAATGATGGTGCAGGAAACCAAATCTTGTCTGGGGAGCGCTGCATCAAGGTAATTTAAGACGAGTTAACAGCTGTACGGATAGCATTTGGAATACCACTTTTCCCACTTCTCTGTATCACTGTTGTTGCTACTGCCCCTTCATTTCTTGCCCGGGAATATTGCCATGGATTTAAAACTCTGCCCAAATATATGGTCATCGTGCTGGCTAAGGCTAACTGTGATTATACAAACTTTGATACAATTAAAATAATTTTGAGCATTTTTAATTGTACTTTTATTCAGATTTTACATTATCTTTTCTCTTTATGATGTAATGCAATTTAGCCATATAACAAAGCCTTAAGCCACATGTATTATGCATAACTGAGTAGTGGGGCTTTGCAACCTACTGAAGACCAGGCCTCTGTTCAGTGTCTGTCGTGTGCTTGTAACTGACACATATGCATAATGTTAACTTCTATTTTTTGTGTTTTTACTGAGAAAAAAAAAAAACAAAACAAGTATTAAAGGCTGTTTGATAGATTCCACACATATTTGTGATGGTGTTAAGTTGCGCTTGATTATTGCGGTTAAACCCTCAGTCTGCAACAAAAATACTTTTCTTCAGATTGTATACACCACGTCCTAGTCGTAAAAGTTGTAAACTGTGCAGTTAAATTCATGCATGCACATGGGGACGTGGAGTTGTGGCACTTCTTCCATCTGTTGAGAAAAGATATGATGCATATCGAGGGGCAATGCATTTAACAGCCAGATAGTTACAGGAAAAATATTATACTGACGTCTACATTTATTTACTATTGATAATTTACATGTAGATAATGTTCATCTATATGTCATCCAGGATAACTACAGGGTACATAAAAAGCCCATGAGGATTGTCTGTGGTTATTCCAAACTCGTTACTCTTCAAGACATCATCGGAAGGTATTAGCTACAACATAAAGCAAGTCGCCTATAGAGACATTAAGGCACCAGCCCAGTCAACACAGAAAAAAGTTATACTTAGAGGTATATAGATGATATTCTGTATTGTATACTAAAAAGCACCGAAAACTGATACTGCTTTTTAAGCCTGTTGGGTCCTGAGTAGAAAGTTACGAGGCAGTTTGACCACAACTAAATACATGATTTTTTCCTCATTCAATTAAATATATCAACATTACAATTCATATATGTCATTTTAAATAATGACTAATAGAGGAAAATGTCCAAAAAGTATTATACCAGTGCCAAAAAACAAGTACTACTACCTAGGAAAAGTCACATTACATTATTCAAAGTGTCTTCCTTCTTTAGTGTTCTTCAAGGTTACAGTGGAAGTTTAGCCTGAGATGAGGGACCGAGTTTAAACGCAAAGCAGCAGGGGACAGAGGCTGCTTTTTAAAGGGAGATATATGGTTGGTACAAGAGCCATTTCAGTTGCTTTGGGAACTTAAAACCCCAGATGACAGTGACGCCATTTACAATATGAAGATGAATCGTCTGATCGTGGCACAGGCTGCTGTCTCCCGTAGTTTGTCTCATTGGATGCAAATGGAGCAGATCAGTGTGTGCTCTGAGGTTCACAGGAGCTCCCCTGAAGAAGGGATGAAAACTTAAGGATGACTGGTTCAACATGTTCGGTCTGGGAAAGCGGGGATGTGCAATTATACACTAAACACAATATGATTATTTTTATTTTCACAGCAAGGTTGAGTTTGGCAATGTTTTGGAATTCGGAAAATGACAAATACCATTCTTGCAGATTTTTTATTTTTTTTTTAATCTGTTGAGTTGGACAGAATGATGGTGTTCTGTAAAGATAAATTTGCTGGACATTGTTTTTTTTTTGTTTGGTTTTTTTTACATTATTATCTATACCTTTAAATTAGATCAAAAAACATCCAGCAAGCAATAATTCTGATATATATAGTTGCAGTGATTGAGAGTGAAATAAATTTAAATGTTTTGTGTACTACTATCTATTATCAACAAATTATTAAGTTTAAGAATTCAGAGATATCATTTACAATTGTATTTTTGTTTTCAAGGACTACATCACAAAAAGTAGAGGGAGGTAGTGGTACCTTACACAAAGAAAACACATAAGGTTTGGTACAGTATCTCCTTCAGTGTCAGTTACAGTGAAGGTTTCGGTAGTTATCCAGCCTGTTGATTTTAGTTTACAGGCCTTATCCGCAGCCATGGAGGAGCTATGACAATGTCTGAGTCACCTCATTTGGGGAGTATCCCGCCGTGGCAGGTAAAACCTCCCCAATCAATGGCACATCTGGTCTATGTTTAAGTGGGAACGCCGTCCAAAAAGGCTTTCTCTGAGAGCGGCTCCGGACGATGACAGACGCCTTCTGATTCCACATATGTTGAAATGCAGGAAGCGTTACAGGCCGCTTTGATACGGGATGATTTATAGGGCCCTGACACCAGTTGCAAATGTCTGCGCGAGGGCACGGAGAGGTCTAGCCCGAGAGGAGATAGTGTCCATCACCTCTCATTCAACACCACAACAAAACGGATTGCATTACCAAAGCCAAGTGTTCGGACTCCATCTTGTCACCGCATTCTGTTTTGTATTTAGTGAAGAGCGCATGGGACTAAGTTAGAAAGCCATCTGATAGTGCAGGGTCACGAAGGTGCTCTAATGGAAATGGGGAAAACTGGGAAAGGAGATTAATGCGCCGCAGCTTTTTATTTCTCAATTCAATAAGTAGCAACATTCATTTATAGTATTGTTCCTTTTTCGAAGAGATGCAGCTACTGTTGTTAGCCTTATTAAAACTGATTCACAATCTCCACTATTACCCGGAGACACAGTATAAATGTCTCTAAGCTTGGGCACTGGGACACAAAAACATTGTCTATCCCAACCAGGGGTATGGAGACCCCTTGGGGTACACAAGCGCTTACCAGGGACTACTTGGAGTGATTTCAGATTTGAAAGAAAGGAAGTGTTAACTGATATGAAGTGGTCTATAAAGAATTCTTTTTAGTACACCTTAAGAAGTGGATTTTTATTTAAAACAACAAAATTATTATAACTGACAGTGTACTAGTAAATAGATTTTGAGTTACTAAAGACACTGGTACTGTTTAGAGAGGACTCAAGGCAAAAAAGATTGGGAACCACTAGTACATCAAATAACGTAATAAAATAGTTTTTCAATTGCAAACTTGGAAGCATATACTGAGCATTAGCAGTTCATCCCTGGACAAATTAGGGAGACTTAAATACCTTCTTCAACATTTTGCAGTTTGAACATCAGGGAATGCAGATTTAACTTGGCTAAGTTACTCATACTTTTATTCCCATTGAGATGCATTACAATAGCAATGCCTGGAGGATCAAGAGCATTTAAAAAACTATACTATGGGAAATATCAAAATGATGTGATGTAATTTTGTTAACTTAGGATCTTCAGAAGGATATAAAAAGTTTATATAGTTAATACTATACTGCCTTAAAAGTTTAATAATTTTGTTGACTTATTTTGGTTGTCCATTCAAACCTTATTGATACTAACTTGGGTAGGCAGACTAATTCCTTTGAGTAAAAAATGGTATACATCGTCATAGTGGCTCCCAAGATACTGACAATGCCAGCTGGAGGATCTGAGTAAATTGAACTGAGCTTCCCCCACTATTCACAGATTTCACGTCAATTACATAAGACCTGAATGGACTGCAGCATGACCCCCATTATACAAATCCGTAAAAAATTTGCTCAGCATGCATCAAACTCAATGCCAAAATCCTCCAAATTACCAAATGAGGTGGTCCACTGTCCCTCGAGGTATAATTATATCATAAAACTAAGCCTCTTGCTTCGACATAATGGTAGATAAACACAACCCAATTTGTGACACTTCTCAAGTTCATGTCTAGGCCCAGCCAGATAACTCAATTAGTAAATGGGGGATCACGCAGCCCCTTAATATGGATTGGTGGGGATGAGCGAACTTGTCCCCAAAAATTAATTAGCTATCACATTTCCAGTGGTCATCAAGTACCCTAGGTTAATGGCAGGGCTAAATCCACAAGCACTCGAACGCTCATGTTCCATTAGAAGTATCAGTCACTTGTTTGACAGAGTAGCGCCGTAACGTTTACCCTTCAAAAAGTCCCAGCATGCAAATCAGCTCTTTAGATCCGTCTGGTGGATGGAGTAATTTGGTTTCCGGCGCATACATAAATATTTGAGCGCGAACGCCTGGTCACTCCGAGCACCTTCAAGAAAGAAACAAGAGGGCAATTAATAAGGCGCACTTAGAGCTGACAGAAGTGACAGCGTTCAAGCAGCGCCTTAATGTCATTTTTCATCTCCATTACACTGCACTTCATTCAATAAGCACCACAACCTGCTCTACATGGACAATCAGCTGTGAGAGCACGGAGCATGTCACTATTTACTGATCTGGTTTGAGAGGAAACCGGATATCATGGGACGTATTTGTGGCTTTTGTTAGATTGCGAGCTATAATCAATTGAAGACTGCAGTACAAAGGGCGAGCATCAGAGACACAAATTCATGTTTTGCTTTCAGATCTAATTAGACAAGAGATCTGTATCTAGGTGAGCCAAATCCACCTTTGTGTCAGGCTCAGTCCTACATTGTGCTCGATTGTTAGGCCTGTAATTGTCAAGGTTAGGACACAATATGTATGGGTTGAGTCAGACTGAAACTATAGTCTATCCAAGTTTTGCATGTGCCTGTGAAATATCTCAGTCATGATCTACCAATATTTTATTTTTTGATTGATTGATTGATTGATTGATTTTTTTAACGCTCAGAAGTGATTTGTTAAAGCCAAAGAAAGGAATGGGCGATAAACTCAGCGTGATTGACTTCCGCTAAAAACACGGCACACCTGTAAACTTATTTAGGTTCCATACATTGCAAAGTGAAAATATCGGCTCAATGTATTAAACAGCTGATTATCGGTGTGTATCTGTTCCATTCAAAAGACTTCGATAGGTTCTGAAATTCCTAAGAGAGTTCTTGTCTGCAACAGCAATTAGTTTGATTTAGTAAACTTCAACTCTTTTACACAAAACCCAAAGATTATTACTGTTTAGATCTCTGTTTGTTCTATGCAGACTCCTTACAATGGCTTAAATTCAGGATGCAGGAAAATAGGTATCCACGCCTCTATACTGAATTTTGGACTCGGGACAATGGATTGAATTCCTTAACTATCCCAAATCTCTAGATGTCCGGTAACCCTTAAAACGCAACGTGTTCCCACTGGCTATTTAGTGTTGAGGGCAGCTGGTCAGAGTGCAGCCGGACACAGGTACTGTATAGAGACCCTGTAATAGAAACCTGAGCCGGCGCGTAAACGTGCCATGAAGGCTGGGGAATGTGAGCGCGGAGCCGACCGGAGCTGCAGGGAGCATCTCCTCCTGTCACACTGCACTTGATCCCATAAATCATACACAAGATGGACACCAGACTATTTTATGCATTTGTGTTATCTATATGCTTTTACTCGCTGATAGCATCTGTGACATTTGCACACCCAACGGAGATCGCTATGTAAAATGTTGTTGATACATTTTGGACGGTACCATAGATCATCATCACCCAATAAAATATGAAAATGTGTCCAAGCAAAGGGTGTTTTAATGTATTTCGGGCTACGTTTTCCGTGTAGCAAAATTTGTCTTTTGTCTTGTTAGCATTACTGTTACGGGAAAACTTTACTATGGTCTCTGAAAGTAGTGAGATGTGCTTATAAACTCATCGTGGTAAATTATTAGGATATTCGGAATGCATGAGGTAAGTGGCAGCTGCAAACCATTTTAAGACAGTAAAGATCGGGTAGAATCGGTAAAGAATGGGGGCCTTTCTGTGTGGAGTTTGTATGTTCTTCAGTTTGTATGTTCTTCCCATGTCTGCATTGGTTTCCTCTGGTTGCTTCAGTTTCCAATACCACCAAAAATATGTAAAACAATCTCCCCTGAAAATTAGATCCCAAATATTAGCAGGACTATCCCACTGATGTTCCCGCTTATCCCCACATCATACATTCAATCAACTGTTAACGTGCAAAACTCAACACAACTCTTTATTTACTTAGGCATCATGTTTTTGACCCTTTGGATTATAAATGATACAACTTTGTGATATTCATGGCATTTGCCCATGACGTCCATGTAGCGTTGGATACAGAGCTGTGAACACAATGTAGTGCTCCCACTGCAGGTTGTTTGTTTACATGTGGCTAGAGATAATTAGCCCAGAAGTAATGACCGCTCTCTGATGACAGCCGCTGAAACCTGATCTCCGGTGTGACATGCTCTCCTCGTCACTCTCCCCTGCCCGACAACTGTCCGGGGTTATTTTTGCCACGGCTGCTCGCGGGGCTTGCCTGGCGCCAGCCTGTGGGACCTGCTCGGGGCAGAAGGGGAGTGGAGAGCTGACAGGACCCGGTGCTACCATCTGCCCCCTAAACTCCCACGCCCAAGTCATGCCCAACGCTGAAAACTCTGTCAGTGTGTCCCAATGACAGCCAGGAATGACATGGACAACCAGTGTTCCGCTGAGTCCTGCCCTTCACCAGCTGGAGTGGATAAAACTGCTGAATGCTTTGGGCAACTTACATTTTGTGCTGGATAGCTGGGATAAAGTTTGGAAAGTAGGGCTGAAAGCAAGCTAGCAATTGAATCGAACAATTTGAATGGTCACATTTGGGAAATTGCAACGTTAGGGGTTATTTAAGTAACATAATTTGCTCTAGAAAAAACAAAATATGTCGAAATAATAATCATTTCGAAAAGCTGCTGACTCTGTAGTTTCGATCTCTACAAACATGTTCTGAAATGATTAGAATTCTTGTATTAATTTAAAGTTCAGATTTCAGACTTCTCTTAGATGTGAGGCACCTAAATGTGTTTAAAATGTAAATTTTGAACAGAATCCTCCTATTAAATCATAAATCACAAATCTAACCACCATTGCAATACTTACTTGCACCACTTCCCTCTGGCAGGAGGCTACGGTCCATCAGGACCAGAACCTCTCGTCACAAGAACAGTTTCTTCCCCTCTGCCGTTTCCCTCATGAACACTTCTTAAACCTGCACTAAACTGGACATTTCATAACACTGGTCACTTTAATAACCCATGTTGCACTGTTGTTGTTGTTTTGATGCCACTATTGTATATATTTCTACTATTGTATATATTTCTACCTCCTGCATGCCCTTATTTGTATTTATTTAGTGTGGTTTTTTTTGTGTGTGTGTTGCTGTATGTCGCACTTTATCACCGAAGTAAGTTCCTAGTCTGTGAGCTCTGCTCACGGAAAATGGCAATAAAACTTCTTCTGATTCTGATTCTGATTCTTATCAGAAAAAAAAAGATATTTTTTTCAAAAATCATTCAGCCTCAATTGGAAACACAATCACGATAAATGACTTACAGATCAACAAATTTGAAAATAAAAACATATTTGGGATGTAAAAGTATTGCCACGCTTCTTCAGTTTTCTTTTTGCTTTATTGCTATGCTATTTGAATCAAGAATAGTCTCTGCTACTCAAAACTAATGGTATACACATACATGGTGCTTATAAGAAAGGCTTGTTTGAGATCCATGATTGACAGTAGAATTAGCCAATCAGGGAAATGCATGGTCCTTTCGTATTAAAACAAATATGGCTGCTTATGAGAAAAAAAGAAAGGAAAAAATATGGGTCTGAAAAAAAACATCAAGTTCAGCTGAATCAATTAGCATGGCACTAAACATCATTAATGTGAGATGAGAGAAATGTAATTTTTATTCAAAATGAGATCCTTCATTTCACACGAGTCACTGAAAAAAAACTAATCTGATCTGAAAATACAGAGATATTCTATATTTGCCAGGCAAGAGAAAGGATACAGTTAAGAAAAACACATACATCAGAAAGGCTTAAAACAAATATGTAAAAAGCCTTTAGAGGACATGACACATTAAAAATGCACTGATGCATGATGGCTTACGTAAAATGTGATTAAATCATTATCATGTTATGAAGGATTCAATAGGCAACAGGTAAACTCATGTCAAATCAACAACTATATCCTGTATGAAAGATTGCTACTGTACTTGTTATGGTTGTCAGGAGCCTGATGTAAAGAAGATGAAGCCATAACTACAAGAGAGTTATCGCCCTGGGAACATGGCTATGGGGCTAGCTTCATAAATTACAAATACCAGGCTTGTCTCCTGTCTGTGCTTTTAAATTAACTTGGTACTATATAAAATTACACACTGGATATGCTGAGAAGTCTCTTGGAATAAGGAATAGGCATTATGAATCTTTATATAGTATGTGTTGTTTGACATTTAGGCCTGTTATCAAATTCTGCCTAGCACACCTCTAAACCATGACTGTTAATCATGATCATTTTAGAGGCGGTGTTGCCATGTTGGAAATAGTTGCTGCAGATGAGAGCTTCATCTTGGCTCATATCTGTGTTTATGTCTGGATTTTGTCGGTCATTAGATAAGTTCTTCTTTTAGTGGAGCTGAGCACTCCAGGTTTAACATTGTTCTGATGCCCTGTCTTCATTTCATATGGCACTGTTAAACAGGCAGTAGTGAAAAGCTTAGGACATTATTTTTACATGGACTGATCCCATGCATACTCCAGTAAGCCCAGACCTGACTTTTTACTTGTTGTCACTTCATAGAAAATGGAGGAGCTCAGCCAACGCTGTGCTGGTTTCACTGTTGGCATTGGGGCTCTTTTTTGAAGGTTACTGGGTCGTTGGAGTATACAACTACAGAACTAGTCTTTATGCCTTCATGGCTATGTTATAGATTTTTACAACACAAAATACAGCTTAACACAACTCTGTGGACTGATACTGCCTGATCTTAAGCAAACACTCATAGCAGTGGCACTAGGCACACTTGAGCTTTGGAGAGAAAACAAGGCCTGTCCCAGAGTAGCTCTCAGAGCTTTGCTGCCCACAGGGTGCAAAGACTCCCAATCCAAGCACAGAGCCAAGGAGCACCCCTCACCCTCAGGCCTGCTTCATTTGTCCTTTTCGAGACCTTTAGGTGCTCCCAGCAAATGTGACACTTTGTATGAAACTTGTACTTGTAATCTATATTTGGACGCCATTACTCACAGCCTGTAGAGGACTCCAATGACAAGGAATGGCATCGCTCAAGTAGCTAAAAGACAGCATGTCGCAGACATAGGTCGCTCTTTTGAAGATGATCCTGTGTCTCCAGTTGTCAGTTGTTTTTTGCTTCCCTCTAAATATGCTCGTCAAAGAAGTTAAGAAGGAGACCATGGCTCCTAAAAGTTATTTGAGCCATGTTAGTGTGCTAAAACCAGGAGGTGTACTCACTGCGGCTGTATTTACAGATTGTTTATATGGCGGTCATGGTGTTGTGTACCTACACAGGGCATTCACGTAAAGAGACATACGTACAATGATTTTATTATTTCTGTTTTACTTCTGATGAAAATATTTTGGACACACAAGTTTGATATCTGGGTGATATATACGTGCGATCGCTCACAAAATTCTACATTGCCACTTCAGATGAGATTTGCTTTGAGCCCTGGCTATAGCCCACATGTTGCCCACATCTAGTGACAGCTCAATTGTACTTTTATTTTTGGTACATTCAAACTGTCCTAAAACAAGAATTTATTATGTAACATTAGCCATGTCAGTGACATCAGACATAGTACATAACTTATTTTTGGGTACAAAATGACAACTCAAAATGCCCACGCTGTATTTCATGGGGCATAAATCTGGTCTGCCTGATAACTGTGAGTCATAATGTACAGTAGAGTCTGACACAGGGGGATGTCCTGCTGGTGTCTCTTTTCCTCTCAAAGGTTTAAGGGTTACATCCTTGCTCTTGAAAGCCAGACACTAACATTTAAAAGGCCTGGAGAAGCTCGGGGTTGCCACTCGTGACCTCCAAATGGTATTCATTCCTTGCCGGTCTTGTGTGAAACATTTCTGTTGACACCCTGCAATGCAGCGTTGATGAGTTCATCTAGCAGCTGAGTGTGTCCTTTAAGTTGAGCCAGCCCCCTGTCGATTTTGAGCAGAAAAAACAGCTCTTATCACTGCGGGAGAGGGCAGGAGGAGTGGCCCTAGCCTCGTAAATTTACAGGAGATGAGGATAAGAAGGATGGAACCTGCTTTTGTCTCTTGGTGTCTAGTTAAAGTGAGGACTCAAAGGGAGGGGTGTGTTCTATAACAGGAGGGCACGTCTTGATGACTAGAACGACAGGCAAGAGGATCCGCAAAATCTCATGTTTCAGAACTTCCAATGATTGCATTGGAACCCACAGTAGGATTCCACTCAGCACTGGTCAGTTTTCCACCCCACAGGTCAGCCAGAGAGCAATTGTGAAATTGTGTCACATTTTGGTGTGGGCACTGTGGGTGCATTTTGAATTAGCATTTCAAACTCCCTTTAAATAGATTATGCATCAGTACAACTTGGAAATAGTGGAAATTTGGCTGGTGGCATAGGCCATTTAGCTGCTGGCCAGTGAAGGACCAATTTATCAGTAATGTAACCTTAATGTAGAATAAAAACATCTTCTGTAATCAGCATATCATGAGCTATAACACTCTCATCTTTGAATGCAGTGCATCATCTGTTGCTTTTGAGATATGTTTCCCAGTCTTGGTTTTGTTTCATACATAATAACTCAAAATGTATTTTTTGCAATGTAAAACTTCTAAATGAGTTTGGAAGGCCAAGCTCATTCCATCACATTAACATGCATTAGAACATGGGCAAGCTCAGTGACGTGCAGTCAGGGGAGGCAGGTGAGGCCCTGCCTCACCTGTCATCACAGAGAAAGAATATATGAAATGGTTATATTTATCCAATGATTTGTACTATAAAGTTATTTTCAACATAACTTTGCAATTTTAATTCTTTTTTTATTCAAAATTTTACATTTACCGTTGAAATACTGAGAAGAGACGTATTGAGAGGCACCAGCTATTCGTGCCTCACATGGACTGACTATGCTGTAGTTCAGCGGTGACGCTGCTGCTTTAAGCGGCTGTGAAAAGTGAGGCACATAGTTTCCTGGCCTCATGGTAGGGGGCACTCATGAGCCCAGGGATTCTTGCAACTCCCGCAGAATAGGGGGCGCAGAATAGTGACACTAAGCTACAATTTAGAGTTAGCAAGTCAAGTTTAGCAATCCGTTCACTTTTTTCTTCATGTCTTGCCCTACTTTTTAAATGGCGAAAGATTACAAATTAAAGCTTAAGTTTTCTAAACTGGACTTTCGACCGATCGATCTGATTGTGATGACATCATTGCCTCGCCAGCCATGAACCTCACTGCATGTCACTGGGCAAACTGCAATCTGCAGAACACCAAAGATGTACTGTAATGGATCACATGGGTGAGGGAGAGCACTAACACGACAACAAGAACTCCAGTTTTCAACTGGTTTGCCTTTTTTTTGGTTCCGAAAGTGTCTCCACTGTCTTAAGTCAACCGCACCGGCCTGTTTGAGTGGTATGAAGCAAACCCTGGAAATGCATACACAATAGGTAAAATCCTCCAGCTAGAGTAGTCCTGGCCAAGCCTGGCTCAAGATCTGAAGATGGGTTCCCCGTTCTACTGAAAGTCTTAAGTAGAGGGCAGCAGTTCCCAGTGCCGGCGCACAGTGGTGCTGGTACAGACGTGACCCACTGCATAGCTCTGCCTGAGACCAGGACAACTAAAATAGTCCTGGAGCATGTTCAGTCTCAGTCTGTAATGTGCACGGCCTTATTGTATGGCCGCTGCTGTGACATATCACTTACTTCTCAGAAGCATCTTGTAACCTGGGCTTATTAGACAAGCTTAATGAGGACATGTGACAGCTGAGGGGAGATCTCCACAGAGCAGCATCGTGTAGGTTTGACATAGTGATGAAGTTCCACTTTTGTATCTTTCATTACATTAGTCAAATATTTACATTTGCAGAGATGTAGTTGAGCGTGTTATATGATCATCTTCACCAGGATACGCTCAGCATTCCTGTACTCCATGGAATTCTCTGCCCTAATTTTTACACCTGCTGCACCTGCACTGGAATTTCACAGCACTGGATATTTCTAATTCTGATCCATAGAATTCAGTGCAAAAGCATATGACATACAGGCTTGAAGACATTGTAACTTTTGTCAGCATTTAAGATTACTCACTTGTTTGTATAAATTGTGGTTTTATCTATTACAGAACATTGGCCCAAGAATATGCATTAGTAGCACTATAGTCAAAACTTTGTCTAACCTTACCTTTCCGAAACCTTTTAAATGTCACTCAATTTTAAAAGCTTAACATGTTTACAAGACTACAATTTGTATTCTCTGTCTTAATAGAAGGCCTAGATGTTCACTGAATGGTTTGCCCATGTCAAAATGACCTGCTCATATCTGATCTATAGACACGCCAACTTGTTTATTTCCACATATTCAAAATCTAAATGCAGGATGGAGTTGACAAGATTCAAACACAACTGTTGCATGTATTCTTGAGTGTCTTACCCACGATTTATTCAGATCTAGCTTATCATTGCTGTAAATCTCCTTTCTTGCTATAAAAATGTGTAGCGGTCAGATAACACAGGAGCGTATTCGGCTTTAGTCCACTGACCTAATGTGTTTTCACTGTGGGAAAGTGCGTCTCGCCCTCAGCGGGGGTCCCCACAGGAGGGGAGGGGGATTGCATGCGAGCTGCGTCTAAAGGTGGTAATGACCAGTGTATTCTTTCACACTGACAGCTCATCTGACAACCCGGAATTTATCTCTTGCGGGACATTTTCACGGGCCAAGTTTATATCTGCACTGTACGCACAAAAACAGCTGTATACATGTAGTCTATGGGGAGAGGAATGCACGTTACAGAGTTATACGTTAATGCTTTGACACATCTCAGGCCATTTTGGCTCTTACTGCTTTGTTTATGTGGTAGCCCAGTGGCAGTAATGTCTGAAGCCTGCCGCAGTGACAGTTTGACACCTACGGAGGCAGAGGTGAGCGCTGAGTGTGGCGCTATCAACAGCTTTGGCTTATTAGCCCTCTGCTTTGACACCAGGCAAGCTCTCCTCAGGCTGTGGAGGAGAAACAGCAGAGGAGGAGGGCTTTGTCTTGTAAAATGTCAGGTGATTTAGTGCGTTCTCTTCTCATTGCATGCAAGGAACTTTGGGCAATTTGGAATTTGATTTTTGACTTTTTTTGAAGGGGTGAGTAGTTGGTGGCATTAATTAAGTAGTTACTAACCCTAAATCATTCTTAATAAAATGCTCATTATTAATTGTCTTTCTTTATGCTTTATTAAGTGTCAAAGTGTTACCAAAAAAATTTATCACTGTTTACCACACTGCTTTTTGCTTAAATGCAATTATGAATTTCAAATGACGCCTAAACGTCTTATTTGATTGTGAGCGGGGTTAGGGGTAGGTGAAAACTGGAGTTTTTTAAAGCACTGAAGCTTTGAATGGAGGACAATACAACTTTACATGCATGAATCACTCTAAATACAACAATACTGCTTGGATTATTTGGACTAATTCAAGAAGGATCCAACAAAAACTCGTCAGAGAATTGCAATTGGTCCCCAGGCCATAGTGCGGACACCCCAGCCGAAATCAAACACAGTAAACCCAATGTGGTTGTAACCTCTTGTGGTGGACTTTCAAATGTCATCCCCCATTCAATCATTTGCTTATTATCTTTCACTAACTTACAGTCTCCTGGCTATGGCAAGATAAACAAACACTCATTACGCCCCTTGTGAGTGCGTGTTGTTCTTACCCTAGAGCCATCAGCGTGTGAGCTACCCCAGTGTCAAACCCATTCATTTGTACTGCTGCTGTGGCCCAGTTGCTCTTGTCTTTAACGCAGAGACACTCAAGACACAACTCGAGACCATTTGTTATCTGTTGCTTGGGCACAAGTTATTTAGCCTGTCAGCAGAATGATAAACTCTCCCCAGCCATGGTGTCACTTCCACAGCCTGCTCCTCCTCCGTTAGCCAATAAAGCTCCGATGTGAGCAGCAACCAAGAGATTTAGCACCAAAATAAGATGTCAAGATCCGAACTGACAACTGCAGTGAGAGAGTGGAATACTGCCTTGCATCAGTTAAAGGGTCTGTAGCTGTAGATTTTGTTCAATGTAGCAAAATTTGCCTCGGCCCAGGACAGATATAGTGTATGAGCAGCTCTTGAGGTCAAAGTAAGTCTGCTATGTACTGTTCATTTAATTATAAAGCCTTTTATAACAAGAATCAGGAAGTGCACAGTTAGCATTCTTGTTGTTGATAGCTTTACAGCGATCGTAAAACTCTGAAAACTGTGAAATGCGCTTATAGACTCATTGAGGTGAATAACTAGGATGCTCAGAATGCTTAAGGTGAGGAATAAGGACCACGCAAACTGTTTAAAATGAGCTAGTTCTGTTTTTCATGTTTTAAGACAGTGGTTCACAGCCTTTAAGCTGACTTTTAATCCAAAGTATTACAGAGTGCAGTCCTCTTTCCTGTATTCCAATGTGAATGACTATGTTTACATGCACAGATTACTACAAAGTATATTGCTTATTTTTGTACAGGCAAGACTCTTCACCCACATTGCCTCGTACAGTACGGTAAAACCAAAAGTCACTGGCATTTGAAAAAAATTTCATAACTCTTTTGTTTCTAAATATTTTTCTTTTATTTTTTCAGAGCATTTAGAACTACCCTTCCGACATTAATATGAGCAAATATAGCACCGAGGAACGAACCCTCATTGTACAGTGGTACTTTGAGTCACATGGGTCAAATTCAGAAACCCAGTGGTGTTACCGTCGACATTTTAATACCAGAGATGCCCCAAGCGTAAATGCCATTAAAGGAGTAATAAGTGGTTTTCAAAGACAGGGGGCAGTATGTGATCTCCCGAGACCTGACGAGACCTGGGGCTATTTGAAAGAAAAGGTCTTTGTGAATAAACCTCAGACAATAAATGACTTAAACATAATATCAAGGATCAAATAAGAGCCATAAGCCCGGAAATGCTTTCAAATGTTATGCAAAGTGTGTTGGATCAGGCTATTCAGTGAGAAACAGAAAATGGTGGACACAAACATTATTTTTTTTTTAATTAGGTCATTTTTACTTCCCCTAGTTTAAGTAGTGATAAGTTCAAGTGTAAGTGAACAATTATAACCGTATGTATTGCCAAAAATCTCAGAAGGTTCAGTTTACCTAATGCTAAAATTTGGTGAGTATAACTTAAGAATTATGGAAGCTATTAAAGATTTAAATGTCTGACTTTTGGGCCACCCTGTACAAACAAAAGGCTCAAAAAGCATGTTTGTTTTTTTTTTTCACTTAGAACATATGTGTTTTTACTGTCAGTGAGTTTGCATCTCCACAAACCTGACTCTTAATAGACCTGGAGGTCTCTTTCTACTTATCTCTATGGAAGTTGTGCTCAACACATATCTATTTTCACAGAGAATATTTCTAAGTTGGGTTTTAACTTTCTTTTTCCATGGAATCATGCAGGTAACATGCCACCTCCAGACAGTTACGTAGTGTTGCTTTCAGCACCAACTCATTTACAAATTAATATCGAGATCAGATGGGAAAATGTGTTGCTCATTAATTTTTCTCTGACGTCCAAATAAATATAGAAATAGAAACAAACAAATACAAATCTCAACCTTACTTCATAGTTATTTATGCAGTCATCTTTCCTACATGCAAACGGACTAAACACCACTAGCCCGAAACACAATCTCCTTGGCTATAGCTGCTGGTTTTCCATTGACTGTACAGAGCTGGAGCAGCAAGCTTCAGATGCTTCTATAAATTCCTGGGGCAGCCGCTGTAGTGCTGTGAACTGTAAGAAGTCCTGGTCTTGCACACAGAGACTTTGTGCCCGCTCCTCCATTAATCACAGTTAACTTGACATTACAGGCTTCTTTATTGGAGGTGAGGGCAGGACCACGGGTGAGGCCAAGGTCAAGGCAGGGGTCAGTCCTGTGAGTTTGTTGGCGCCCACTTCTTCTTTTGGAACACTGTCTCAATTAAAAGCAAGTTTTACATCAGTGCTCTGTTGTGCTGTTGTGTCTATAGGATGTAACATTTTGTGGTTCAAATGACAAAAGTGCAGAGATTGTTGCTTCGTGTAATAGTCAAATTTAAACTTCTTTAAGTAATTGTGACAATATGTAACTGTATATTACCAGTTACCAGATATGAAAATGTAAACCAGGATATGAAAATTTGATTTCATAGTGTTGCATATTTAATCGATGGTGTACTGTTTAATCGAGGCTCAAGGTTTAATTTGGATACTCTTATTTTTCCTCTTTACTCACAGCAAAAAAGGGAACAGTTTAATTGATCATATGCTAAATTTGTTGCCTTGGGAATCCAGAATGATATCTCTCTGCACCTTTTATATAGAGGGATAGCAGTTTGGTCATCATTCTCTGTATCGAGCCAGACCCAAACATGTTCATTCAGTCAGATTTATTTATTTCAGTGACGCAGGCGAACTGAAGGAGCTCATTGGTCACTTATCTTTTACAAATAAAATCATTTTTTTCTCACCTCAGATTAAGAGTTTAGTGCTTCGTTATTTATTTATTCTCAAAAAAATCTGCAACGTTTTTTACAGTCCATTGTGATATTTTTCCCCTTTCTTCCTTCCTTTTTCCTCATAAATGCAAAAACAGTACCACTTCATTTTTTATCTTTTTTGGCTATTACCTGTAGAAATTCTGTGAAATTCTTGGATTTTGTAAAACTCAAATATCTGTCTACACAACTGACCTCTCAATTTCTCTGTACCAACAGTGCTGTTCACTAACATGGAAGAATACAAAGGCTGTGTACTTTTACCATCCAAACAGTACGTACTTGACATATGTAGATTTATGCATTTATGACGCTACACTGACATCACTTACATTACGAACGGCGCGACCCGGGCTCTTAATGTTCCAGCCATTGCCCCCTGTAAAACAATTATGGGATGTTTTGACAGTGTGCCATTTGGCTGGGAACCCCCTCTTTCAGCGGCCCACGCCCTGACACAGTGATTTGGGGATTTGGCCCCGTGTTATTGGCCCCTGGGAGCACAGGCTGAGTGTGGAAATTGCCACCTCTGATTGATTATCTTCCTGTCACCACGAGGTTACTCACAAAGCGCTCTTCTTTGTGCTGCCCAAGAGATCCAAGCCAGCAGTGCACATGCAGGAGCTGGGTTTGGGTATAGTCCGACCGAAGGCGTACCGGATTTTTACTGTCTTAAAAACGTGAAATACAAACTAGTTTATTTCAAAGAGTTTATTCCAAAGTTATTCCTCATTTACTTCATGCATTACGAGCGTTCTAATTAATCACCACAATGAGTTTATAAGCACGTCTCACAAATTGTCAGAGGCTAGATTGGAGCTTTGCCATCACAGAAATGATAAAAGCAACTAGCATGCTACTAGCACACTTCCATAACCTGATTTTAGCTGTTGGATTTAAGCCTCATCTCTGTTGATTTGAAGTCTTGTGCAGTCAGCTTTCTTTGTGTTGCTAATCTGCACTGAAAAGCTGCTACAAACAAGTTAGCTACCATGATTCCAGTATGAAAAAGAAATAAAAAACTTCAGAATACCCGTTCATTATATAACCTAAATGTTAAAGGGGTGCATTACATATTAACTCCTCTTTTCGTGATCATCTACCTGCTTTTCTATAATATTATTCTACTATTTTACATACATTTATTTTTACCACTTCCACTTATAGGATTAATATGTAAAATCTAATTTTCCCATGACGTTTTAAATTATAAACTAAAATATTATTTTTCCCTGATGGACAAAAATGGCTTTGGTACTATAACCCAGTAACTGTCAAAACCAAGATGGCCTCCAGCATGGACCCATCTGTTTCACTGATGTCGAATGAGGGAACATTCTGAGTTAAAACAAATTATATTTTGATTGAGACGTGCATATTTGAGAAATTCTGCTTTGTCTATTTCCACATATCCACTATCTCCACTCACATTTCCACGTCACACTATAAAAAAAAAAAAAAAAAAACTTCAAAGACTTCAGACTTCGGGTCATGCATTTTAGATTTAAAAATGTTTTGACTTTTTTTTTTTTTTCTAAATTTTTTTACTTTAAGACTTTTTTTATTTTCTAAATTAAAGTAATCAATGATAAAAAAAAAAAAAAAAAATAATAAGAAAAATAAGATTACAGTAATTGTGAAATGTGGGAAAGTAAATGTCTGCATGCATGTTATTCTAGTTGTACTTTACTAACAAAAAGGCCTGATGCAATTCACATGAGAAGAAAAAAAAAAAAAAAAAATCAAAAGAAATAAAAATGTAAAAGCTCCTCAGAACTTAATGTTTCTGTCCGGTGTGTAATTGCCTCTTTTGTAATCTTTCACGACTTCTCTCTCACTCTCTCCACACAGCTTGCACTGACACACTCCCCAGCTAAGGCCTGACCCCTGCTGACCAAAAGTAGTCCTGTCTTTAAAACTCTTAAACTAGTCCAGCTCACACTATCCCGCCACCCTCTGTTGGTGCTAAATCAGTTATTGCACTGGAGGCATGAAGCCAAAAAACATATGGGATTCATTTCACTACTGTCTTGGAACTCTGAGCGGGTGTGATTGAGGTGGCTTAATATTGTTGATACTTGACAAAGTGTGGTCACATTGTGTACAGGTCCGAAAGTGTCTGTGGGCATGTGATGTGTTGTGTTCAAGGTCTGTTGCTATAGTTGTGTCAACGGAGCTCTGTTTACTCGAAGAACACCTGCTGGAGACTGGGGCCTTCGGAGAGGTGGAGGTAAGTTCAGGGGGAGGAAGAAGGGGAGAAGTATTAAAAGTGGAAATATTGTGTTAACCAAAAAATAGTAGAATACCTTTATCTAAAAACCTGTAAAATATCAGTACCAGGGGTGTAGCACCAAATTCTAGGCCCTGGGTACAAATGATCTGGGCCTGCTGCATGACTACACGCTGTCTAATGAAAAATGCCCATTACAGACTTTGTGAAGGGCCCTTCTCTGCTCTGGGCCCTAGGTAAACAGTGCCCTTTACCCCTCCAGTCCGACGCCCCTGATCAGTACTTAAAATAGAAACAAGCAGGTGAAGCCGCTAGGCCAAGGTGCAGGACAGATCTGAGAGATAAGCCAGTTCACTCTAAGTATTAGGACTGTTATCGGCTAAAGAAATTCTAAAACATGGCCTGCTGATCGATTTGTTGACCAAAAGCTCTCAAACAATGATCTGACTATGTAACTGCACTCAAATTACTGCACGAGTTCATGCAAAACAACTACTTATGCAGTAAGTAACAAGTATGGAAAAAGGCAGATTTAGCACAGGTTTCACTCCCAAAGCCTCAGCTAATCCGCTCTCTAAAGTCTCCTTTCTGCTGTTGTTCATATAATTCATTCTAAATAAAATAATTGAGTAATACAAATTTTGACCGACTAAGACAGGCATGCCCAAACTGTGGCCCAGCGGCCAAATGCGGCCCTCAGACCAATTTTTCTTGGCCCTCAAGCTTCTAGATGAAATGGCCCATATTACCTTAAAGAATACTTTTATACTGTACATTTCTGAAAATCTACTTTAACAAGCCCACATAAAATATTTAATGTGTCCCAATGAAGATGTAAGCATGAATACAGATCTAATGGTTCAGTCTAACTTGTAATAATAACACAGATTTGAAGTATTCACTGTATTGGTGACCAGTCTATGGCCCTCAATCGGCCCTCATCTGTCTGTGTTTTTAGTATGTGGCCCTTAATGAGAAAAGTTTGGACACCCCGGGACTAAGGCATCAATCGATTAATCGAGTAAAACAACTAAATGACTACAGCCCTATAAGAATGCAGGTTTAGTCTTTTTGCAAGCCTCCTCATATTACAGATCATTTAAACAATTAAAGATGATTTAAACAACCTACTTTTATCTTATCTTTTTGTAGTATATCGCCCCCCCCCCAAAAAAAGTGTCATAGTGGCTAGCTTTAAATAAACTGACAGAAATGACTTTGGTCTTGTCACAGCTGTTATTAAATGATGACATACACTTTCTCATGACTACCATGACCAGTCTATAATAAACATGTGTGGCAGGTGCTTCAGGATTATAGAGGTGGGTGGTCTTTGGTTTCGTTTTGCACAAAGCACAAAGATGCAACTGGTTGTAAACGCTCATCCTTGTCATCAAGTGAAATAAAAAAACACACACACACAAATGAATAACTGTTCTTACACACTGATGTTCATTAAAGGGCCCACATTACGCTATTTTTTCCCCATCAAAACATACCTGGAGTTGTGTTTTGTCTCATTCACACAGGTTTAACACACAACCCTGCACAGTGAGGCTGAGTTTCTCTCTCAAACATTCTGTTCGACCTTGTGATGTCATGTGGTAATACAGGAAGTGCTCCACTATGTTTTTGATGAAGTAACAGCATTATAAAATGTCACAAGAGTCAATTTTGCTATATAGAAGCTTTAAAGCCAATTATACCAACAGTACAAAAAAATAAATTCTTAATATCTGTATAAATAGTATGGAGTATGACATTTCCGAGCTGCACCTGTGCACCTGCAGGAATGGAAGCATGTGGCAGTTGTCTTTACAAATAGACATGAGCATTAGCCATGGAGAGCTTTGTCCTTGATGCTGTGCCAGTGCGGCCCTATTAAATACATGTGGCTGTGATGTGTGTCAGAGTATGTCATGAATTACAACCATGTAGACCACAATCCGCTCCACAGGAAGCTCGGCGGATTTTCACCATGTCCCTCTACACAGCATCAATTACACTCTTCACAACAAACATTCCAACTACAGTTATTTCAGTAGAAGTTAGTTTGGTGGAGTATGGGTGTGGAATTATCTCAAAATGAAATGAAATAGTTTAAAATCGCATACTGCAGCTATGTTGGACCTGGAATAATTTTTAGAATGGACTTGATGTGTCTCAGAATTAGAATAAGACCACATGTAATATAGAAACTGCTTGTGTTTTCACTTTAATGTGTGCCGGAAAGCATGAGTTCTGTGGTATCAAAATCAGTATCGAGTATCACACCTTTTCCTTATCATCACAAGAGACTTTGACATTTGTGACAACACTAGACTGAATAAATAATTAAATTAATAGTTTTTTGCATCCTCTGTGGCAGACTGTCACATATTATACCAATGGGTTTTCTGACCATCAAGAACTACAGCAGCTCTACCACTTTCATGCAGGAATATATGGTTAAGTGTATTGCCTATGGGCACAACAACACTATACAATGCCAGCAGTGAGGATGAAATCACTCATGGGGGTCGGACATTCATGGGCAAACCTCTGTGTCTCGCCTTGGTGCCATTACTACTAATATTACTATTGCTACGATACTACAACTACTTCTACCATAGCAACAAAAAAAAATAAAAAAAAAAAAAACAGTAGCATTATGTCTTTTTTTTTTTTGGTCAAGTTGTCAGAATTAGATTTTCTTTTGCTACAGCTATTCAGAACCACAGCTCAGCACTTTCTGTTATTGTAGCCTCTTGCAATAAAAACTGAACAAATAAACCAAAGTGAAAGACCTAAAAAGCTAATTAGCCAGGTTTTGCCAACCCATGCTCTCCATTTCCACAATAACCGCGCAAAATTACAAAAAGGTGGGCAAACATTACATTTAGTCTGTCAAAACATGGTGCGATAATACTACGTTACAGCTCATTTTCCAGCAGCCCGCCTGTGTTCTCGGTTATGGTTTGATCTCGTGCCATCTGGCGACAGCTTTTAGCGCAGGTTGGCACGGGTCCATGTCTCACTTCCATCTCACCGGTAATGCTTAAGGTCTATTTATACAGTGAGAGCAAATGGCCACAGCAGCGCTTTCAGTGTGGTATTAACAAGCACAGATATGTAACAAAGACACGGGTGCCTGACGAGTTATGCAGCGAATTTTCGAGATGATGACCAAGTTTACGAGTAAGATTTCGATGGATTATAAAAATGCGCTAGGTTGAAATCGGGGCACGCAATGAAAGTCAGACCCATAGTTCATTAGTTCAAAGGCTGTAGAGGTTTGAGAATCATGCAAAAGAAGTTAATAGACCATAGTATTAAACAACTTTTGCACTTTTTGAAGGACTAGTACCTCGGATGTTGGTGCTTCTTTGCTAATTCCGTCATTTTGCAGTTTACCTGAGATTAATTTCTTGAAGCAATCATTTAGAAAACCTCTACACCCACTTGTTAGCCTCTTAGCAAGAAAATCTGCTATGTTCACCACTGAAGTATTCCCTATTGGATTTAGAAGGTTAACTGTCATACCCACTGGCATACAAGCAGCATACAAAAACAACTTCAGTGTCAGTTCAGTCTCTGTAGTGCCACAATTTACACCTCTTAACACATCTTGGCTCAACTCTCACTACTTCACTTTTCATTTTGACGTTCAGGCAAGAGGACGTGGATTTGGACATAGGGACCAAGGACTCAAACTTGACTAGTTACACCTCTCAAGTCTTTGGCACTGCCTCTATACATAAGTTTTTATGAACACAAATGAAAAAAAAAAATACAATAATAAGAAATCTCTTTGTAAAACGATAATGACTTGACTTTGACTCGGACTTGATCAATGAGGACTCAGACTTGGATTTGCATCTCGAGAACTTAATCTGGACTCAGCTCAAACCAGAGTGATTTGAACTGGGTGTTGAACAATAAAAACGTGGCTTGATCTTGAAAAATCGGATCTAACAATTGCTATAACCATCACCGCTAATAAAAGACACTAGGTTCTTCCATGTGGACTTGACCTCCCCATGGACCCTCCAACACAACTGGACCACCTCAGTTTTATGGCCTCACACTGTTGACTGTGACAGAGTTGCTTTTACCAGGCTGCATAGGGACATCTGCTGCTCCAGAGGCAGCGGCCACCTGTTTGTAGAGCCCATCCTCCTCAGAACCTCCATCCATGACACGGGCATTTGTCGATGGCATTAGCCTCACTGCTTCATGTGATGTGACACACTAAGCTCTGTGTAAACGACTAGCTCAGATTTCCCATTAAAGATGAACAGTAAGGCCGCGCCAGGGGGAGAGGGTTGGTCTTTTTTGTAGTTGAAAATACTTTGCGGGACAGCCTGGTAAATTGTTGATTTAGTTAAACAAAATATGACACTGGGTTCTGAAAATTGAGCTAAAGTATTTTCTAGTATTGTACAGAATTACAAAGATTTTCGCCTGTCCAGTCATTTGAAGCACATCAACAGACTCTCTCTGTTACGATTTGGCCTGGGCCACAGATGGTTCGGAGACTGAAACAATCACCGGACAGCATTGTGGTTTAGGTATAGTGAAGCCAATGGAGTTATTTCTCTCAAATGGATTTTTAAGAAGTTAGATTTTTCGAGTTGTTCCGCTGTTGTAACGCTTCTCAAAATAAGCTTCAAATATTTGTCTGGGATTCGCTTTCCGTGAGAGCCGTTCCAGATTAATACATTTGTAGAACTCCATTCTCAGTGCTACATGTATCAATTCGGCAATAACAAGGTTACCTAATTTCAACCCTTGAAAGGAGAACGTATGTATTTAAAACGTTCTCTCTAGCTCTCACAAACCCTTTGGCACATCTCCAGTAATCACATGCATTACATACTGAACAGTTTTTCACAAGGCAGAGCAAAACACAACTGGACCGCTGTCACCCATCCAATAATTCTTATCCCAAAACATTTTTTGTGACGTATTAGGCTCTTTTTTACAGATGTCCACTTGAGTTTTACATTTCGATTCAAAATGAGCTCAGCTGTCTGACTTAGATTTTGGCACCAAATGCTTCTTTTACAGCACAATCTATGGGGCAGGGAGGGATTTTTTACTCATTTACAAGAACATAGTTGGGTAAACCCAGCTCTAAAGTGTGTTCATGGGTTCCCTAGAAACCAAGCCCTACAGAAAGCACTTTCCAACTCGGCGAGGTCATTCAGTTCATTGCAGTAGCTATTTAAAAGTTGTAAAGGCAATATATAGTCCTGTCCCAGTGTGTTATTTATACACTTGTATATGAAAATCCATGGCCACTTGCCCATCACTTCCAGGCTCAGTCCAGATGCACTCCCTAAAACAGCCGTGCGGATAATAAGGTGCCAAAATGACTGTATGATTATAATATAGCAGCAGGAGGAGATGTGACTGGACTGGGAAGAAGGTTTGGTTAATTGCTCCTACGTCTCTATGGTTTTCTGAAGCATGAATATCACTGCTCAGTATCATGAGATATTGTGTGACAGTTGCCCTTTCTGAGGTCACCAGCAAATATTTACACTGGCACTTGCACAGTTTTTTGATTGTACTTGGAATTTTTGCAGAGAGAGAGAGAGAAAAAACAACTTGTTAAAATACACAAAAACTCCAAATCAAAACATCTTTAAATGCAAAAACTCAAATAAAATCAAATACTGCTTTTACATGGAGGTCAACCTGTGTGTGTCCTCTTTCCATGGGTTTCGGAATTATAAGAAATAAGGCATTGGCAACCCAAGTTCAGTTTTGATTGTAGTACCTTAAACAGTATGAGGACTGACTACATACACTAACCTTAAATTACTTATTTTTGGCAACAATACGATGTTTAAAATGCATGTCAGTAAGAGAGAGAAAGGTCTTAAATTAATTGTCAAATGCTATTCTATCCAAAAGTTACAATAACATAAGATAGCCAGACTGATCCAAACCAATCCCCTACTGCTTCAACAGTCCATTCTTCACAGTGGGTGGGATTGTTTAACTGTTTGTATGTTTTGCAGAGTGTGAGAATTCTTCATGCTGGGCGTTAGAGTGCCGAGGGGTGATGCAGTAGAGGGAACACGTTCAACTTCCTGTCTGTGAGTGGATCAGCTCTGACAAAGTGCTTGTTTCTCACCAGGGGTTAAAAACAACAGAGCAGCACTTCTTTCCATGCAGGCAGGTTAATTAGGTTCCCACTGGAGCTGGGCAGGTTCTCGCCTTGCCTCACTCAGCGGGAGGAGAGCCATGTCTTTAACTCCATGTGATAGATGGAACCAAAGGGCCTTCCCTGACCTTTTATTACCATGTGGTTTTATCTTATCTGATCTTTAGTGGAGATATGGTCCATTAACACATATCCTCCATATCCTCCAGTGTTCCCGTGGTGTCAGCAAGCTTTCATTATGACCTTTTATTTACCTACCTAAGGATGAAAACGTTAAAAACATTAGCTATATTTTTAGATTATATGAATGCATTAACCTAACAAAAGTCTTCATGAATTCATAAGTTAAGTCTTCTAAACTTAGGGTTGAGTTAAAGAAGTTCTAAAAACGTGTAATAAAAATATCATGCAGTATAGTTACAGTAGTCCTTTATTTGTCATTATGCACGCAAGTACTATGAAATTATGTGTATCAGATGGTTGGTTAGTTATAATAATGAGAAAAAAACAAACTATGCACATGTACAAAGTTACATGTGGGCAGTACACCTTTTCAGAGAAGCACGTAACTGATTTGTGTTGAAGTTTGTTCAGCAGAAACAACTGAATACATTTTTTTTTCCCCCTAAATGTTTATATTGTGTATATTTGTATATTTAAATAAACCCCTCAGCCTTTCCAGGAGGTCTCAGACAATTATAAAAAATACTCTGCCCGGCCAAAAAAGAAGTTGCCACCTGGATTTAACTAAGCAAACAGGTACAAGCCTCCTCCAGTTGGTCAGGTCTAGGTTCAGCAACAGTCTGTGCTCAAAGAATGAGGTCAGCTGATTACCTGAATATATCAGTCAATGGATTTTTTTCTTCCCTGATGGCACAAGCATATTCCAAGATGACAATGCCAGGATTCATTGGGTTCAAATTGTGAAATAGTGGTTCAGGGAGCATGAGACATAATTTTCACACATGGATCGGCCACCGCAGAGTCCAGACCTTAACCCCATTGAGAATCTATGGGATGTGCTTGAGAAGGCTTTGTGCAGTGCAGCGGTCAGACTCGACCATCATCAAGGCAAGATCTTGGTGAAAAATGAATGCAACACTGGACGGAAATAAATCTTGTGACATTGCAGAAGCTTATCGAAACAATGCTACAGCGAATGTGCTGTAATCAAAGCTAAAAGCGGTCCAACCAAATATGACCTTTTTATATGGTGGTGACTTTTTTTTTTTTTGACCAGGCAGTGTACTTTTGAGTCCCTGTTCAAAAATGTAGAGAGTAGAACAAGAGTAAAGATACCATCTCTTGAATGTAGTAAAGTACAAAGTCTCCACCTTAAAATGTACTTAAGTAAAGTACATATTACTAAAATGTATACTTAAGTACAGTACTTTACTACTTTTACTTTGTTATGTTCCACCACTGAAAACTTATCGATCTGGTACCATATACCATTGATTGATAGGGAGATTAAGCAATCAGGGAAATGCATGGTCAGTTCAAGTCAAGACAGGTTATATATTTTGTACTGAATGATATATCTTCCACATTAGAGAAATATGCTACAAATTAGCAGCTGTGATTGGAACATCTCAAATAGGGACGATTGTTTGACACACTTATGGTCTGCTTCCAGAAACATTTGCACAGGAAGTAGGAGGGAACTGGCTAGTCAGGCAAAACTTATTCTAAATGAGTAACCGATGAGCTGGTCCACTTCACTGTGATGCAACGGGCAAATCAAGTCCCACTGCCAATAACAGGATTACACTAGTCTGTAAAACCCTGGCAGAACGGGATGAAATTGGCTGAGGGACTAGACAAGAGATCCTCGATATTGAATTTACTGAAAAATGGTTAGGTTTCAGCTGCAATCATGTCCACTTTCCTCCACTCCCCCTCTCCTTGCAAACCTTGTAAATTGTAGTCAGTCCCAGCGTGTCTTCTACTGCCCTTCTCCTTGACTTCCCTCATTGTTTTTGGCAGAGCAGCTGTTGGGAGATTTAGAGATCATCATTCAGTCCAGCAAATAGGACGACAAGATGTTAGCTTCGGAGAGCCCACTGTGAGACGAGTTTGTCCCGCACAATTTGATAAAGAGTCCGTGTATATCGGTGACAGCCAAATCCTTCCCCGGTGAACAGCAGGCCGGACTGGAAAACAGACACACTCCCTCCAATTTGTTAAGATGTGACTTAAGTGATTTTGATGTGCTCACACGGCAATTACGATCCGGCAAAAACATAAAGTTGGCTGGTCAGGGGAGGTTAATACTATGTCAGTGTTATTAATGCTAAAATTGCACGCATTTATCATTATTTGTCACTATGCATATCAGTAACAAGTAAGAAAAACACACAGCTGTACACAAGCCAAACAATAAGGGGAAGTGATATGCCCAGCAGTGTCAACACCAAGCATTTTTCTTTTGTCACGAGGGTTCGTGAGTATAACATGCCACTGCAGATTATGATCAAACTAGCAAAACACAAATTGCATATATATTTTCCCAAGCACTGAATTAAGGATAAATAGTTAATCTTAATAATATTTTTTACACCCTTTGTAATGTTTTGATATGATGTGCCAACCGATTAAATACCTTTATGTATTCCCTCAAAGCGATTTAAATTAGTGACAAATAAAACGTGGAGGAGTAGCGGCTCTAATCTGAGCTCTGCCTGGCAACCAAAGCTCCTTATTTGATTGAAATCTCAAATATCAGTTTAAGACCCTGATAGGCGAGAGCTGGAATGGGGAAAATTCACCACCACAACCTTTTGTCCTGAACACATTACCTCAAATACACCTGCCCATCCACAAAAGGGACACTCCAAAGCTGGATTACATGGTTAGCAAAGTAACTTCAAGGTTAACTTTGCTTTTGCAGTATTATGAAGCTGGATCAGACTACTTATTACAGCCTCTGAGAATTGGTTCTTCTTTTATAAACTAATGAAATACTTCCTCCATTAATGATTCCTTTTATCATTGCCGCCTAGGGTCACTAAGCCCTAATCCCGCTCCATTCTTTCTCCTTTACTACAAGCAAAAGTATTACGCTGAGTGGGTTACTTGCAGATTGCCTGTTATACAAACTATGAGAACTAAAGCAGCCTGGATTCACAAGTCCCAAACCGGCCCACACTTGCAATCAGTGTACACCCGGCGTTATGAAGCGTACAACCTTCAGCAAGAGGGAGGTTCGTGCAGTTGGCTCACACATGATGCTGCATTAATGTAATCTTAACCTTGAATAACCCTTCATCTGATTTATAAAGCTTATAATCACACTATTTGACCTTTACTGTTACATTTATAATATAGTTCTACACATTGAAAAATGAGTTCCCCAAAAGCTCTGTTTGCCTCATGACCTGCAGCTGTATTCTGCATTCATCTTCATTTGTCTATACATTTCCCATTGATCAAAGCTTTGTCAGCAGCTTTTTGCAATCTCTGCTTATAGTATTTCTTCATTTAATATCTTTCCATGACAGCGTTTGGCTTGGTGCATTGGGGAGCTCTCACGTACAGATTCATCATATCCGAATCAATTTGCGATTGGTCGGATTCGAGCCATTCATGAGCTTTTCAGAACTGTCCAGCCGATCCATGTGACTGACGTGGCAGCTGAGGATCTAACGCAAAACTCTGGATGACCACTCTCCCATGCGTAGGCCTCCCTAAGTCATCCATCAAGAGGAATTTTATTTTTCTCCTTAATGCGGTCTACATGTTGTTTTGGAAGCCGCAGAAATGATGGGAATTTTGCTCAGATCGGAGCGTGGATGAAGCGTGTGCAGCCATTGTTATCGTCAACAATTAGCCTCTTTCATCGAACTGGCAGGAAGTAAGTGACTGGCCATGTTTAAAATGGAGGCGTGCTCCTGCAGACTGGTGCCAACGCTGGGTAAGATCAAATAGTCCGAACCACTTCATTTGCCAAGGACTGCAATTAATGCACATTCCAGTTCAGAGTCGATGTCGGTTTTAAATGTCTCCAAAATTTCCTTTTAAACAATTGTGGAAATAGTATGGATTATTAACATGTGTGTCGACTCAGGTTGGCCGCACAAGAAATGAACCGTTCACCATTGATGAGAGAGCTAATAAATGATCATATTTGTCAAGAAACATACCTTAGTGAAAAGTATAGTATTTTGTTTCATAATCAGAATAGAGAGTACATTTTTGCTACAGTCGGTGTTTGCTACAGTTAAAAGGCTGGAAGCATTTTCAAAACGCTTACCAAGAAGATAGCCCAGAATTCATTGCAATCACAGAATAATTTACGTTTTTTTGTTTTTTAATTAACTTTTTAGGCAGAACATGGACCGTGTTTCCATGTGTAATGCTGGACCAAGGTCATTAAAATAAGCAAAGGATTAGAATGAAAATCACTAAAGAAAATATAAAAGTAAATGGTCGGATTTTTTTCCATTTTTATTTCTGCCATTGTGTCGTAAAGGGGTAAAATATACTGTAAAGCAATGAAAAGTGTTCTGAGAGTTCAACAAAATCTAAAGGAGTCTAGACTGGGCTATGCAAGCTGACACTGGCTGGCAGAGGAATCATATAACCATAAATGGCACAACTACTTACTAATGTTTAAGACACTTTTATATTGCTCTGAGCTTGTTGTGATTTTATAGTGGTTTTGCTCCTCAGCTCTCCATTTATGAGTTAAGAAGCGTTTATTAAGATGACAAATGGACATGGGCTCCAGCAGCTGTAATTATCACCAGTGCTCTGTTTACATTACACAGCGCTGAGCCAGGCCTCACATCTCCCTCACAGCCCCTTAAGTATTTGATACCCTGCATCACGCTGTGTTTACGATACCGCCAATGCCTTTATTACTCTCGGGCCTATCATAACAGTTGGGCACTTGCTCGGGGCCCGAGGTGGCAGACAGGCACTCCTTAGATGGGAGAACATATGCATGGTGATGGATGTAATCCCTCTCCCCTCACTGCCCTGCTCCACACTGTAAAAAGTTCTGAATCATCAGACTTTCAGACTAAAGGAATCTTACTTTACAGCTAGAACAATTCTTGTGATATTTGTGAGTTCACAAATGCACTATAGAAAGCATTTTGTCATACTCCTGTTTCTGTGATTGGGCCCCAGGGTTCGCACGCATTAAGAAAAAAACAAACCAACAAACAAACAAAAAAAAAAGTCCAAAACCAGTGGAATGCATGTATTTTCCATTGTTTTTATGAAAGTAGCGCTCCTCTGTTAACACAAACATGCCCCCTCCACTCTCTCTCACACAAAAAGAAGTTCCACAGAGCACTGATGGCTTTGGAAATGAAGATTTGTCACCAAAATTGAGGATTACTTTTAGTGAGCATCATTTCAGATTGATAATGTCTCGAACTAAATTCAAAGTGCTATGGATATCAGTTTGACTGGTTTAAAGAAAATCATGTGGGTACATAACTATTTTATGTTCAGGGAAGGAATATGATCCCAACTAATACACAATCCTTTTACCAAAACTGGAACTAAAAAACAAAAGACCGTATGTAACTTGGTTGCATGATGTGTTTTACAGTGCACTCGCCCCCTGTACTGGTCTGTTAGCCGCAGATCCCTCTTCAAGGCTGTGAACCGGCATAGTGCTGCGGCCTGCTTTCATGCCTGTTGACTCCTGAGGCTCTGATGTCATAATGAAGGGACTGGCGCTTTGATACGGCGCCTCTGGAATTTCATGCTCCTGTGTGTGGAACAGGCTGAGGCACCCAGCTGGCAGGTACAGTAGAAACTGGAGTTTTATTAGCTCTGCCCAGGGGATTAGCGATGCTGGGAGGCAGGGGCCAGAGGGGCGGGGCAGCCTGAGCGGCGGCAGCACCAATGCCCATCACACTACATCAGGGCCCTGTGGGGCCACCAGGCTCCTGAGTCCATTCAACCTCTGAGCCACATTTCTCACGCCATCTAATGTGAGAGTGTAACACCAAATCTGATAATCTCTTTCAAAGACTGAGGAATCCACTGCAGTATATTACTGTGGCAGGCACTTGCCATGATCCATACACAGACATCACTGTTGTTCAGAATAAAGCAAAAAAGAAAAAGCTGCACGCTGTTGTGGTCATTCCCAAACTTGGTCACACAGTGACTACAACTTAAAACCATCTGTGCAGAGTGCAGAGGGTTGTCTATAGGGAACCCAGTTTAACTAATACCAAAACAATTTTTGAAACTGATCAAAGTAGGTGCCGGAGAGAAGGGTTTGAACCTTGCCAGATCTCATTTTAAGCTGCAGGAGCTTGTGTAGGACTCAGAGAGCAGTGGATGTCAGAGACACATGCATGGTCAGTGTATGTCTCTCAGTCTAAGTCTTTACTTGATCTAACAGGCTGCTCCATGTCAGGACAACAGCAGAACAAAGTCACACATGTCCACTCATACTTTTTATGATGTAATGTATTTGACCACAGCTAGAGGGGAGTAGCAATCAGCTGGGATAGATGACATTCCGGAGCACTCCACGGCTCTGGGCTTTCCCTGAAAGGCACCTTGCGACATTCAGAGTGATAGAGACATGTTAAAACTGTGGACTCTTTAAGGGGCCAAAAGAGATTACAGATTACAATTTATAACAATGTGAATTTGCCTCTTAGCAAAATGAAACCCCTAAACACATTTTTTTATACAATTCATATTTTGTTACTACTTTTTAATAAGTACACCTTAATTAGCCTTAGTAAAGCTTGAAGAAAGACTTAATTCATAATTAACAAATAGTATTAAGAATGAACCAGGTTTATTAAGTACTTATTTAAGGAGCTTGGGTTAGAAGCTGGGGTCAGGGAAATTGTTAATAAGCCTCTATTGTGTCTTCCTTTACTAAGGCTATTAGTTAGGGGTAGTTATTGGATTTTTTTTTCTCATCACAAATACCATATAGTTTGAAAAATGTAACTTTTTCTGCTCATATTATAAACCGAGAGACAATAAACTGGTATACAACCATGCAAGCAATTATAATAATTTTTTATGCCATATTTGCGAGATGCTGAAATGCAAAAGTGATGATGCACATTATAACCAACTCAATTATTTCAAATTTAAACATTCCCAAAAGAACTCAAAACTGGAATATTGAATCTCTTTTATGAAACATAAACATAAAAAAATAGGGTTATTATTGTTTACCTTGTACACAAAGCCTCTAGTGCGAGCGCCGTGGGACATTAGCTCACATGCAATTTTTCCTCTTTTTTCTGCTCTCTCTGCGTGGTGGAAATAAGCAGATTAAGTGATGGATAGGCCTCTCGGGAAGACGCTTTGGATGCAGGCAATTACAGGCTGTGTCTTCCAACAGCCGTGTCAGATGACAATTTCATTAGCTCAGATTAGGGCTGGATTGCATACGTTACAGCGCGTTATTACTCTTTTCTGCATGATGGAGCCACCGGGCTGCCTTTGACGAGACTTGGCACACGGAGCAGCAGCGGCAGTGTCCTCACGCATTGACATATAAACAAATTATATCCAGGCATAGAACAATAAAAAGAAAACAAAATTAGACTATTGAAAGTATTAATCTACAGCAGTGTTTGCAGTCCAAGTACGTCCAAGTATGGGTATGGTTTGGTGAAGGATTTGAGTGAGTGGAATCTAAAATCTGAGTCCTGAAATGCATTATAACTGTGAGTGGACTTGCCTCTCCCCTGATCTGACATAAGTTTGCCTGATGGCACCATGTGCTTTCAGTCCATTAAGATAGATATCCTCCTGACTACCAGAAGAAAAAAATTTTGTCCAATCACTTTTATTTTAAAATTCTCTCATCTTTGTAAGGTAATTAGAATACTGAAAACATTTTTTTTGCAAAAAAAAGTTTTTTATTTTCCAGACATCATCTGTCCACTACATTTTTGAAACACTTTCATACTACACTAAAAACTGTTAAAATTAATTAGACAATGTTTAAATGTGTTGTTTAAAGACTTATATTAAATATGCCATCAACATTTCAAGCCAAAATTTGCTCAATAAAAAGTAAAATGCACTTATTGTTCCCATTCCCACTTATTTTTTTATTGTTCCCATGAAATGTGCTTGGAGTGATGGACGGCATTTTTTTTCCTTGATGGAAAAAAAAAAGGTACCAAAGCCCCACCCCTTCACATTTGGTATCATTGAAAAGCCCTAAACGTCCTCTGTAGATGTCGAAGGGACTTTTTTCAGTTGTATGCACTGCGTTGGAGATATTCAGGTTTACTTATGTCCTCTAGAGAGGACAAATTTGAACTACTGGTAGTCAGGAGGCTACGTTTGTCATACTGTGAAGCTCTTTCAAAATAAGTTATCTAAAAACACTACAGTCACGTAAACTGTGCGTCCAGGAACTCGGGGAATGACTGTGAAAAGTTTATAGTTGCGGGGGGACACTACGATATCCAACAGCAACAAGGACAACTTAAGAAAGAGAAATGTGAACTGCGTGCAGAAACCAAAACTTAAATGGTAAGTAGCCTAATTAATGTGAGCACTGAAGCTTATGGTTATTGCTATGCAAAGCATCATCCCTCTTGTCAACTTTTGTATAGCTTTAAAACATAATTCAACTAATCAACAATGCAAATTTAAGCAATATAAAACAGTTTGGTGTTTAAATGTGAAAATATTACAGAGGCTAGCACTGCAGGAGCAGCTGATGCCTCTTTATGTGTCACTTTTGCTCCAGGTGTAAATTCCGGGTTATACTTTCCTTCATGGAGATGTTTATTGGTAAAGAATTAACTCTAAACTCTAAAAGCAGGTGACAGACACTCCACCAGCAAATGTCCAATGTGAACCTCACCTATTTTGTGTGTTAATTTATATAAATGTAATACGCTTGTGTGTATTACTAACTGGAACACTCACATGCTGGAAGGACTGCTGACTGTGGATTGTGTCAGGATCCCGTTGTAGGAATTGGAGGACATATGAGGAACCTTGATTGGACCATTAAAACTGGGGTAAGCAATTTTATTTATTTTTTTTTTTTTATTTTTTTCATATAACAGTTTGAAAAATCAGGTGTCCTAGCTTTTTCTTCAACTTCTTAAAGTTGGATAGTTCATATCCCAGACTAAAATTAAATCAGAAACCTCTTACTTCATTCAAATTCAAGCTCAACAGTTATGCGGCATATATCACTGGGATATAATATTATCGCGTCATAATAGTAATGATATGCATAGTTTTGATATGCTGGTGTCCTTATACAAAGTCAAGGTTCAAACTGGACTCGTCTGCAGTCATACTTAATGTTCTCTAATTTCCTGATACCCCATTCATTGCTGTTCTTACTATAGCCTTTTGTTGAGCATGTTTCTTCTCAGTAACACTTGGAGACATTTCACATCTGATTACAATTTATGGCTGCATTTCTGAGTGTTCACCATTAATCTCTGATAGCCACTGCTCACTTCCCTTTCTTCTCTTGTGTCATTGATACAAGACCAAAAGGAAAAAAAGGAGTTGATGAAAGGCTGATTGGAGCGATAAGCGGTTTTGGCTGCACTAAGAATAGGCCTCACAACTAAATTTAATGGAGAAAAAAACAAAAAAAAATAAAGTGACAGCAGGTCCAGTTGAGGTTATGCATATTTTAGATACCACTTCTACTACTAGTAAGACGTCATCAAGTCTGGTGAATTATTGATAAAATAATTGGTCAAATGATTGGGAAAAAAGTTGGATTTGAATTTGTAATGTCTGCTTTTGCTGGAAGGAGATGAAGAGAAATAGAAATGTTTGAACCTGGCACCCTCTAATCAGTGAAAGCAATTTATCAAATATGCACAGAAGGGAAATGTTGAATAAAAGATAATGTGCAAATTATTATTCATCATTCAAGAAATGTTCCTCCTAGTACTATAGTTTTGGTACTTTTATATTAACTTAAAAATGTACCTGGTCAAGAGCAGCGGTTTTGTCTCAGAACATCTCAGTGTATTAAGCTGAAGGTCCTATATGTTTAAACATTTTTTATTTTTGTGAATTGTTGTCATAACTTCTCATCCCCTCTGAACTGATTATTTTGTTTCCTTTTTCAGTGAGTGATGAAATCCTCACGGCCCAATGCGTCTTGCACCTTCGCAGTAATTTGATCTAATGTGGCTTTCATCAAGATGTTGCATTGATGATGGTGGAGTCTGACGCTGCACAAAGCTTCTCCAGCACATCCCAAAGATTCTCGATGGGGTTAAGGTCTGGACTCTGTGGTGGCCAATCCATGTGTGAAAATGATGTCTCATGCTCCCTGAACCACTTTCTCACAATTTGCGCCCGATGAATCCTGGCATTGTCATCTTGGAATATGTCCGTGCCATCAGGGAAGAAAAAATCCATTGATGGAATAACTTGGTCATTCAGTATATTCAGGTAGTCAGCCATGCCAATGTTCTGATGCCTAACTACCCAAACTCCTGCTGTCAGCAATTCATTTTCAGTTACAGATATAGAACACTAGTTTACATGGGGTCATGGGACTTCTTATTGGGTCCATGTTCGATTTTGTTTGAGTTGGTCAACTTAGTATACTTCACTGGTGGCACTGATATGATTTGTTTAGTCTTTATGTTTCTTTTTAATATTTCAGATTTGAAGCATTGTAGTTTGTGAAGTGTAATGTTGTCCATAATGCAGGGCAGCATGGTCTACATCTTCATCTCACTCATGCCACGGTAGCTGAGTGGCTGGCAATCTCAACTCATGTGCACGTGCAAGAAGGTTCCAGGTTCGAGTCAAATTTGCTCATTTGTGTCTGGGTCTGTTTCCACCAGGCAATCCGGTTTCCCCTATCAACCCGGAACATGCACAATAAGTAAAATCCTCCAGCTAAGGTAATTCTACTCATGTCTAGCTAAAGATCTGGAGATGGGTCAAAGGTCACGACAAGGCACAGTAGCGCCCACTGCATCATTGAAAGCTGATTCAAATGCAGGCAAAGGCTCACATGTGATGGCCCTCCAGGAAACCAGCATGGACAAAGATATACTTTCAGACCAGGACAATACATTTCTAAATAATTCTGAAACTGCTGATTTTTGCACGCGACTTACTTACAATCAATGACAAATAGCGTAGCATAGCAGTCACACATTCCAAATCCTTTCACCGCACATTGACTTGCAGCTGCTCGGAGTTTGAGGAGCTTCCAGCCGCGGCCCTTGCGCTTGATCCAGCCCACTCCCAACAAGGTGTCCCCGCGATGGGCCAGAGTCGGCGCTGATAGACGCTAGGCTCCGCTCCCTCCTGCCAAACCTCCCCTGGCTCATCTGTCCACAGAACACTCAGCAAGAGGACTGCCAGTGGTTCTGAGTGCAATCACAACCTTCACATTTGGCCCGGGATCAGTCCAGCACAGGGGTCTCTTCAGGAGCCAGTTATTTTGTATTTTGCATCGCATCAATCATGTTCTCTTCCACATTCTTTTTACTGACTGTTTGGTAATGGATTAAGGCACTCACTCACCACAGTGTTTTGTATTTTGTATTAGAAGAATGTGAGGTATGTTTAAATGTGAACCATATTATATTACAGGCTGGTATAATATTATCTTTGTCAGTCTCAGTTGTTTGCATCATAATATAGATTGAATAGCACTATCAGAATTAATGGGGGTGAGAGTAGCTCAGAGTGTCACAGAATGAGAACTGATACATTTAAACTCAACTTCTTTTTCCCTGAGCTCTTCACATTCATTTCTAAGGAAGCTCCCATGTAGCCAATTTCAAACTAATTGCATCCTGGTTAGTCGGGGACAGTACCTGTGGAATGGCAGACCGGGGTGGTGGTCCCTCTGTTTAAGAAGGGGGACCGGAGGTGTGTGTTCCAACTATAGGGGAATCACACTCCTCAGCCTTCCCGGTAAGGTCTATTCCAGGGTACTGGAGGAGGAAATCCGACCGATAGTCGAACCTCGGATTCAGGAGGAGCAGTGTGGTTTTCGTCCCGGTCGCGGAACACTGGACCAGCTCTATACTCTCCATCGGGTGCTCGAGGGTTCATGGGAGTTTGCCCAACCAGTCCACATGTGTTTTGTGGACCTGGAAAAGGCATTCGACCGTGTCCCTCGTAGTGTCCTTTGGGGGGTGCTCTGGGAATATGGGGTCCGGGGCCCTTTTGCTAAGGGCTGTCCGGTCCCTGTATGACCGGAGCAGGAGCTGTGTTCGCATTGCCGGCAGTAAGTCAGACTTTGTTCCCAGTGCATGTTGGACTCCGCCAGGGCTGCCCTTTGTCACCGGTTCTGTTCATTGTATTTATGGACAGAATTTCTAGGCGCAGTCAGGGGCCGGAGGGGGTCTGGTTCGGGAACCACAGGATCTCATCTCTGCTGTTTGCAGATGATGTTGTCCTGATGGCTTCATCGAACCAGGACCTGCAACAGGCACTGGGGCGGTTTGCAGCCCGAGTGTGAGCGGCTGGGATGAAAATCAGCACCTCCAAATCCGAGGCCATGGTCCTCAACCGGAAAAAGGTGGTTTGCTCTCTTCAGGTGGGTGGAGAGTCCTTGCCTCAAGTGGAGGAGTTTAAGTATCTCGGGGTCTTGTTCACGAGTGAGGGAAGGATGGAGCGTGAGATTGACAGGCGGATCGGTGCAGCGTCTGCAGTGATGCGGTCGCTGTATCGGACCGTTGTGGTAAAGAAGGAGCTGAGTCGAAAGGCAAAGCTCTCGATTTACCGGTCAATCTACGTTCCTACCCTCACCTATGGTCATGAGCTTTGGGTAATGACCGAAAGGACAAGATCGCGGATACAAGCGGTCGAAATGAGCTTCCTCCGCAGAGTGGCTGGGGCGCTCCCTTAGAGATAAGGTGAGGAGCTCAGTCACACGGGAGGAGCTCGGAGTAGAGGCGCTGCTCCTTCACGTCGAGAGGAGTCAGTTGAGGTGGCTCGGGCATCTATTCCGGATGCCCCCTGGACGCCTCCCTAGGGAGGTGTTCCAGGCACGTCCTACCGGGAGGAGGCCCCGGGAAGACCCAGGACACGCTGGAGGGACTATATCTCTCGGCTGGCCTGGGAACGCCTTGGGATCCTTCCGGAAGAGCTGGAGGAAGTGTGTGTGGAAAGGGAAGTCTGGGCCTCCCTACTGAAACTGTTGCCTCCGCGACCCGGGCCCCGGATAAAGCGGAAGAAAATGGATGGATGGATGGATGCATCCTGGTTATTGTCCTTTTGGTTATGCCCTAAAACTCAATCCAAATAACCCAAATTCAAATAAGAGTATTAATTTGTTATATTATGTTTAAGTATGTAACTAAATAGCAATCATACTTTCTCCTTGGAGACAGATATTTATGCCATACGGTAGAATATTATAGCCAAAGGAACAGTATTTAAATGGAACAAGCAGGAGGAGATCCTCCTCCAGGCCAAAGTAAAGCCCTTTACAAACAGTGCACCCGGGTGATCTCTGGGTTCTATCCCCGGCTCATCTTCTGTCTGCAGTACAGACATGTCAATAATGTCTGCGGCACTTCTGTATTTTGCATTTGAACACAGGAGAAAGTCTGTGTGTCGCGGGGGGAGTGGGGAAAGCAGGTACAACTCAAAGATAACAGGGGAAAAAGCGCAGATCTTTGCACTTGCAGCAATAAATCTATTAAATAAATTATAATAAACTGATCTAAAGTGCACCTTAAATATTAAAGGAAAAGCGAAACAAAAGCACATGGTGGAGTGCACAGAGCTTTACACACAGCACACTCCACAAGAGTCAGCTGCACACTCAGCTGCTCCTGCTCTGCACAAACAGCCGACAGACCCGCACTCTGCACTAGGGCCTGGGAAGTGTCACCTCTGGGTGGGAAAAGTGGGCGCAACCAGATAATCCGCATTTGAGCAGGCTGAAGTCCATCTATTTATGCATGTTTGGGTATAAGCTTCAGGTCTGTGGAGATGCAAGCCCACTCTCCATAAACCTGAAGTAAGGATGCAAATTTGAAAGTGCAATTAACACAACTTAAGTGGCTAAAAAGTTATATACAGTGGCTTTAACCTTTAATCAAAGCCTGTTTTGTTGGCATAGCAATTTTATAAAAAAAAAAAAAAAAAATGTATGACCATGCTAAAATAAATCATGCGTTTTGCCTTAAAAATGTTTGAATTAGAACTGTTTATGGCTGTTACTGTAGTGTTAATGTGGCAGGTGTACAGTAGGAGCTTGTTTTCAGCTGCACTAGACCGTGAACTCCGCTCCAACATAACCCCTACTGTTTTCTGGGCACTGAATGGAAGAAATAAAATGACATTTTTTGAAGACTTTCCAAGGTGTGTTTAAATAAATGTCTGTATGGTAAAAGTATATTAGAGTAACAAGCTTAAGTCTTCCATGCTCAGAACCTCAGGGTGACCTTTGTGGAGGAGGTTAAGTGGGCCTTCACTCTCTGCTTCCCCAACACTTTAACGGTGAGCCCGCAATAACAACAGTAACGCTGTCACACGCACTCAGCGCTTTTATGGAGCCAGCCCGTGCCCCTGGGAGCATCAATGCATCACCATGGTAACACTGACCCCTAAAGTCCTGGCTGCAACCCGAGTGCGTCTCCAGATTTATGGGTGTTTTCAGCTTGTTACAGCAGATTTATCTACACAATAAAAAAGGACAACAATCTGCAGAAATCATTAAGGGGAGCTGGAGAAAAGAGTGGAAGGAAAGAGTGGTTCAGGAGCAGTTGAAATGAAATACTCGGACAATAAAATGCACTAAGAGAGCTTTGAACTATCAACAGGCCAGGACAGTGGACAGAACAAATCAATTTTTTTTTTGAAACGTACATGTATTTTAAAAAATCTTTATTCTTGCAAAGTTTAAAGTGATACTGAGTAACTTTATGGAGTCAGTGCATGATTCCATGGAAATAGAAAATCAAAATCATACAACAGAACATTCTCCATGGAGGTAGAGGTGTTTTATACGTTTTATACTGTAGAAGATTATGGCCAAAGAAACAAAATTTCCCTGGGAACAACCTCTTCAAGGTTAGAGTCAGGTTTGTGGAGATGGAGGCCCACTCACAGTAAGGCTGCATATCCATCCATAATGAGAAGACGCTTTGGCAAAAAAAGCTTTGGCTTTAAGGTAAATGTGTATACTTCATGTTCATGTTAAAGCAGAGTGTGAGCAATGTTCTTAATCAACAAACCAGGTGCACTGTTAGCATCCTAGTTGTGTACTAGCATAACTGTGATGGCAAAACTCTGCTGATGCATGTGGTGAATATGCGAGGACTGTGTTAGAGAAGTGAGGAATACCACTACAAAACATTTAAAATAAAAATATTTTTTTCACATTTTTAAGACCGTAAAAAACAGGTAATGTGTGTTACCAATAGTGTTCGCTACATTAGTGAGAGAGACAGATTTGCGACTCTGTTCACAAGACTGACATTAAAAGTTGAGCTATTGAGCATCAGGAGTAATGTGTCAAGTGTGAATTAATACATATATTTCTAGCTTGTTTAGGGAGAGGTCAGTGCATGCATATCTCCCTGTGAACATCATTACACAGCCCATGCCCAAACCAAGAACATAAACTGTCTAGACATTACACAAACCAACTTATATTTGCAGAGGCTATCATGTTCTGACAGGTTAGATGAATCTGCACTTTGAAAAATCTATGTGGTTTGGGCTAAGAGTTTTCATACATTATTTAAAATGTAATGGTACAAATCTTTTGTACCATATAATAATTTCAAAGATTTGAACAGCAAATTGTAATCCAGTATATGAAACCACATTGTTCCAGCAGGAAGGTGGGGCCAGTCTAGAGGCAGAGGCTGGGTGTTCTTGGTCACAATGAACAGGCAAATGACTCCTAACCAGGATCCTGGCTCAAGATCCCAAGGAGGATCCTGGTGAAATTTCAAATAAGCGCTAAAATTTTCAAATCTTCTATGAAAGCTTTATTTTCATTAAACACACATAATTCTCTTAAAAAATACATTAACTCTAAGTGACGAGCCACAGTTATTTTAAACCTCAAGCCCTCCTTCGGCACTTTCCACCGGTCCAAGAATTTTCCTTGGAAGTCAGCGATGGATCAGAAGTGAAGCCGTTAGCATAGCCCAGTGATGAAGACAGATGACAAGGGCCTGGTGGTGCTGAAGTGCTAGAAGCCTACTGAACAAGCCTCGCCCGTGGGATGAGCAGAGGGGGCTGGTATCCTAGGGGCTGGACAACTTCATTCCTCTGCACAGATGTGAGCGATCCCCTTCACATTTGCCATGGTGTGGAGCTCCGTGATGACCCAAGCAGGAGGCCAGCTCTTAAGCAGGCTTGACCGACCCGCAGTCACACACGGAGCGGTCAAGCACTGGGCAGGGGATTTGAAATGTGACAGCATAATCAATTTCCATGATCTATGACGGTCGCCGAAAAGAAGGCTCGCTGAGAAACTGGGCAGCTGAAAGAGGAAACTAGAATGGGAATGCTGACAAGGACCCAGGCTGTGGAGCAGTAAAGATACACTGTTTCTAAGCTTGTCTGTGTGGGAAAGCCTCCAGAATACATTACAATTATGGGATAGTTTATTGATCCCAATGGGGACATTCACTTCACTGAGAAAAGTCAGGTTGATGGCACTACAGAAGAACCCTGCAGCTAGAAGTCTTCCCCAAACAGATTCATAACAGTGTGCGGAACATAACTATTTCTAGATGAGTAAAGCAAAAGAGATTGCAATAAAACAAATGCAATCATCATACCTACGGCACAACAGTGTTCTTTGGGCAGTAGGAATACTGTAACATTTAAATAAATGTCATATCGGTGTATATATCATCCATGGTTGCAACTATGACAACATGTTATAGACAGCTGACCTGGGGCAGAATCACAGAGAAACAGCTGCTATCCTCCTTTAGTAACCTGCTGCTTTCACACTGCAGGAGAAAATGAGCTAAATTGGGGACATCAGCTTTATTATGCAAAATTAACTTTTTCTTTTAGCTTTTATCCATGTTTCTCACACACAAAAAAATACCTAGAGTTGTATTTAGTGTAATTCTTGCATGTTTCATTAATCTCGTTTATAAAGTCCTCTTGCTGAGCCTCCAAAATCACTCCCTTTCAATTTTTCCTGATTGTGACATCAAAGGTAGAAATTCAGAGGCCAATAACATACATGTCCTCTAACACCAATAACACGACCATTTATAAGATCCTCTTGCAGAGCCTCCAAAATCACTCTCTTTCAATTTTTCCTGGATTGTGACATCAAAGGTAGAAATTCTTAGGCCAATAAAATTAAAGCATACGTGACCTTTAACTAACACCAATAACACGGTCATTTATAAGATCCTCTTGCTGAGCCTCCAAAATCCCTCCCTTTCAATTTTTCCTGGATTGTGACGTCAAAGGTAGAAATTCAGAGGCCAATAGCACTAAAGCATATGTTTCGTTTTACTAACACCAATAACACAATCATACTAACCTACAGTGACAGCGGATAAACAATGTGCAGTGCCGTCCATCGCCTTGTAATGTTGAAATACACCCTGCCCAGAACAGCAGGGCTTGTGTTAAGTTCATGGTACCTTTGCAGCACCCAGAAGGAATCTAGATACAGAATGGGTGACCAATAGATGACACTTATGGGGATTAGTAGTCAACATGAAGCTATTGAAAACATTGTTGTTTATCAGTGCTCTATTTGCCCACTGAAACACAGCACACTTGAGGGTTACAGGTGGCTGTCATCATTTTTTATGTATGGCCGATTTTCTACTAAAGATGTTACAACCAGTCTTGGCACGCAGTCAAATCTGTAAGTTTTTATTCCATACGTGCTATTGAGCCAGACATCTGAGTAAGGACACATTTGCTGTGAACCGTGTTAAACTTGTAAATCCAGGCATTTTATGATTTAGCTCTGATTTCTGGTTAAATGGGGAAAGTCTGCAAAACTCTTATCTATGAATCCATCAAATATCATCAGACGCCAAATCATAAACATTTTACGTTTAAATGCATGCTATCTACAAATGACCATTCCAATGTTTAACTTAGAGAAATCGTCGTTCTCTGGTTGAACTTAGCTGAGTTTCCCCATTAGCGTCTCCGGTTCAGTGCTAACTCAAGGTCGCTCTGGTATTCTGTTGGTGAATGACTCTAACAGCTGACTCTGCAGATGTGAGGTTTTGTCGCTGTAGAGAAATGTCGCCGACTCATAAACGCCATTCTGAGAAACCAAATCTACTCTCTCTCTCTCTTCCTGACGCACATTCTACACACGGTTCGTCCGCTGACCTTTACAGCCCAGAAAAAACGATCATGCATAAAAGTGAAATGGAAAAACAGACTGTGGTAAATTGGTGTGAGGTTTCCAGGTTACCAAATGTTTTCATGACAAGTGCTTCAATATCGATTTAACTGATACAAACATTAGTATAAACTGCAAAACCATAATATGCCATAATAACTTCTATGGATACTAATATTTTAAAAAAAGGGTCTTCTCATTTAAATGTATGTAGGCTTTAGCTCTAGTCTACATGGTTCAACCAGATGGCTATTTTTGCACAAAAAAAGAGACTTTGTGATTAAATAATTATCTTTAATTATTAACACCTAGCTGATGGTTCAATGCATCATCTAAAAAACACTGCAAAAATCAAAGGTATACTGTCCAAACTTGGAGAGACTTAATCATGCATTTGTCTCCAGTAGGTTAGACTACTGTGGCGGCCTGCTCACTGACCTCTCCAAACAAGCATTAAAACAGCTGCAGTACATCCAGAATGCTGCTGCAATTCACATAAGCACATAAGTCCTGTGCTCAGGTCTCTGCACTGACTCCTGTGGCTCAAAGAACAGGCTTTAAAGCAGCTCTGATTGTGTACAAGTCTCTCCATGGACTAGCACATCACCGACATGTTAGTGCCATATGAACCATCTCACCCTCTGAGGACTTCAGGGACCGGACTCCTGCTGGTGCTCAGAGTCAGGACTAAACATGGGGAATCAGCATTACAGTTTTATGCAGCTAAAACCTGGAACAGTCTTCATGAAGATGTGAGACAGGCCTCTACTTTGACAATGTTTAAATCCAGGCTCAAAACTGTTCTGTTTATTTGTGCATATGACTGAAAGGTTTTTATTCTGCACTGTTCTGTTTTAATGTTAATTTTATGATGATTATTTGTGATTATTTATTTTTTTGATTTGTGTGATTTTAATGTTGTTTTTTTTTATTCTGTAGAGCATTTTGAATTACTTTGTGTACGAATTGTGCTATACAAATAAACTTGCCTTGCCTTCAGTGTCTGTTCCCAAACACTTGCTCAAGGGCCTCATCTAAGCTGTCACCTAATTCTCTGCTGTTTCTGAAAATAATTTCAGTTTGCCAACAAAAAGAATGTGCTCATGGATGGAAATAGGTAAATTGTTGGTTTGAGCCACATTACATTCTGTTATGGATGCCACTCTGACCATTCAAAAGATGTAATATTTTGTGTTGAATTGTTAATTTAATGAATTGCCAAGACCCCATTTTTAATCTCTTGAATTAAATAAATAAAGACACATATGAGCTATACCAACTGGATTGCAAACTTATTTGATACTAACATACCATCAATAGTACATAGTCCATATAATACCAACTGTTGTCAATCCATAAAGCCATTGCATTTTTGGAATGACATTTAAAGTCATAAGTAAATGTCTGGTTAGTCGGCTTACTGTCTCCTGGTTTGTTTGTTCACCTCCCAAGGTCATGGTCTTGGCCTGTTAGCAGACCAGGACGACCCCAGTGCTAAACATGGACAGGGTTGGCTCAGGTGGGGGTGGAGGGGGGGTGGGGTCACCCTGTCTGTCTCCCCCAGGCCAAGAGGAGCCAGGCCTCTCTGCCCAGACGCCCGCTGACCCCCATGGAGACAGCCCAGCGTCGGGTTGCTGAAGGGGCTCTTTGAAAAGCCCCAGGCCCGCTTGAGTGATGTGCCATATGGGGCGCAGTGCCATCCAGGAAGCCCCTGCTGGGAGAGGCATGGGGCATGGGAGGCAGCACCCGTGTACCCCTGATCCAACCCAAATATGTCCTAACATAACAACATGCTGTCATTCACTGTGTAGGCTAAGGCAGGATTTCCCCTTCGTTACAATACAAAGATCAACGCTCAGTTCTGGGATAAACTTGACAACTTGTTCTCAGCTAGAGCGAAAATGGTACGGGTAATACTATATTCCTTACCCTGCATGCCAACTGTGGGTGCAATAACCTAACAAGATTCACTTAAATCCCAAAAGGTCAAAAATTCAGTGATCTGATACACATGATAAATTTGGCAGGTGTAACATTTCTCCAAGGCCTAGAAACTGTTGGTGAAGAGGAAGAAATTGAGAGGCTGAGGAGTATGATAAACTGTTTTTTTTTTTCATCTAATAGGTTTTTAAATTATTTTTTATTTACCTTGACAAGTTTTTACTACTGCCAGTTGTCATCATCAGAAGAGTCACGTAATGATGCTGTGACGTGTTTTGCCAGCTGTTTTACACATTCTTGGCACATCTTCCTTCCAGGAGAGAAAGGACAACAGCGCCCTCTGCAGTGTGGGAAAGCAAAAAGCAAGAACGCCCTCTACAGTAAACCGAGACGAGGGGGCGTTCTTGCTTTCCCACACTTGAGATACTACTCTGAAGAAGTCGAACTGCAGAGGGGCACTGTTGCCCTTTCTCTCCCGGAATGAAGACCATGCCAAAGATTATGTGGATCAGGCGGCAAGTGGAAATATGTCAAGGTAAATTAAACAAAAAAAAGTAATTTGAAGTAATAAAGAAGACCAAATTAACTGTTTTTGAATATAAGGAGTATGGTAGTTGTGCTTCTCTGGTGGAATAGAGGTGTATGGCTGCGCTCATAGCTGAAATGGCCTGAAGAGTGCATTTATATGAATTGCTTGAGAGGCAAAGGTAGCAAACTGATCGACCTAAACATTTAAGTTATAAGTTTGAAGACTCAGAGGCATAGTTTATTAAAGATCCTGTACTCAATTTTACTGTGATTAAAACCTGAAAAGAAACACAAAGAATAGCAATATTCAAACAGCACACAGTGGTCCACATTTTGACCATGCTTTTGCAGTATTACATGAAATACAAAATCAGATACAACCCCTTTAAGTAATTTGTGTTCAAAACTGCGTGGCATTTCTCTAATTAGGTATATAATTATGTTTTGTGCTTCACTGGTCAATACACTTTTGTAAGATAATATTTTACTATAAGAATTTAGTTTTGACTCATAAAAAGTATAACTAATGTATTACTGGCATTTCAAAATACATTCCAATTTGACGTCATGCAAAATGTTAGCAAATACAATTAGCACTCATAATGAACTGACAAAAAGAAGATGTCATCCCTCTTCTATGGAGCGTGAAAGAATCCGACAAGTAAGACGTGCGTAAGTGCCACGTGTTATGTGAGGAATGTGGAAACGTAACACAGAAATAGAAAGAGCAAGCAAACAAGTCTTTAAAGACATTCTGGGCCTGCTATAACAAAGCTCATGACAGCTCAATAGCACGACTAAATACTCAAGGTCAAATTATTCGAATCTGTGCGAGAACTGAATATCCAAACATTGTCCATGGATTCAGACAAATGTGCAAAGGAAATTTAAAAAACAGAACACAAAACCTAAACATTGCTAGTATGTCTTTCACGCTCATTTTAAGGTGCATAAATCAGCACCTATGCACCTTAAAATGGACAAACTGCCAGGGCCACTGCTAGACATTTGGGTGCTGTAAGGAGAAATGGTGCAGCTCCCACCCCCCTTTGAAGCCTGTAAAATAACCTCTAGTGTGTCTATGCATTTCGGAAGGATGATAAGTTAGAACCATTGCTACAACAAATGTGTGAACTGAATGTTTTTAGAGATGATGTATTTGAGGGACGAGATGTGTTGTATTAGATGTATGAACCATATATACTGTAGTTACAGGTCTTTCATCCACCTACACCAAACTGTTACTCTTAGCCTCAGCCTGTCCAGGGACTACAGGTGGAAATTAGTATTTTTGCTATAACCTGGCACCATACATTTTTGCTGTTTTTTTAAGGTCTATGTATTGTTATGTACTGTCCCTGTCTAAATAAAAGCACAGTATACCATACCAATTAACAAAGCAAAATATTATAACATTTGACCGGTCAACTGTCCTCAAAATGGCACCATATAACTTGTCAAGGATCCAGTATACACACTTCTCCAATATATAAAGATACGGGTCACTTATGCATCTCACAGATTCCAGATGGGTGTGACTGACAGGTGGATTAGCCAATCAGGGACATGCACAGACCGTCCGTATCAAAACAAATATGGCGACCTAAGAGGAAAAACGAAAAAGAAATGTGGACTGAAACACATCACAGCGTTAGTTGAAAGCACAGGAGTGAAAAGGGAAGTTTCAAAGGGGGGTTTATATAATCAGCAGAAGGCTTTTTGATCTCTGACCATATTAATAACATTACACGAACAGTGACTCAGCCTCCTCACTCGTTTTTCACAAGCGGCTCATTTCCAAACCAAATCAAGAAGCTAATGGATAATCAAGATTAGATTTGCTGATTTGATTTTCATATTTTTTCCCCGCTGATTATTATGACATCTTCAAAAGGCTTATTATCAAGGCTACTCAACAAAAGCACTCAACACGGCCTTTCCAATGTTAAAAGCCTCAGATCCACTGCCAGCTTCAAAACACCTGCCTTCAACTATTAGCATATTGTTTCAAGCACTGCATACTTAGCCTTATTGCACAATTGTGTTAGCTTATTAAATGTGCGTTAACATTTCTGTTGCATTGTCCTCCAAAGTGCTTGTCTCCATGGAGATTTTAGTGCTTTTAATGGAATTTTATGATATTAAACTCCATCTATCTCCATGCAGACAAGCAGGTGACATCAAGTTACAGGTCAGATCTGTGGAGATTCGAGGATGCTCACAGTAAGAATCCATGTTTTTCACTGTTGTTAAATAATTGCAAGATAGACACATTTAAAGGCATTTAAAGGTACCTATCCATCCGTTTTCTTCCGGGATTCCCAGCCTTCCCTCACCCCAGACACATCTTCCAGCTCCTCCGGTGGGACCCCAAGGCGTATCCAGGCCAGCCGAGAGACATAGTCCCTTGTGTCGTGTCCCTGGGTCTTCCCCGGGCCTCCTCCCAGTGAGACATGCCCGGAACACCTCCCTAAAATAAACGCGAATAACTGGTTAATTTAATGGTTTGCATTGGTCCAAAGTTACTCCTCACTTACTTTATGTATTCTGTAGCATCTATTCTAATTATTGACTGTGGTGGGTTTAAAAATCCTTTTCACGACTTTCAGAGGCCAGAGTGAAGTTTTGCTGTCATATTAATGTTAACAATAACTAGCATGCTAACCGCACACTTCCTACTACAAGCATTTTAATGACATACTGTTGACTGTGGAACATTCTGGGCAAAACAACAACCATAGTTCACCTTTAACTACAAGAACACATATTTTACCATAAGGGGCTCTTTTTCTATAAAGCGCAGACATATCTTTCAAACTTTCCGCACCTGCACCACATCAAGCTCTCTATCCAAACAAATTGAAGCATCATGACTGTTTGAACATAAAACTCCAGGCAGTCCAAACGGCCTATGGATATCAATACCAGCTGACAAGTGAAATACGCTACGTCTTCCCTAAAGTGGGATTTCTACTGATTTATTTAGATCTGATAACAAGAATCGTTAAGCCATTTCGAGCCACCGCTCCTTCCCCTTCCCCTGACGCCTCCACCATCTTCAGTCGCTACTATTCCTTGCAGTGGAAACCTTTCAGCACGGTTGTAAATCTCCGTGCCCAATGCAACTTTGATATATTTTTTTCAACTTTCTTTGAACGGTTCTTGCAACTGGGGAAAAGCCTGGAAGATTTGACAGAAGACAGATGGGTTAAGTGAGCGTAATCATTTTACGGGCACTAATTTGCTCGCATAATGCCGTAGTCGTCACTGTCAGATGTTGTGGTTGAACACTTGTTTCGGATAAAGACGTCGGGAATCCCCTTGGAATTTCTTGTTTCCATATGTGTCTTTTCACAAGGCTCGGATATTCTATTTTTTTTTTTTTTTCTTTTATTAATTCATCTTCCCATCTGGTCTTGGCCTAAGTCATTTTGAGGTCAAACATTACTTTCACTTAATGTCAAGAAAAGCAACAATTTTAAGGCACAAAGCACTGGGAACATTTGAAAACATTCACCAGCACATGAACAGAAATGTACAAGCTAATAATCCCAAACACTATCGCATTTCAAAGTGGCCTAATCCAACTTTCAAATGAGCAGAATTGAGCACATTGTCAAATTGGAATTAGCAGAAAGACTTTGTTGTTGCCATTCTCAGCCTCTTTAATCATTACTCACAAAGAGCTGTGCTGTATTAGGCCTGCTAGAGTCTAAACAGCATGTGCTTTCTTGCAAGAGCAATGAAAATCCAATTCTAGACTCTAAGATAGTTAATTTTTGAGGTTAAAGATTAAGGTACGCTTTATAGAAATTTGACCTCATTTGACTTATCATTCAATGCCTCAGGGGCCGCCGGTGTCAAGAGCACCAAATCCAAATCTTGAGGCTTGGTCTGCCTTAGCTATAGGATTTTAACTATTGTGCATGTTTTGGGTTGATGGGAGAAACCGGATTGCCCAGTGGGAACTCACCCAGACACAGGGAGAAACATAACATAAGTGTCCGGGTGGCCTGGGAATTGAACCTGGAACCTTCTTGCTATGAGGTGAGAGCGCCAGTCAGTACTTAAAGATGCAAGTTGCATTTATTCAACAGCAGGTAGTTGCTTCTCTGTACCCTAGTCTGGTGGCATCACCTGCTTGTTTAAAGTTTAATGTCAAAATTCCTATGCTGTTTTTGCTACAGCACACTCACTGTTTTGCAGTCAGCAAAATAGAGATGTCCAATGGGACCCACACTTTTTTGCACAGCCAGCTGCAAGCCCACAAAAACTCTATAGTAACATGAAACACTTAACAGCAGTCTAACCAAGGTCATAAAGAGAGTCAAGGTGTTAAACAGGTGCAGAAATAAACAAAAGACACAGGACCTGCAGTAGTGAAGGGGGAGAGCTATGAGAGAACAGAGACATACGAGTGGACAAGCCTTCGACCTCTGGAGCTGGGCTCGACCATGCTGTCATAAATTACCAGTCGTTAAGAATTTAGACGTATCTTGGCACGTACTTCAAAAGCACTGCTGGGCCGTGGCTGTTAGCTGCACATTTGGCGTGGAGTTGGGGCAGGTTGCGATCCAGCTGCTCCTTCATGCTAGCACATCTGGCTGGCAGCGTCTTGGCTCAAATTGAGACTTGGTGTCTCCTGAAGTTTTCTCGTGACATCTTTATGAACACTTGCTGTTACCCATCTCGGCACCCAGTGACTTTCTGGCCCGTTGCCCTGTAATAAACTTCAGCACTGACACCCCTGACTCACAGGGTTTCCCATCCAACACTCTTCCCAGCCACAGGAAGACCCTAACATGAAACATGTGAGGTAAGTCACCCATATTCAGTACAACAGTTTTGGTAAGGTCTGAGAATAAACTTTGCTTTTTTCTTGTAATCATGTCTAATAAATGAGCAATTATGCAAGTTCTTTGTTGTTAATGCTTATTTTCTAACGTGCTTTTCACCAGATTGATATGTGTAGCCTCATGAATAGATTTCTACACATCAGTCTGGGATGGTTCTCGCTGAAAGTGTTCGGAACCAATGTTCGGAATATTCAAGCAAATACTTCACGTTGATTGGTCGACGCATCATAACAGTGAACAAGTTGTAATAGTTACATTTAGTTAAACCCAGAGCATAGACATCTTACCCCTCCACAAATGGACAAAGCTTTCCCCTGCACATTTTTCAAAAACAAAATAGTCGATATTTCTACTAAAGCAGGCCAAATTCTGAGTTGCCACGTTTGTTTCGGTTTGTGCTGGCTTCCACAGAAACCACAGTGCTGCCCTGTGATTGTCAGTTTCCGCACCACTGGTGGCTGCTCAAGACGGATTCTCCAGAGTTTGTGAACTTACAAAAATCAGTAGAATTTGTCTTCCTGGCAAGGCTACTTATTTTCTATAATACATTGAAGTAGCCGAGAGTTGGAAGAAGAGGCACGAGGCTGGAGTTCTAATGCAGGAGAAATTTATTTACCGTCAGTACAGGACCGGGAAACATAAATCCACAAGACATTGTGATAGTGGTGTCCATTCCAGTCTAGTCCAGTCCAGTCTGGCTATGTTTCGCTTGAAAGGCAGAATTATACTTTTGATGATGTAGGGAACAATGATGCACAATATAACTTTTCATTTTTGTTTATTCCCTTTTCTGGTCAGTATATACCTTACTGGGATTGGACTCGACAGAGATCTGGCCAGAAACTTTGCCTATAGATGCTTCCTGCTTGTCCCTACAGAAAAAGATGTTTAATGCCATACTGGTGAACACTGGCACAAGTCATGACCACCGATGCCACCAGAAGGGTCCAAAATTACACAGATTTTGCAAAATTGGCGAATGTCATTTTTGACCATAAATGTTAGACCATCTAGAGAAGTAGCACTGAACAAGAGCATAGGGCTAACCATTCAACTCATCTCTTCTCCTTCTTTACAAAACTTGTGCTGAATAGACGTTCCACATCCCTCTAGTTGGTGTGAACGCGGGGACAGACAGCACACCTTGTCCACATTACCCCATAGAGTTCTTTTATGTTTCTCTCTATCAATGACTCCATCTCAATCTCTCTGATTTACAACTTGGCCTGGAAGTGTCCCTAAAACCTCTACCCACCCCTCTAACTTCTCCCTTTCTTGTTCAGGTCCGAATGGGAGTGACATAAAACCACAGATCACAGTTTTTGAAGGCCTGACCTGTACACCCCACTCTGCTGACACGATCTCACCAAAGCATGGAAAGTGCGCTTAATGTGGCCCGAGAACAGGTGCGGAGTGGAGACTCAAGAGTTGGAGCTGGTACATAAATTACACGGTACACCAAACCACACCGCACTGTTGCTGTGTTAATCTGCCAAAATCTTTAAAGGCTTGGACAAGCAAATTCAGTCCAGGGTTATAGAGAGAGAGTTGCCCGATGGAAACTGCAGCCACCATCAAAGGCTGCAACTGACCCGCTGTGCAATGTCCACACAGGACTTGTATCAAATTCTCTGCACTCCCTTCCTCTCATAGACTAGTGTGTGTAAGTAGCTGTAGTTTACCAGATTTTACTATCTTAAAAACTCACATATTCCACACTTTTGTTGATCAGATTCATAGCATTCTACTTATTCATCGAGTTTACTGACCTCGTTCTGCCCCGGCCACTTTTTCCGTAAATGCTTTGTGGTGGCACTTCCGGTTAAGTAGAAATCACGGTCCTTTCAATGAAGAATTTGGGAAATGTTTTACTGCTAAAATATTATATAAAGTAGGGTGATCTGTGTCAAATGTTCAATGTTAATGTGCAACAACAAGTCAACACTGCACCAATTCTCTGGGAAGCTTTAAAACGGCTTTGTAGTCCACGTAGAACTTATTTGCTTTCAAGTTCGGCAGCCCCGTGCAAAATAATACAACCCAAATGAAGATGGAAGCACCCACGGCAACTTCCTGAATAAGGTGAATCACGTTTCACAACTTTTAGAGAGCTTAGGTAGGATATTGGGTAATGTAGAGTGACCAGACCCAGGACAGTCCCGGTTTTAAGCCCTGTGTCCCATGTCCGAGTAGATTCATCCAAAACTAGTGATTTGTCGTAGTTTTATTCAAGAAATGTCTCAGGTGTCACTATTTTTGACCAATTTGATACCTGCTAACGGTAAAGAGGTGAATACATTGACATTTGTTTCGCTAAAATACATAAAACGGCGCTTGAAAAAAAATGCAGCAAGAGAAGTCTCTCAGATTATGACTTACACAAGTGAGTCGAGAATGGATTATGTTACGCACTCATTTCGGCTTTATTATACCAACCATCTCAACCCGGGTATGTCCCAGCTGTTAATTTTGAATACCTGGTCACCCTAGGGTAATACCAACAACAACTAGCATGCTAACAGCACAATGACTTTAGTTTCCTGGTTCGTGGACAATAAAAAACACTTTCATTTACCTTATTTATTGTTGAAAAATGCCTATAAGACATTTTGAACACTACATGTATGACCCAGAGAAGTGGGCGGAGATAGGAGGTAAGCAAAAACATACATTTCAAAGCAAGACAATACAGGATTACTCAAACATGTATGAATCAATCAAAATACAAATTTGAGTAGGCTTACGATTAGGGACCAAAGTGGATTTTTGACATGTTTAGAATAATAAATTATAACTGCGGTGGTGTCATAGTGTTTATTTTTGAGTGGGGTTTATTGGTGGTATTGTATCAAGTCACCGGAGAGTAGTAACCAAGTGCATGTTGATAAAGTGAGCCGTGGGGCAGCTGGGGTCAGACGGCTGTGACTGACAGGCTCCATTGTAGACAGGCCTGTCTGCTGCTGGAGTCTCATAGTACCACCACTGGTCTGTGTCAGGGTGAAAGGGAAAATAGAAAATCATTATGTAAAAAAGCTAATACGTGTGTTTTATACCCATGTTAATTTTTTTGCAATATGGGTAATGCTTGTGGGTTGGATTTTTTTTTTTCGATTATGCCAAAGTCGCTGTACATAATTTGCACAATTTTGAAAAAGCGTCAAAAATAACTAGTTGATTTTAGATTGTTTGCAGCAGTTTATTCCTCTATTCATATTACTGCATTTCCGAACATCCTAATTATTCACCGCAATGAGTTTATAAGCACTTTTCCCAACTTCCAGAGACGAAAGTGAAGTTTGCCATCAAGGTAATGCAGCTAAAAACAGAAAAGCAGTCTCATTTTGCCCCTGAGAGCTGCTTTTACGACATAGGGGCAAAACTAATTTTACTGTATTACAAGACAAAAAAAAAAAAATCATGTATATCCCATTTAATATTTTTGCCTATCCCGCATACATTTTTTATTCTACTATGTACGTCTTTTGTTTGTGCTTTACAGAAACATACCTATTCCTCTACTATAAATAAAACCTAATTGGCATCTTGTATAGTATTTCTCTTTTCCTTGCCAGTTGCTACTAGACTCCCAACCCCTGAAGTGGCCCTTTCGCCTCTGCCTCTCTAATCTTTTGTTTCCCTCCCCTCTCCTATACGCCGTCGAGCACCATCTGACTGCTGTGTGCTTTCTGCCTTTTCATTCACACTTTGGTCCTCTCTCCTCTCTTGTGGCTGTGCGCTGGGGAGAGCAGGACAGGGGGAAATTGGTGTAATGAATTTAGGGCGTTCATGCTTGCCGCGCCGGGCCTCCCTTGGCTGCTCGTAGCCATTAATCTTCCGCACTCTGTCAGAGCAAAATGTGCCCACAATAGGCAAAGGGGGAGCTCAAATTGACTACCAATTACGCGGCTGTGAATAATAGGATGTGGGGAGAGGAGGGAGGGCGCAATATGGTTCAGCGCTGGCGTTTATTTGAACCCGGGGAGCAGGCGGAGGAATGCACCAAGCCTGAAGATAGGGTGTCTACGTGTGCGCCCAGTGGAGAAGGGAGAGGAGCTGTGGTTTGCTCTCTGGTTTGGAGTGGAGTGGTTGAGTCCACGAGGGGTAGGGCAGGGCGACATGGTCAGATAGTTTTTACCACAATATAAAAGAGAACATTTGCGATAACGACATAATTGACCTTCAGTTGTGTAATGTTTTCTTTATATTTGTACTATATATATAGATGTATATTTGTACTTCGTTATCTTGGGTTATTTCAGCTAAGTTCTGCTTCCACTCATCTGCAGTTGCTATGGGATTTAGCCGGTTACAATTAGCCACGATCTGTGTTCGTCTTCCCTTGTAACTTAGAGGAAAATCTGTTGTTGTGCACACATAATTTTGGGTGAGTTCACACTTGCACATTCAAAGAAATCAACCAAACCCAAAACTAAACCTGCTGGTAAGAACCAAACCAAGTCACATCAAGTCTAAAATTCGCTCAATTTAGGACCAAATAACGCAAATGTACCTTATCACAATATTCCAAATCTGAAATAATCCAATTTATTTTTGACTTAATAACCAGAGATATGATATGGCCCAGCCCAAGCCAGGAGGTGTACAGCTGGTATAATGAGAGCATGGAAGGAGGATCAGGACAAATGATTGTGGAGCTTTGAACATGAGAAAAGCCGTCTGTGGCAGTCAATTATGATGACGCTTTAAAATTAACACTTTAATTAGCCGTAATAAAGCACGACCAAATTTTTTTTTTTAAGAATGATTCATGCTTAGTAACTACTTATTAACTTAACCCTAACCCACCATCCTCACAATTTAAATAAGTAGTTATTAACCCTGAATAACTTAATAAACTATTCGCTCATTATGAATTAAATCTTTGTTCATGATCTATAAAGGCTAGAGGCGCCCAATTGTGGATGATGTTTACGCCGCTCTCGACGTTAACATTAGCGGCCGGGAGGTCAGATCCACCGATCCACAGGTTGCCGGCGCAATTCCAGCTCCCACAGATGAATGCTGTCGTTGTGTCCTTGAGCAAGACACGCCCCCCCTTGTCTGTGTATACTGGTATATATGAATATATGTATGTGAATGGGTGAGTGGTTCCTTGGTGTCAAGTGCTTTAAGAGTCTTGAAAGTGGAAAAGCGCTATAAAAAAATGTGACTATTTAACATTTATATCATGCAAATAGACTGAATCGTAAAAATATCATGAAACAATCTCTGCTTACCACAAAATGACATTGAAAAACAGATGTTGTACCTCTACATTTAACATACTTGTAGGGTTTAACAATGTTTTCCCTTTGGTTCTTACTGTGACATTATCAGCACAATTCCAGAGCTCGAACAAGCCAAGTTTGTCACTGGATTAAAGCATTACAATGTGGTAAATTTTTGACATCCACTTTGTAAATCACTGTTTTGTCACTAAATGCCACTACTTAATGCGCTGTAATAACAGTCACATGCTTATCATTTAGTGCTGTTGTAAAGTGTCACTGTGTGCATAATAGTGACAGTTCTACACCACATTCCAACTCTTGTGATAGTTTGCAGTGGACATTTTAACACTGCATATCATATAACCACTTAAGCATAGGCTGCAAATGTAAATAAAGCATACACAGTGATCAAAATCCTCCAGCAAAGTTCTAGCCCAGCTCAAGATCTTTAATATAGGTCCTGACAGGTTGGGTCACATGCAGAGGACACATTTCCTACTAACCTTAAAACGTTTGGAATACATGATCCAAAATGTCTTTTTTTTTTTTTTTTTTTAATATATGCAAGAATCAAAAATGTATGTCCAACTGATAGAAAGGTACAAATAAATCAATAAATCAATCAATCAATAAAGTAAAAAAAAAAAAAAATCAAGATATTGCATGCTGTAAAATAATTAATTGCAAAATAAAACAAAACTAATAAATAAACTATAAATATTAAAATCAATAAATAAAGTAAAAAAAATAAGTAAGTAAAATAATTTATAAAAAAAAAACAACAAAATAAATAAATAATAAAACTATAAATAATACAATAAATAAATAAATAAAAATAAATAACTTTTTTTTAAAAAAAAAAGTAATTAGAAAAATACATATTTTCAAGAAATTGCAAGCTGTAAAATAATTAATAAAAAAATAAAATAATAAAAACTATGAATAATACAATTTTTAAAAATTGCAAAAAAAGTTGAAAAGATCTGCAAGTGGCATCATCGTCCACCCCACCTCAGCTAAATATTTCAGTTTTCTGTTATAGGTAACATTTTGAGGACTTTTTGCTATTTAAAATATTTAGTTTTGAACTGTTAATTGCTATGGTAACAGTCCTAATTTCTCATCATTCTGAAACCCATGGACAATGTCATGTACGTTCTAAAGATTTACCACCCTATTAGCTGATTTTTTTGGCCGTCCACGTGCTAAAAGATCCAACTAAGTTCAAAGCGCCCCAGCCTCACTTCACAACTTCCATAATGGACAGATTAAACACACCTAAATCAACAGTAGATCCGCTCTGATGTGGGCCAATAGGAAATCCAATTGTTAGCGTTAGCATGATTGCAGCCCCGATGGTTGCTATTACTGCGCATTACTGCTGTTTATTGTACTACCCACAAGAACATGACAAGGACTAATAGGTTCCTTAATGCACTCTGATTTCATTCAAAGCTAATTTTTGGCTATCAAGAACTCTGGCCAGTTTCCTTGGCGCGCGTACCTCCCCTTTAATAAGACCATTACACGAAGAGTACGCGTGCAACATGTGGTCTGCTGCACAACTCCGGGAGATAAATCAAATGTGCTAATGAAGGTTGACGCGCGGGATTAAGGGGAATTTGGGATAAGTTATGCACACTCAAGATGCGATTCCAAGGAAAACTTTCACAGCTAAAACAATAGCTTTCAAATGCGATCATGGAGGGTGAGGGTAAGCAGCAGTTTTTCGAATTGGAAGCTGGAAGAATATGTCAGGAATTTTGGCTTTAGGTTGAGATGGATGGCATGCAAGAGCCGTTACAAAGCGATATCCCGGGCAGAAATGGAGAAGTATGAGCTGTTTGGAGTCAGGCAGTCTGCTTTAAATCAACAATGAATTTCGTGTGTAAAATCAGAATTGGCGTTTTGAGGTATGATCGGTTATTATTTGATATGGTATTTGTTGTAGTTTTAATGCAATTCACAGATGGCAATTTGGCTTTAGGAATAAGTAATCTTCAGAAAAATAAGCCTATAAGTGAATTCCAGTTTAAAGAACTTTGTAAAAAAGAGAATTATTTCGGTAAAGGGATGAGGATTTGGAAAAGGAATTATCATCACAGTACAACCTCTTACTTCAGGTGCTCTCAAACTCAATCAGGGGCTGAAAAGTTAAAATCAGTGTTAGTCAGGGGTTTATATATTTGGTTATTCCTACTTTACTGGCTATACTTTACTATACTTTTTTATAATTGGTTGTATTTCAAAGATGTCAAAATGATTGATTTCCATTTACTATCCTGAAAAGTTAAAGCCAAAACCTTACTTTTAAATTTTATTAATGAAAACGTATTAAAGTTAAGTCTTGTGTAACTTTCCTGTCCACAATCTGCTTCTATCCGGGAACATATTATTGCTTTGCCAATAATTTTCTACAAAGGTATTAAACTTAATCTGCATGTCAGGTCATAGGTCAGATCTGTGGAGAGGGGACCCCGCTCAAGGTAAGAATACTGTACATGTTTTCCTATATATCATAATTATATAGTATACTGTATCATATTGTACTACTACTATATTATTAGGCTTTTGTGGGGTTAAGAAAATAGCAGGCAAGTAAATAAAAGTAGTCGTGAAAACTTGCTTGCTGTTAAATTTTCTCATCTTTGAAGTGAGGCAGTAGATGTGGAGTATAGGTTACGTTTTAGTCCCCCGACCAGAGCATCTGTAGTTTAAAGTTCAGCCAGAGCATCTGTAGTTTAAAGTTCAGCCAGAGCATCTGTAGTTTAAAGTTCAGCCAGAGCATCTGTAGTTTAAAGTTCAGCCAGAGCATCTGTAGTTTAAAGTTCAGCCAGAGCATCTGTAGTTTAAAGTTCAGCCAGAGCATCTGTAGTTTAAAGTTCAACCAGACTGCATTTGTTTTATTAGGCATAAAACTTCAGCCCCATTATTGGCTCCAGATACATATATGGTTAGATTTGATTGAAGAGCATCCAATAGCTAACTTATACTACTATAACAGTGAAATAGTATCATGATTATATAATGTGTATATATATAATAATAATAATGTAAAAATGTAAAAAGGAGTATATTGGAAATTATTCTTGTCTGGCCTGGGAACGCCTTAGGATCCCATCGGAGGAGAAGGAGGACGTGTCTGGGGTGAGGGAAGACTGGGAGTTTTTGCTTTTTTTATTACAATTTTACACAATTTACACAAGGTTTGAACTTTTATTCTATTGCCGTTGAAAATTTCCAAACCAATTCTCTCAGTCTGTTATGTTAACGATTGTTGTTTGAAGGTGGTTTGGTGCATATTGAACTTTTGACCAGACCTGAGTCCCTGTCCTGGGCCGTGGCAGGGCTGTCCTTTGTCCTCCCCTCTCGGGACAGATGGATGTTTGTATGGGAGGATGAAGAGGCATGAAGCGGCCGCAGTCACTAACCGCCCGGGGTCACTCTGAGGCTGCATGTGTCTTTAAACCAACACACACTTCAGGACAACTTTATCAGTCTAATATAGGCCTAAATAGACTTTTATTTAGAGGTGGGTAGTAATTAGTACAGTTATTTAGCTATTATTTTTTTAATACTTTATTTATAAAGATTTTCATGTTATACAAAAAATCATTATGACAAAGGTTGCACATAAACATAAAACCTGACCCTCTCACAAAGAAGACACCAAAAATCGTAACTAAATAGAATAAAACTGAATAGTAAGTAAATGGGTAAATAAAAAAAAAACAAACATAAATAAGCAATAAAAAGAAACAAAATAGGTTTATAATAATTACATGCATTCAGTACAATCACAGTGTAGGAAATCTGTTAAGATGCAGGGCTTCCATCAAATTATATCCAATTTTTCTTTTGCATATTTAAGAAAGGGTTGCCAGATTTCAAAAAACCTATTGGAACGTCCATTAAGAGTGTGTCTGATCGTTTCCATTTATATAATATTATATAATATAGAATGTCTTTAATCCATTTAAGGGTAGTCTCGTCATACTTTTACTTCGACTTGAGCAATACATTTACATTTTACTACTCGATTCTGGTGAAAAGCCGTTCTGTGCAAAAAAATAAATAAAAATTGTATATCTAATCTAAGCGAATTAAACATTTTTTTGGCTTTTCAAAAACAACTACGAATCAAAAATTAGAAAATGTATCCAAAAGTTACCAGTAAATGTACTTTTACTTAGTAATCACTGGCTGTTCTACCCACCTCTGCTTATATTTACTTGTACATAATATATAAATCTGTATATTACTTCCTTGCTACACTTTTTACTTGCTGTATGTATATTTTCATCATAATTTTAATAACATTTTAATTGTTTGTCATTGTTATTAAGCGTATGTCATTTGTGTAGTGAGCTCCTGTGTCCATGTTATTTCCTTTGTGGATCAGTGAAGTTTGTCTCCGTCCTCCCACACGTCCTCACTTTCCCTATTCGTGCACACTCTCTCCGCACGTGCACGCTCCTAACGCACGTGCACGCTCCTAATACACATGTGCGCGCTCTTAACCCAAACATTATTACCAAAGCAAACAAAGTGTGACAGGGCCGGTGCCACTTCGAGGAGCTGCTGAGTGGAGTTTTTCAGTTGCTGTTAGCACCAGCTCACATGACTCCACAGTCAGACTACAGCTAACGGTGTGATGTACGCTGACCTGTTCTGACTGCGCCATGTGGCTTTCACGGGTCAAAGAAGCAAAAAAGCATCATCGGGGAGACTATTCAGTTCATTTAATGCTATTGATGAACTAAAACTACAGTTACGATCCTGAAAAGTTAAAGCCAAACTGACTTTTTATCAATGAAAATGTATTAAAGCTGTTGTAACGTGTAACTTTCCAGCTACTTTCTGCCATTTGCTCGTCTACGGGGAGATGTTTTGCTGCTCTGTAAAGGCATTTAACATGTAATATGTCCAAGTCAAGTCACAGGTCAGATCTGTGGAGAGGGGGCCCCGTTTAAGATAAGAAAAGATGTTTTTTCTAAAGGGGTTTTGAGCAATTAGAACTCCTACCAGATAGATATATCAAAAAACTGTACTGTGGAATATTCCAGCCAATACTAGACCATCCAGAAAGATCAGCTGATAATCACAGTTGGGGACGTTACAGCTGCTCACTAAAACTTAAACATGTCAGGGTTAAAACAACCTATTTTGTCTTAAAAATACAAAAAAAATCCAATATAATCTCCTATTTCTCTCATAGTTGCAGCAACTTTAGAACTTCCTTCAACCAATCTTCCTTCTTCTATATCATTCCCTCTTCACCGTCTGCCCCCTCCTCTTCATCAGTCTCCTCTCAAAGTGGGCGGAGCCTCTCTTTACCACCCTCTCCACCCAAACCCATCCATCTTCCTCTACTTCTGGTTGTCTGAAAGGCCTCTTCTTCGGACACCACCTCCCCGTCCGGAGCTATTGACCTGTGGGGAGAAGACACAGGGAGAAGGAGGGCACCCCTATACTCCTGGACACCCAACTCTCCAACCCACTCCCCCAACACCCTCCTCCATCCTCCTCCCTCCACCCTCCACCCCAGCAACACCATGCTACCAGATGGCCACAATATTACCCCCACAAAAGCCATCTAATTAGGATCACAATACAATGAAAAGACCAGGTTCGCTTTTTTTTGGACGGACGCGACAAGGCAGTTCAACGTCAATAGCTACAACCCCCTATTTCAACACGCCCATTTTGGAGAGCTATGACTTTATTACCGCTCATTAACACAAATTAGCCCAACCCAACCCCCCCGCATGGCCTTGACAAATTGAATTAAGTGTTTTGGGGTACAAGTCAATCTCCTCCCTGTGCAATGCCAGGCCTTTACCATCTGAGTTGCCAGATCTACTTCTTTATAGCGACTTTTGACTTTTTTTTTTTGCAGGTAGTAGCTTTTTGGGCTTGCTTCCAAGTTCACATCGTAAAAGAGGCAATTTTTTGTGTTTTTTCAATCCCGTTTCACATTAATACTCAATAATGACCATATAGCCTATAGAAATGACTGAAATACAAGCTGTTAATGTTTTAAAGCGGACCTATTATGCAAAATCATCAACTTTTTAGAGCTTTTAACATGTTATAGTTGTTTCCCCGCCTCATTTACCCTCTCGAAGATTACGTTTACGGCGACATCATTGGGCACCATTGGGCAGTCAGTTTCTTTTATTAAGTAATTTTTGATCAATATTGCGACTTAAAATGTCCAACCTCAAGCACAATATGTATTCTTTATAGCCGTGCATATCACTTATTTAGCTGTGACACACAATGATTAACTAGATGCTTCTATCTGGGGCTTCTTTTTATAAGGCCTAGGTCGCTTGTTTTGGGCTTTCTTTTCAAACCCTCAGTCACTTGTTCACGCTCTGAAATCTGGCAACCCGGCCCAACATATTGCAGTCGTATAAGTGTGTGTGGACGAAAAGAAAGAACAAAGCTATTATGTAAAAGTGGGAGTGGTTTTTAACTCAGAAGGAGAATGGTTAAAAAATTCCTTTGCGAATGACACCGAGAGGGAAGTGGTTAAGTTAAATCGGGCAAGTTAAAGGGGGGAATAAAAGGGACAGATGGTTAGGGAGTCCGATTAGGGATGTATTTAAAGATGGAATTGGAGACTGGTTTTGGAATGTGGCGCTGGGTCAAGCTGCATAGAGATGTTTATTGGAGAAATTAAAGTTTAGTAGTGACCACAGTAACACAGCGGTAATAGCATGCTCGCTTGTTTGTATCGGATGTCCTCATGTCTCGGAGGAGAGCATGATTGCAGTTTGGAATAGTGAAAAATACCCACAGAATATAATGCAAATGTATACTCCACAAAGTACTCAATTCGAGAAAAGTGCACATTTTATATCTTAATGCCCAATTCTGTTTGAATAACAACTATTAACCTACTGTGTACTTCCTAGGGTTCAAGTCAGTAAAGTCGCTGTGTTTTAACATGTGAAAAACCGAACTAGTTCATTAAAGAAGGTTTGCAGTGTCCCAATGTTATTCCTCACTTACCTGATGCATTCCGAGCATCCTAATTATTCACCACTATGAGTTTATAAGGGAACAGTTTCTTCCCCTCTGCTGTTTGTCTCATGAACACTCTATAATATCTGCACTAAACTGGACACTTTATAACACTGGTCCACCTTAATAAGACATGTTTGCACTGTTGTTCTGATGCTGCTGTTGTATATATTGTTCTACCTCTAAGTATTTTATTTTATTTTTAACCATATCTTTTTTTAACTTTGTGCATGCCCTTATTTCTATTTATTCAGTGTGTTTTTATGTTGCACTTTATCACCAAAGTAAGTTCCTAGTCTGTGAGCTGTGTTCACTGACAATGTGCAATAAAACTCTTCTGATTCTGATTCTTTTCACAGCTCTCAGTGACCAGTGTGGACCAATGCGGTACAGGCCTTTTCATTATTTTTGATAATTAAAGGCTTGAGGAAACTATGGCCAATGACATTTGCCATCTATATGTTAAAGAGATTATTATGCAAAATGTACTTTTCAGAGCTGTGTACCATGTTATAAAGTTGTTCCCTCACCAAAAACATGCCTGAAGAGGTTTTAGATGTCATCCATGCATGTTTTAGTAATTTAGTGATCTTTCCCAGGCCCTGTTTGTACTCTTCTTATGGTTAGCTATAAGATTTGTCTTACAGCTAAGTCTGTGTCTCCATAAATATACAAAAGCATGATGAAAAACTGTACACTACAAGTTATGTGTTAGCAAATAATACCCCATAGAAGTCAAATACCCCCTCTTTAAGATTTAGGGTAAACTACGTTCCCAAGTTTGCATCTGATCCAATATCTGACACTTCAGTAACCTAAAAGGAGCTGTGCCTAAGGACTCCAGGTCTGAGCCAGAATCTCGATCCGAACATCAGCCTTAAATTCATGGTTTGCTAAGACAATTTGATGAAACCTCACAAACAGCCCACAGTGTGACATAGTATATGAGTCAAGACCTCCTGCATTTCTGTGAGGTGGTGATAACCTCTCGACCCTCTTGTCTTTCTGTTATGGTGTATGGGAATGTTACTGGAATATTTATCCACAGATGATTGGAGATGAAATGACCTCACAGGCTTTTTCATCACATTATAAAAATTGCCTTGTTTTTTTTAATAAGATACTGTTTCATGGAAATCAAATTACTGCACTTGTGTGAGCCAAGCAGAAAAAAAAAGAAAGAAAAAAAAAAGTTATGTCTGATAAACACCTCAGTTGCATTGTTGCTCTTGTGTTTTTGACAGGGACTGATAAAATGTGCTAGAGTAATGGCTCCCTCTTGTGGTCATTATATAAACTGACCAGTGGGTGGAACGTAGTGAAGTGAAAGTATTAAAGTACTGTACTTAAGTAAAAAATGTAGGTAGCTGTGCTTTACTTAAGACAATTTTACAGTGGATACTTTTTACTTTTACTTCACTACATTTGAGAGCAGTATCTGTACTTTCTACTCCTCTACATTTTTGAACTGGCCTGAAAAGTAAAAGTCTTTTTTATTATTATTTGAGATTTGCTGAAAAGCCAGAGGGGTTTATTTTTAACACGTTTGTAGTTTGAGTAAACAAGTATATGCAAATAAAAACAGCAATATTAATTCAGTAGTTTCTGTTGAACAAAATTCAGCACAAATCTTTATAAAAATCATTACATTTGAAGCTTTATTAGACCTCAAAGTCTGCACAGGTACTTTAACTTTTTATTTTTAGTTCTTTTCCTTTTTTTGGTCCAGTATCTGCACTTTTACTTAAGTAACAAAAGTGAGTATTTCTTCCACCACTTAAACTGACACTATAATGTCAAAGATGGCACAACTCACTGTAGTTTTTTTGGTTTTTTTTATTTTTTTTTAAATATTTTATTCTTTATAGCAGGGGTGTCAAACACATTTTCACAGAGGGCCACATCAGTAAAATGGCTGCCCTCAAAGGACTGTTTCTTTATTTATTACTTATTCAAGTTACAAATATTGTACATGGATTTGCCTAGATGTAAAAATATGGCTGTGTAACTGTGGATCTCTGTATGAAATGACATTTTAAGACCATCGTTACTTTTAATTTATCCTGTCGAGGGCCACATAAATTGATGTGGAGGGCCACATTTGGCACGTGGGCCTTGAGTTTGATACATGTGCTTTATACCATTTGTTGAGATTTTTGGCTCATTATGGACTGTTATACTAAAACTGTAAAAACAATCCCACTATACTGAGCGTAATCGATTCTTAATTAATTGTAATATTTTGTTAAAATAAATAAAACAAAAACATTTCCAACTCTTTGTGTGTTACACAAACTGAAACACCACACAATGAAATGCTGACACCTGGTGGCTGTTGATGTCACTACATGCTTAAAGTACACATTTTTGCAAGCACATACCCGTAACTATGATATCTGATTTGGTAAATTTGACTTAGGGATTACTATGGGATTATTTTTCCAATCTTATTTCCTATTGCAATGCTTCAGTCTATGATTCACACCAGCGTGTTTATAGAGTGCATATAGAGAACACCCACGGCCCTCTGATTGAGCTGTTCTGGCTGTGAAACAAAGAACATTATTAACGCTCTCTCTTGTTTGTATTAGCCACATCTGCTTCTCGTGATCCTGTGGTGGGAGTCATTATCAGACCTGTTAGAGTCCACACAGCATTTAAACCTCATTCATCAAAACAACACAATATTATGTTCAAACGTTCAGCACATTCACAAATTTGCATGTGGTGTGGAAAACAAGAGGCTCAGGAGCGCTGTGAACCCAGGAAGTACTAGCTTGGGTTTGTTTGTGCCAAAATTGTGTTTAAGAGGGGTTTATTCATCAATGTTAAAACATGAATAAGGCAAAGGGATGATCGAGGGCTGTGGGCTGCTGGTCAGTATAGTCAGTAATTCAAATGTGTCTATTTAGCTCAGGTTAGACATGTTAGGACCAATAGAACTTATTCAGACTCAATGGACACACTACAATGTTTGGTATTGGGTTTACTGTTAAAAAATGACTTACGACGTTAAAATGACTTCATGTTTCACCACACTCATTTCTCACTGTTCATCATATGGGTCTACCAATTCCCAATGTCTCACAGCTAAACTCTAAAGCCACAACACGCATTGTACATTCTGGACCACACTCGCCCACTGCACCGTTATTTCACCCTGCTGCCGTCCCGGACAATGATACAGGACTCTCAGATGCAACAGGGCACGCTTCAAAAACATTCCCCCAGCTGCCAGCACACTGCACAAACTGTAAACCATGTCCCCTTGTTCTTTTCAGATGATGTATTTTTGCTTGTATTATGTCTCTATGTTGTGTTGTGTGACTGATGTTCCTTTTGTACAGCTGTGAAAACAAACTTAACTAACAAACTGAACTAATTAACTAGCTAAAGGTAGAGGAAAAGAAAAGACTAAAATTCACTATGAATGGCAGTTAGGGCCAGTTCACCAGAAAGCCTGTGGGTGAAATAAATGGTTTAAGGGCCATATTTTGCTGCTGAGCCATAGTTTGGGGAAGGGAATGAGCCTTGAGCTGATAATGTTTCCTTTGGCTTGTGAAAATGTGAGTCTGGTCACCATTGATTCTCAGATGGGTGTGATTGGCAGGTGGATTATCCAATCAGGGACATGCACGGTTCGTCTTTATCGAAATAAATATGGCTGCTTACAAGGAAAAAAAAGCAAAAAAATATATATTTATCACAGGGGATTGAAAAACATTGTGGATTTCTGCAGAATCAATTAACAAAAGACTAAACTGTTGCTGTTAAAAATGATGAGTGACCAGTGAGTTCCCATTGTTTCACAAAAAAATGAATCTGATGAATCTGCACGATGACGTTTGGTTCTGGGTCAAGGCACAACAGAGAGAGTGGTGACTACACTGATCCCTCTGTAGATAAGGCTGCATTAACCAAGCTCTTGAACTTAATGTCCTATTTTCAGATGGAGGTAAGGAGCCATTGTCATTCAGCTTACACTTTTTGTTTGTGTACTCATGGAGGGAAGTGGCCGGTGGGCTTAATAATTCACCTATGCACCACTTTATAGTATTTTGTATTTTTGTGATTGTATATCTAGAGTAGATCTTATCTATACAGACAGCAGAATCGTTCCTTATACATGCTGGATGCTTTTCACTTTTTGACAGGTGCATTGTAACAGCAGATGGTGCTAGACTTTACTCTTTATGGCTCTGCTCCACTGTCCCACAACCCCACCCACTCAAGTTCATACATTTACTAACCGATCAATATTTAATCAACTTGGGCCTTGTATTATGTGCAGTCAATGAGTTTTTTAATAACTCCATGACCTTGCTTGTTTTGCATGGTGTTTTTTTTATGTATCCTCTCTGGCTATAATGTATGATCAATATTAAACGCTGCAATGTTTAAACACATATTGGTTTTAATATTCAAGAAGGTGAGGCCACTGACCCTAATTTCAGCAGAAATGAGATTTACACACAAAGCAACTGCAATAGTTCAACTTTTTCAATACTTTTCATGGAACTTTAAAGGTGCACGGTGCAATTTTTCTAGAGGAGGGTCCCCCACTTGCTTGTCTGGAAAATGTTATTGTTTTGCCTGGAATCATCCACAGTAGTTACAAGTTAATCTGTTTAATAATGTCCTGCTCTGGAACATTACATGAAAAGAAATAACATCTCCATATGCAAGAAAGTAGCAAACCCTCCACGAGAAAGGGTAATTCATCTAAAAATCCAGGCTACTCTCTACTTAGTTCTATATAATAATACAATTGCATGACCAATTTGAGTGTTAGAATGTATTGAAAAATACATTTAAACACATGTTGCATTCTTGTGGCTTTAATTAGGTTTCAAGCATGTATTTGGTCACCATGGGATGAGTATTTCACATTTTCTAACTTAAAATAATGTCTGCATTTGGAAAATATGTTTTCTAAATTTCATCTGATTCTCTAATGAGGCATTTAAGGGCCAGAACTCCCTCTGCTGTCAGCAACAGGAATCAACAGTTAGAAAAAAAAAAAACAACCTTGTTCTCTCAAAACATGAATACTTTGCTCATAAAGCCATGCATTTGTTGTGAACACATTTTGACCATAGAATGTGTCCGATAATGGTTTAATGTAATGCAAAATGTGAACACAGCATTTTTGAGACTCAGATTACTTTGGATTAATGGATTAATGAACCAAGCAGGAATGAAGAAAAATACTACTTCAAGTATGTTCTTGGCTAGGGGACATTGTAAATGGTTAAAAGGTCAAAAAAGTAAATTTTGCATAAGATGTGTGTTGCATTTTCCTCCTATAGTTGTGGTCATCATCATCCAAACTTTTAGTCACGTAGCCCTGAGACTTTTGATGATCAGTCCCATTCTCCCTACTCCAAAGCAAAAATGCATTCTTACTGTGCGCAGGGTCTCCTCTCCACAGGTCCGACTTGTAACTCGGCCTTTTCTCCATGGTGAATGATGTGTTTTTAATGCCATATTGTGAAACAATCTAGACCAGGGCTGTCTAAACTACGGCCCAGGGGCCAAATGCAGCCCTCAGACCAATTTTTGTTGGCCCTCTTACCTCCTCCTAAACTGGCCCAATTGATCAGGAAGTATTTTTTACTACAAACTGAAGCAATTCTACCTCTATAACCTGAATATCATCACATTGCAGTGTGACATAGACCTAAAAATAATCTTCCAATTCTTATTAAAGGTACAATGTCTCTGTCAAATCTGTCTTAAGTGCACCATTTGACTCCTTATATCGACATTGGTTTGTGGCCCTCTGCTTCATTCAGTATGCAGCCCTCAGGAAAAAAGGGACACCCCTGATCTAGACAATGTAATAACAACTTCATGAAGACAAGCAGATGGCGATCTCTACATTTAAAACTTCTCCCAAATCAGTAGCAGTGTTTGGGAACCAATGAACTAGAGAATTACTGTGCATGTTTTAGGTTGTGGGAAACAGGAGCATCCAGAAGAATCCCACCCATTGAGAGAACATCCAAACTAATCATGACCCCACCTGGCTCAGGAATTGACCCTGAGATCTTCCAGCTGCGAGATCCAACTATGCAACTGTGCCACCTTACACACCATTACAAGTCTTGTGTACATCCTTGAACAAAAATTGGGTTAGTATGTCCTATTGCAGTATCCTATCCCACCTCCAGATGGCACCGTTGCTGTATATAGCCCCTGTGTATAGGCCCGTGTTTTTCCTCAGCTGGCCTACAGAACCCACCTGGAAGTGGTACAGAGCACAGTTGTTGCAGGAAGCTTCTGCAATTTCCTCCGTGTTGCGTCACAAGCGCATTAGTGTGCCCCCCCCCCAAACCACAACCACATGGAGCAGAGTGCGCTGGAATTTTCCCACTCAACTCAACCATGCAGAGGGTCGGACGATGGAGAGCAGGCCAGTCGTGCATGGGGAGAATAGTCAGAAATGTACTCCAGACTACTAACTGGTACAAGTTGAAGTAAAAACTCACAACAAAAGAAAATAAGTATTAAAAGTTCTGCTGAAAATACACTAAGACACTGTTTGGTTGGAAAAAATTGATTTCTCACCAATCTTAATAAGTTTTATATGTCATTTGTGCATGTTTGAGTAACGTAGTGATCTCTCCCAGTCGCCCATGCTCCCACACAGCGGTAAATATACAAAAAGCATGATACAAAACACTACAACTTCACAAACCTGATGCGATGTGAAGTAGTTTTATTAACAGAATGCATGCGGATTGTGTTGTCATAGTGCTCTGAAGGGGGAGTGACTTAGCGCAGAGAGCAAAGGTGAGGGGGGACAAAAACATTTTTAAAACAATAAAAGATAACACGATAATCTAAATATGTTATGTGTCATCATGAATACCCCATAGAAGTGTAGTACCCCCTCTTTAGCATATCGCCAAAATTTACAACATGTTTTCTACATTTAGAAAATTCTAGACAGACAGATAATAGATATATAGAGAGGTAGAAAAAATACATACACATATTACAAAAGTTTAAAAAAAGCACAAGAAATACTGAAGAAGTATGATGTTTCCTCAAAGTTAAACAAGTAAATTTAACAGAGTGATTTGAATCCTGTTGCTGTGATTTCACTGTGAATGAGCCTCTTCTTGGACACCTGTCAGCTGCAGGGAACATTCAGACAGTGTGTCAGGAGCAGTTTACCTACACACACAGACGCACACACACACACACACACACACACACACACACACACACACACACACACACACACACACACACACACACACACACACATCCACAGTCCCCGTAGGCAACACTATTTAGAGCAGCTTGTTTGAGCAGTGCAATATGTCCCACTGTAGCTGCAGCTAAGCTTCACAGATGGTTTAGCTGTGTGAGAGAGAGTGTAGGCTCATCAGGCACTAAGCAAAAGCTGTCTGATGTATATGAGCGTTCTTGGAAAAGCGATTAACAGATTTTCGTCATCACGTAAAATTCTGATAAGTCTGGTGTCCACTGCATGTTTTTTTTTTTGTCTTAAAAGTTTTATGGATGTCAAACTTCATGACAAGACATGTGGAATTTAAAATCGTACGACAGCACACTATGCAATGGTGCACACGATCAGACTTTGCTACAACCAGTTTGTATGAGCGAACGTCAGAAAGAAGAGAAGAAAAGTAGTTCTAGCAGTTAGCAGAGGCTATGTTAGAGTCAGTTTTTTCTTTTTTTTTATTTGTAAAAGTTAATAAATGAAAGAGAAATGTTGAGATTTTTCCACGAGTTCACAGCTGAGATCATCTGCTGTTACCTTTACGGAGCGCTCATGTTTACTGTTGGCAGAGATTGATTGTAGACACAGCGAGAGGAGGATTCACTTAGTGACCGAGATTCCAAAATATCAGACACCCCGTGCTCTCCATGGCCTAGCACCAAAGTACATCTCCGACATGTTAGTACCATATGAACCATCTCACACTCTGAGGACTTCAGGGACCGGCCTCCTGCTGGTGGCCAGAGTCAGGACTAAACATGTGGAATCAGTGTTTCAGTTTTATGCAGCTAAAACCTGGAACAGTGATACAGGCCTCTACTTTGACAATGTTTAAATCCAGGCTCAAAACAGTTCTGTTTGTCTGTACATATGACTGAAAGGTTTTTAATCTGCTCCTACACGTTGAGAGGAAACCAGCTGAGGTGGCTCGGGCATATGCTCAGGATGCCTCCTGGACGCCTCCCTAGGGAGGTGTTCCAGGCATGTCCCGCTGGGAGGAGGCCCTGGGGAAGACCCAGGACACACTGGAGGGACTATGTCTCTTGGCTGGCCTGGGAACGACTTGGGGTCCCACCGGAGGAGCTGGAGGGCTAAGCTTAAACTGCTGCCCCCGCAACCCCGCACCAGATAAGCGGAAGAAAATGGATGGATGGTTTTTTTTCTGCACTCTTCTGTTTTAATGTTAATTTTATGATGATTATTTGTGATTATTTATGTTTTAATTTGTTGTATATTGATTTAATTTCTTTCTTATTCTGTAAAGCACTTTGAATTACTTTGTGTACGAATTGTGCTATACAAATAAACTTGCCTTGCCTTGCCTAGGGTTAATGGTAGTGCAAACTGGGATCAAAGTGTTCAAACATGAATTAAACAACACTTCCCACTGGTGTTGGGCATTTTACCTTATCACGTCCACATCCCAAGTTATCTGAAACATGACTGTCCCAACTTTCATTCTTTCCAGTCTAAGCACACTTCTTTAAAGGGCGTCAGAGTGTGGGGCAAGGCATTTGAAGAATTCTGCCCATCCCATAGCTATATTTCACTTTACTTTTTGGAACTCTACAAAAGGAACAAACAGATTCAATTCATATTTATATAATGAGCAGTATCAGTGCTTTTTAACATTCGTGTTTGAAGACCTTTCAAAATTGTGACCTTAATTTATCTAATCTCCAAAACATGCAGCTGCAATACTGACAAAGCACCTCTTATCTTATCAGCTCACAGGCATAGTTGTCTTTGCATTGACCGCTACAACCATAGTCTTTTCAAAAACAACACATTTCTGCTTACAACATGTTTTTCACACTTTCCAGCACAAGCCACATCAATGCACTCAACACGACACGGTGTCTTCAGTTTCAGATATGTGATACTCGGACTGGCGGAGATGATTTTCAGGCAATTAAAAGCCAGCTGCAGTTTACAGAAAACATGTTATGCATTCTTGTGGCTTTCAAACATTGTTTTGGTCACCGTAGGAGAAGTATTTCATAACACAGTTTGACCGCAGAGTCCGATGATGGTTTATGGACTTAAAAACTGCATAGGAGAAATCCTGATTTTTACCTGTGACACAACAATTTTGGGAAAAAAAAAAAAAAAAAATTGTGTTCAGAGAAGACAATTTTGGATTAATGGAATAATAAAACAAGGGACTCAAAAAAGTCACTTTTGTTTTTTAAGGAACTGTACCTGATTTTTACTATTTTAAACATGGGGGAAAAAAGTAGCTAATTTTAAACAGTGGTCCAGAGTTGATCTTCACTTATCCTTATTCATTGCAATTAGTCTATAAGCGTTTTCCACAACTTTCAGAGGTCAGAGCGGAGTTTTGCCGTCACGTTAAAACTTACAACAACTAGCATGCTAACCACAGGACAATAAAACGCCTTATAATTAGATGCAGACAGATACAGCGGACTTATTTTGACCTCAGGAGCGGCTTATATAATATATTTGTACTGGGGCAAGATCAATTTTGCTCAAATACATAGAAAAAAATCTGGTACAGGCCCTTCAAGGCAAAATAAAAGCTATATTATGTCGTAATAGAGTTCATCTTACAGAGTACGCTATCTTCCCTCCACCCACAGGGAAATAAATCCTCAAATCTTCCCTCCGAACCTTTGTGTAGCCTTTTCAGCGACTCTCAATCAGACAATCTCAAGTGAGCAGGAAAAAGAGCACCTCTGGCTGTTTGAATCTACTGCATTATTAAATAAGAGAAGATAGGACCAGGCAAAAACCAGATCAATTTACCTCTCGCGCCGTGATCAATGTAGCTATACCAGCACGGAGATATAAAAAAACAACCCAGGGCCACTTTTAATGAACATTTTGTCTGCGAGGATTAAAAAGATATGAATGGAGACATATGGTAGTGCGCTAAACATGAGATGGGTAAAGCAATATGTAGCTACGTTAGTTATTAATGAGCGTATGGGTTCAGTAATAGAGGCAATAAAGTGGTGTAGTTATATGATATCGTCGAGTTTGAAGTTGGTATTCCATTTTTAAGGTCCCATATTGCACACAATTTACTCTTATGAGCTTTAACCCATGTTAGAATATTGCTACCTCATCAAAAACATACCTGGAGTTGTGTTTTGTTTCATTCATACATGTTAGAGCAATCCTTTATTATTAGTCTGTCTACATATCCAAAGCTCAAAATGGTCTGTTCCACTTTGTGATGTCATGAAGTGGTAGTTCAAAAACACAGAGGAGCATTTCTTGCGGAGGAAAGGAGATGGAGCAGACAGTTTGGATCTCTTTAGATGGCCTGGGGTGATTGAAAGAGCAAATAAACACAACTCTAGGTATGTTTATAATGAGGAAACAACAGTGTGATAGAGCTTGGCTGGAACATCTAAACAACATCGGCTACCATGGAAATCCGGGACCAGCATGTTTGAAGCAGCAGTGCAAAATGTCCATGGAGATTCATTAGCCAAAACAATAACCAAACAGAGAAGTGGAATAACCCAATAAACTGCTGGGTCACTACTGCTAGGCTAAATACATAATACAGTAGGATATAAGTTAAAGTTTATAAAATCATCAAATGGCATGAATGGCAAGTTCATGATTGGTTACAGACAGACTCTCCTTGCATTTTATACTTCAGTGAGTAATTTACTGTAATGAGGGAGGCTACTTATAGGTTCTTCTAAATCTTATATACAGGTCCTGTTTCATGAAGTGGGTTTAGGCTAAACTCAGACTTTTTTTTACCCTGAAAAGAAGTCAACTCAGAGTTAACCTAAACCCTGAGTCAGTCACCATGGTAACTCTGTGAACCTAACTTTGTCCAGAGCAGAGTTTTATTCCTCTGGCCCTGAGTTTCCCTCAGCCTGCTCCTGAAAGAGAGCTCTGATTCGTCAGTAACATGGACCACGTGCACTTAATACAGTTTGATGATCTGACTTGTATTCATTTATACTTTACACTTATTTTACTCAAATGACTTACAAGCCTGATCTTTCATCACTTCTGCACTGAAGTGTGCTGGGAAGTGCACTGCATTAGATTCATGGATCATACGTTATTCAGTTTAATTCATGTACACTTTAAAATTTTTATTTAAAAAGGATACATGTAAAAACTTAAGCTACATAGTAATTAGCTCATTTAATATAAAATCTGAAATCACATATTAAAATAGTACTTTAAAACTTTTAAATAACAGTATAATGCTTTTATCTAAGTTGGCTGCAGCAATATTATGTAGGCCTTTTTGAGTAATATTATATGAATCTCCTTCTGGATGTGCCCGGGCACCAGATGTTTGCCACTGAGCTCCCGCCCCAAATTCAGCTCCAGGGTGAGGCCCTGTGATGCCTATGCAACATAACAGTCTATGCAACATAACAGTCCTTGATGTGGTGCTCATCATAAAGGCCCTCTGAACCGCTCTGAGTCTGACTTGTCACTTAGAACCTGTTTGCCATGGGTGACCAGAGACATGAAGCCCCTGACAGCATAGCTCCTGGGATCATTTGGGAGCCAAACCCTCTACCACATTAGGATAGCGGTTAAGCAGGGACAAAACACCCCCTTTAAGGATTATTTTAGCATTCGTTCATTTTCTTCTTATGGTAAATACCTTGGTGCCTATAAACTGCTAGCATCTCCCATTTCTGTTATAAAACTAAATTAAAACCATTATGTTATAGTGCGCTCTTAGGACAATTCACCCAAAGTAAATGAAATCAATTTTTTCCCACAATGCAAGTGAACTTTCCAAACTATCAATGTTTCCAATTCACTGCCGGGCCATAACACAAGGACTAAAGACACCATCCTCTCCTCCATGCCTCTCCAAGGAATGACTTTCATGCTTGGCTGCCGTCCAATTTTATCTCCAGGAGTTGCTAGGCGACAGGGATATCCTTATTGCCGGTGTATTCTGCGAAGCAATGGCACCAGTAAATGAATTTTCCAGATCCGTAACTTATTATCCGCTCTCCATATTGTAATCGCATGGGTCAGTGGTGGAGAGTGATACCATGCAAAATAATGTCTTGATTCAGAATAGCAAATGGAAGTCTGCTGGTTACAATATGAGTGACATATTTTTCTGATGCTCTATAATGGTTATAGCTTATCCACACTGTAAATTGTATTGTAGCATGGTGTTGTAGTGACTATCATTTTGCTAGGTAGGCAGATATGAGCTATTTTGTGCCAGATTTTTGTTACATTTGTGCAAAAATACATCATGCAAGTGCTTGGGTCCCGCTTTGGACTACCATGCATGTTTTTAATATTAAAAATGTTCAATCCTCTTGTTTTGTTACATAAAACACAGTCCTTATAGTGTTCCATGTCACTAGATTAAGCACAGTGGAGTAGCTTAAGGATAGAATTGGTGGAAAGATTACTTTTCATTGTTATGGTATGATTCACTAAGGATTATAGTACCAGCAGCACTGTCACTACAGTGTCATAGCACAGCCAGGTTGGTAGATTTCACAACAGTAGTACTAGTAAATGTAAGTAGTAAGTATTTTATTTGCAGTATTCTCTTTTTATATACGCACAGTTTGTAACTTATAGTACTCATAGTAAGGACCCATGTTTTTTGGTGCAATAAAAACATGTTTTTATTGCACAAAAAAAGCATGCATTCTTCATATGAGTGAGCTTGCATTTCCATAAACCTGACTCTTATTCGGCTTGTTGTTCCTTTGCTTTCTCCAAGGGAATCTTCTTCCACAAAATCTATCTCCATGTAGACAAGCAGGTAACACTCCAGACCAAGTTACAGGTCAGATCTGTGGAGAGGCAGTCCTGCTTCCAGTAATAATACATGTTTTTAAAGGTACTTTTTTTTTTTTTTTTTTTTTTTTTTTTTTTTTAGAAATAACAAGGCTAACTCTGGTACAATGCATCAAATTTGCCACATTTATGTTCTCATAGTACATGGTCCCTTTTAAAATAAATAATAAAAAGAGAAAAAAAAAAATACCTGTATGCGAATAAATGCAAGATATAGGCTGTGGAACATTCCAAGCAAAGCAACACATCTGCATGGAAACAAGCACGTAGCAGATTTTTAATATATTTCTGTATACTGGCCTTATTCCCTCAATAATTTAGGTCAAATAAGAATTTTAGATCATTTTAGTTAACTTTAATAATTATTTTGAATTTTACCTATTTATCACTTTATATTGTGCATAACAACCAACTAGAACAACACTGTGTCTTAATAGCACCAACACATGAATTATATATAGCCATAAAAAGACTGCTACCATCTTAAAAATAGTCTAACCTGCAGCATATAGTTCCCCGTGTTATCCTCTCTGGCTCTTCCCATATGGGCCCCAGCATGTGCCCTCCATATCGTGAGACTTAATGATAGCCTTAAGTCACTGTTACAGCTCGGGTCTAATGTTTCTGTGGAGCATTAGCCTGAGCCTTATCTCCAGCTAGAGGGACCCCACTGATACCTACACAAGCTTTAATTAAAATATGGAGAGCGCTCTCATCTGCTGGTTTAGATGGCACTATATGGGGCAGAGATAGAGCCGGTATCTATCCCAGGGCTCTATGGGAAACCTAACATAAGGGCTGTACCGTTTTATTGTCAGATTGAAAAAAAACTCTTGGTACCATTTTATAATAACTGTACATTATGTTATTTAAGTAGTTATAGACCTGAATCATTCTTAGTTATTTATTTAATCATTATGAATTAAAGTCTTTGTTCATGAGGCTGTTTAAAGTGTCGTTATAATAAAGTGTTACAGAATTATTTGATGAGATGAAACAAAACCTAAGACATAATATAATGGCAGAGGTGTATACATTTTAGTGTGTAGCATAGACTGTTTATATAAATGGACGTAGCTAATCTGCTAGGTGCTGTGTTTCAAATAGGAAGTGATCATGGCCGCGCTTCTGGCTCCATCGACTCTGGCTCCAATTCACTTTACATTGAAAAACAGTTGCCTCGCTCTCTGTAATTGCTGCAGTGATCCTCGTCATTTTGGTCTTAAAATGTCGTATTGACCCGCTCTACATGATTCTGGTGTGTTTATTTCGCTATTTTTCCTGTGATTTGAGAACATTAATAACAGGCGCCTTTCTTCTCCCGCTGGCGTTAGCAACAGGTTTGATTGACAGCGTTGCTAAGCGGGTCTACGCCAAATGAAACACAGACATTTTATGGTATGGTTTGAGGTTTCATGTAAAGTACTTTTCATTTTGCAGCAAAGTTGTTTCCTAATTACTCACCCTGATGAGTTTATAAGCCCTTTTCACAACATTCAGTGGTCAGAGCAGAGTTTTGCCTGTACGGGAATGCGAAAAACAACTTGCATCAGCCTTACTTCCTGGTTTCCAGATGATAAAAAAAAACAAAAAAACAAACAAACAAAATGCTTTCTAATTTCAGACAGCACACAGAGGTCTCGTTTGTGTGATATGTCCTTGGGCAAGACAGATTTTACTTTACACCATTACATAAATAAATAAAAAATCAAGCACAGCCAATTTAATGTGTCAATTTCTTTGCGGTAGGAAGTAGCTAATCGAAAAGAAAACACATATTTGGTACCCCAGCTGCAGAAGTGTTCTCATCAGTAACAGAACACAGTCCAGGTTGTGAATGCACTGCTGCGGCGCATATATTTACACTGGCTCCATTTGCATTGCAGTCACCATTCATTAGCTCAGGGCGGCACGTTTGGAAGTCCCCAGCCACACAGGCAATCATTGACCAGACATGTACAGTGAACCCTGCTAAAGGCTAACTGTTTCCACTGCACTTACAAGAACCTGCTCCTATACTAGTGTCTCTACGGTTATAGCGATGGTTTCTTTAGTTTATGAACATGCATTATAATGGAGATACCAAGAGATTACCAAGGAGAGGGGAGAGGAAAAGCCAGATTTTGCTACGGATTACACTGTATTTTGCAATGAAATATTCGAAAGGTCAATTCACAAATATTGAATCTGGCTTGGCTTACAGAATGTTGTGTTATTTGAAAATAAACTCAGAATTTAATCAGGTCATTATAGTGTTTCTTAAAAAAAAAAAAAAAAAAAAAAAAAAACATAGAAATTTGTTTTGTTTTGTTTCATTCATTAATTTTAAAGGTTCATTGTCACTTTTTGAGCACACCATCTGCTTGTCTCCATGGAGATGGCATGTTACTGTTTTATAAATATACAGTACAGCATTAGACTTATCTATTGTCATGAAGACAAGCAGCAAATAGAGCTCAGAATAATAAACAGTGCTGTTTACAAGGTAAATTTTAAGAAACAGAAGCACCTGTAATTGAATAAATGCTAGATAGATTAATTGCTATAATGTGGAATATTCCAGGCAAAGCAGTAACAAGCAAATGGCTGAACCTGAACTAGAAGAGTTACAGAGTGCACCTTTAATTCATAAATACATAGTGGTTTCAATCATCTCTGAAATTGAAACTGAAGCTCTATTCCATTTGGATAAAACTGAGACTCTGTGATAATGTGTTGCTACAATTAAGTAAATGGTCACATGTTTATATAGCACTTTTCCACATTCAAGGTTCCACTCACCCATTCACACACACATCTATACACCACTGTACGCAGGCACTGGGGGCAGATGGGTTAAGTGTTTTGCCCAAGGACACAACGACAGTATTCATCTGTGGGAGCTGTAATTGCACCACCAACCTGTGAGTCAGTGGATCTGACTACTCTATTAATGATGTTTATATCGAGATTTGTGGGATTTTGAGAAGCCAACTTTCAGATTAGTAGGCAATACTGTACAAACTGAGCTACAGTAGAATATTTTAGCATTGTTCCTTGTTGTTGGGCTGGGCTAATCCAAGAATTATTTGTGTACTAACTTTTTTTTTTTAATAATATTTTTTTCTTTGTTATTCTGTGTTGAAATTCAAGTTTTAGTTGAACTGAGATAACCTATTCCTTTTCATTTTTATCAATTATGTCACTCTGGTAAGGTGCCTCTTTCGCCTAAGCTCATAAGGCAGAGTGGTTTTCAGCTTCATTGGAAATTGCTCACATCAAGAACTTTAAAAATCCAACCTCTCACCACCTTTCCTCTCGCTGTCTGCTTTCATTTCTGTTAACTGTCCACTTAACTCTCCAATATTGCAACTGATCCTCACAGTAATTCTTAGAGACAACATTTTTTTGTAAACAGAAAAAAATCTTAATCTCCACCAAAGTAAATACCAAAATTACTTATTATTACATTTGCTTTGTAGATCCACCGGTGACTTTATCCTAACTGACAGTACATTTCCTCCACAAACACCACCGTCTCCAAATGAGTTGCGATCACGCTGCGATAGAAACTTAATAACCTGTCCACACCACTCAAATGCAATCCAGTTTGGGTTTCAAATAAATCCTTTGTGAAATTTCAATTATACAGTTGTTATTGTAAAGCTCAACTAATGGCCAGCGCTGCTATGGCCACTCGTCATTTTGATTTCTTTCGCGCCAATGGGTCCGAATGGCATAGTAAACACACGAGACATATATTAGGTACACTCAAGTTTGGATGTGAGTACTTTTCTGGCCCCTGTGGGTTTAAAGAAGACATATTGTGCATGTGTCTGCTATATAGTTATAATCTATGACACCGGGGATCATTCTGTTACAATTTGCACATTTGAAATCGCAATATTCATCTAAAACGACTTAATAAAAGAAGCAGGCCCGCTGACTTCCGTGTTTGAAAACCGCGGTGCCCAATGGGAGCAGGCATCGCCGTAAACGTCATCACAACACAGAGCCATGTGGCTGTCGGGCCCCTCCTGTGGGTAGCTGTAGCTGGATTATTTTACATTTGAATGAAGTAAGTATAGCGCAGTGGGCGTGTGCCAGTAGAGGTGACAATGGGGATTGATCGGCAATATGGCGTCTTGAAAATAAGCGATTAAAAGTTGCTCAAACGTGCACGAATCACACCAAAAACAACTTTGAGAAGGTAAAAGAGAAGAGAGAAACAACTGTAATAGGTCTGCTTTAAAGATTCGTGTTGTAATTTTTTCTATTGGAAGATCCGCCACTTGCTCGTTTCCATGGAGATGTTATTGGTATGCCTGGAAAGTTCCACAGTACTGCATTTTCATCATCTATATCCATTGAGAAAAGCAGGTGGCATCAACAGGCTGAGTACAGTTCAGATCAGTGGAGAAGCGACCCCACTCACAGTAAAAAAAAACACTGTAATTGAATAGATGCATGATATATGTTTAATGCAATACTGTGGAACATTTCAAGCAGAACAATTACGTCTATAAGGAGGCAAGAAGATAGCAGACCGACCCCAAGAAATTATTTTTTGTTACATTTATTATTGATGCATTTTTAACAAACTTCCCCTGCATTTGACTGTCATTGGCGCAAGCAATACGGCAGTAAGGGACCTATCTCCGGATCTTGAGTTCGGCACGGTGAGGACGATCTATTTGGACTGTTAAGGGGGTTCAGTGGAACTCCAGCCTCATTCACTTTAACGGCATCGACTGTAGCTCAGTTGGTGACCATTAAATAATTTCCCCACTATAATCTGTGTCTAAAAATAAAACTGGTAGTAGTAGTTATAGCCACTGATGTTATTTAGTGTGTCTTAAATTAATCAAGAGGTTCAACAAAGTCCGTATAGCTGCTGTCTGAGTCTATGGAACTCTGAATACTTGGACCTAAACAACTATTGCCTATTATGTATGTTTGCGGTAAAAATAAATAAATAAATGAATAAAATAATAATAATCTTAACTTTTTTTTTTTTTATTGATATTGTTTTGGGAAATACACTACCATGGCACCAAAACCTCAAATCCATATTCTTAAAACAAACTAAACTACTGAGAATGAAAGTGTGAGCCTTAATATGTCTATGCAAAATCCCCTCCACCTTCCAGATGGTATTAAAAGCTTTCAAAAGTAGTCCAGTTTACTCCTTTCACCCAGTCAATTAAAAAATGACACTACTGAACAAGCTGTGGGGATAGTTTTGTTATTGTAACGTTTTCTATCACCACTAGGGGGAGGCCTGCTTTAATTGTGGATTGAGTTCAAAGCCTTTCCACTATATTCCACTATTTCTATACAATTTTTCACACTATACTTTAACTACCAACCTCACACTAGCCATGGTATTTTGAACATGTGAACCCGATTTCCTGTGTGAGCACAGCGAATCTATGGCACAGCTGTTCTCCACTTTTATCTCCTGGAGTTGCTAGGCGACAGGAGCATCCTCATTATAGGAGAATTCTGGGAAATCACAAGACCAATAAAAACAAGACAGGGCTGTGTCCTATTAAACACCAAACACACTGTAACATGATCAGAGCAAAGGCATATGGCTATAAAAACATGTATCATTATTCAAAATGATAGCACGGGCGGTTGTAAAAGGTTATTGAAATTAATTTAATCCATTGCATTTTTAATAGCTTTCTATGGGCATATTTTCAACAAAGAAAAAATGTGTTCTGATGATTTTTGCTCTAAAAAATGGTTTGAATGGACATTGCCACTTGCCTCCTGCGCAGGTTTTGGATTCTTACCATTTAACTGTTCTATTGGAGGGTCCGACATTTGCTTGTCTCCATGGAAATATTATTGATTTGCCTGGAATGTTGGACAGTACAGCATTACACCAATCGCTGAAGACTAGCGAGTGATGCCTCCAGGTTCGATCTATGGAGAGGTGACCTATCTCTTGGTGAAAATGCACAACTGTAATTGAATACGTGTAAGATAGTTAAGTTTAATGCCAAACTGTGGAACATTCCAGACAAAGAAATAGCCTCTCAACATCTCAAGCAAGGTGGATTAAGTCTTGTCAAAGGACTCAAATGACTAGAGCTAACTATGGTGGCTAAGCGGCTAGCACTCTCACATCACAGCAAGGGTTCTGGGTCGTTCTGTGCAGAGTTTTGCATCTTTCATCGGGTTTCCACTCCGGTTTCCCCTACAAACCCAAAACATACAACAGAAAAAATCCTCCAGTTAATGTAGTCCTGACCAAGACTAGCTCAAGACCTGGAGATGGGTCAGCAGCACTAATGATGGGTCAAATGCAGAAGACAACTTTCACTAAGAGGACAATAGCAAAGTAGCTCAACCTTCACTATTGGAACAGCTTCTAAAAAAATGCTATCATATTTTGTTACACAGCTGTCAAATATTCTGGAGACATGTTTGGGCCCAAATTGGAATAACCTTGAAACCCCTATGATAGATCCATTCATTTCCAAATGGAGCGGTGGGGCTAACAGGCTGAAGCTTAGCACCAGGTGGTCGATTCAAACGTGATCCAAGCGTTCCTCGATAGAATCACATGTCCAGCCGCAGATCCATCACCGCCATTGTGTTTTTACTGCCGCTACATACTATCAATCAACTCTGTGAAGGCTCTCATCTATCAAAAGAGGCTCACTTAGCTCGCGCAGGGAGGGGAGGGCCCGCTGATCTCTGGAGCGTAGACCCCGATACTGTAACAGCAAAACAATGGCACTTTGTTTAGCTATTTTTTTCACAACATTTAATATAATTGTTTCATAAAAGCAGCGTTTTGGATCTGATTTGCGCTATGTTTCGTCGAGCCTGTTGCCTGGAGCGAGAAGAGGAACATAAAATCGCCCGATGCATTTTTTTTTTTTTCTTCATTGCATTTCAAAATATGGTATTATTTTGTTTGATTGGATTGTCCTACTTTCTATGATAATGGAGCAATTTTGGATTTAATGGAATAAATGACTGTCATATGCCACTGCAAGACCAAACTGCGTCAAGAGTTGTGGTCCATGGCAAATAAAGGTGTACACTGTAACTTTTCTGATGGGTCCACTCTCTTCTTGTGCCCGTGAAGATTTGCATTAAAGTTCATCTTGCAATTTTATTATATACTTTATTTATGAAAATGTGCCTTCTTACTGTGAACAGGATCATCTCTTAAACTGGCGGCATCACCTGCTTGTAACCATGAATATATTATAAGGTTAATGCCGTACTATGGAACAATCTGGACCAAACAAAGGCATCTCCGTGGACATAAGCAGCTATCAGACACCAGAAAAGTTGCATAGTACACCTTTAAAGCTTTGAGGTATTAACATTGTCTGACAAATCTAGAACAATATCTCTCTCTAGTTTTTATAAAGTCTGGTTACCATGTCCTCCATCATGTGTCAAGCCAGAACCAAATATGATCACGGAGTCATATTTGTTTATTTCAGAGACAGATTTGAAAGGAAGAAGCTCATTGGTCAACTGTCATTTACAAGCGGTGATTTACAGAGTGGCCCAAAAGTCACTGACACTTTTAAATCTTCAATAGCTCCTATAATTCTCCTATTCTATTTTATTAGCAGTATGTAAACTGAACCTTCTGAGATTTTGGGCAATACATACGGTTATAATTGTTCACTTACAATTGAACTTATCACTACTTAAACTAGGGGAAGTAAAAATGTATTAACTGATTTTAAAAAATAATGTTTTTTAAGTGTCCACCATTTTCGGTTTTGCACTGAATAGCCTGATCCAACACACTTTACATACAATTTGAAAGTATTTCCAGGCTTATGGCTCTTATTTGATCTTCGATATTACGTTTTAAGTCGTTTATTGTCTGAGGTTTATTCACAAACACCTTTTCTTTAAGATAGCCCCACAGGAAGAAATCGGGACTAGTCAGGTCTCAGGAGATCATATACTGCCCCCTGTCTTTGAAAACGACGTATTATTCCTTTAATGGCATTTACGCTTGGGGCATCTCTGGTATTAAAATGTCGACGGTAACACCGCTGGGTTTCTGAATTTGACCCATGTGACTCAAAGTACCACTGTACAATGAGGGTTCATTCCTCTGTGCTATATTTGCTCATATTAATGTCAGAAGGGTAGTACTAAATGCTCTGAAAAATAAAATAAAAGTATTTAGAAACAAAAGAGTTATGAATTTTTTTCAACTGTCAGTGACTTTTGGGCTAACACTGTATATATATATTTTTTTTTCCTTTTTCCTCGTAACCAGACACATGTTGATACAGATGGACAATGCATTTCCCTGATTGGCTAATCCACCTGTCAATCATGCCCATCTGAACACGGGGAGATTCACCAGTGACCAGACTCACATCTTTGTACTGAAGAAGTGTGTTTTCTGGATCCCAGGCAAGTTTTTCCGAGAAGCCACGCAAGAAATAAAAGGTGGAGTGGTTAGCATAAGTTTAAAAGGCCTGTAAAACGCATTGTAGAAAATCTATTAATACTGTGCCAGAATCTTTGTACCCAGCAGGAGGTATGGCCTACTACTCCAATAACATGCACAGTTTGGGCTGACTGGGAAGGCCAGAAGAAAACCCATAGAGAAATAAACAAATACAACTTTGAAGATCCAATATTGCCCAGAAATTGGACCCACAACCTTCACATCTTTCACGCAGACCAATTTGCTGACTTCAGTACAAAACGCCTCATTTATAATCCGCCAGCTCAGACTCATTATAAACTCATGCAAGATACATATCAGAGAAATGGTGTGACTAACTAGATTGTATACCCCTTTGTGCAGAGTAGCTAATGGAGGGCTAACCACAAGGGATAGGACCTGTTAGCCGTTAGCCGCAGCTGTATGTGTTCTCCTGCAGGATGCTAGGCCACCATCAGGGTTGCAGCGCTGCTCTGTTCTCACACAGATAAATCCCTGTTGCACTTAGGAGTCATCCATTTTTAATGCGAGGGCCGCGCCTGCAGAGATGTGAGGAGCCAGAGGACGCTGGGGAGGAGGGGAGGAGGAGAAGAGGGGGGTAATGTGTATTTGTAAGTATCAAAAATCAGATACTAATCCATAATAAAACTAGTATTGAAACTACATACATACTACATACATTGAAAAAGTAAGTAAGGCACAGTCACAAGAAAAAAAAAAATCTTAATTGCTTTAGAATGAGCTTGTGGTGTGTCAGAAGTAAGAACAAGCCCACATAAACTTGGACCGCTCATGGGCCACTATGGCACCTACCTGGACAACTGAGGATTTGGAGAGATATAAGACCACAAGGTAATATAAAAGACAGTTGATTTAATGCTGAAAATGGTATTTTACTGTCTAAATAATGATAAGTCTTTTTTTTTTTTTTAATCAAGTCTATTCCTTAGTATTGAGTATAAAATTTTAGTATCGTGGCATCATTAGCACAGAGTAAAAAGTGTATATGCTCACTCATCTTTTTACAATAGTGTATCTGTCTACTATGTATGGTATAAGATGACTGGTGCTTGAAGCATGGTTCATTCACATAGAGATGTAATCCATCCTACCCCTGAGGAGTGAATACATAATCCATTGTAGGCTTATTGGGTACTGTGGTGATTGGGGAGGGGAGAGAGACGTTTGGATGGTCTGTGCCAGGACACTGAAATAAACATGTGCCTTTAAATCACAACCTAAAGAATCTATAGTCTGTCTCAAAAATCTCTTATCTAAAAAAATTATATACATGTTAGATCAAATTCCCCTGAAAGCTATGCACATATAGCACTGAACTCCAAACCAGAAAAGTATGGTTACTTTTGGAGTTACGTGTAACTAGATGTTACTCAGTGTTTACCTCCTAAAAAGATTCTAGACAGTTTAAAGTGTAGCAGGACGAAGGCTGCAGCTGTACACTATCTGCCTTTCTCTGTGCTGGACAGGGCCTTCAGATGTCAGAGGAGGGAGGGGCTCTTCTATTCACTTCGTCAGTCCAAACATGATCTGTGTGAATGGGATAGAATCAGCACAGACATTCTTGTGTGGGCAGAGCTCTGACACAAGCAGGGCCTGTGTCCTCCAGCCTCAGACATAGAGGCTGAGGAGGAGGAGGACTCTCCCAGAAGAGGGTAGACGGATGTTTGCTCTTACAGTATGAGCTGCTTATCGTCTCTGCCCTGAGCTGCAGCTGGTACTCCCTTTTTCTACTGGGACAATGTGTTCAAACACAGGAAACTGCCTCCTGCACAAATCTGTGCTAACAGTAAGAAAATGTACATTATACTGTGTTATTATTAAACACAATATTTATGATTAATACTTTTCAACAGTCCATTGTGTATAAGTACTTTGTCATACGCAGTCTACTTCATCTTTAATACCCCGCCCACAACAGTCGAGCCCCCTGCCCCCTCGTTAGCCCCGCCCATACTGTAAGAAAAAAACAGGACCACATGGCTTCAAATACGGTATAAGATTTTATTTCTCTAGTGAATTCATATGTTCGTTATTCTGCACAGCAGCATACAGGAAAATTGTGGTAAAATATAAATAACAAAGTTCAACAGTGTTTGTCATTTTTCTCTTTATCATTTCGTCAAAAACCTCTGTTAAAAGTGGCACATTTTTGTCATTTTGCCTCAACATCCACTCCATATGCAACATTGAACAGCTAAACTCGTCAAAGTAATGGTCAGTATGTACAGATCTCACCTTAAGGTGAAAAAAACAATGCTTATAGCTTCCATGTTAAAAGAAAAATGAAAATACAATTATGTTATACAAAGATCAAAAATACTATCAAAAAGCCTTATTATAAATGGCAGCACTATATCAATAAACTGCTGTGGACATTTGTATTTTACACATTAAGTACAAAATCCTGTTGAGGTAGTGCCCTCTGAAGTCACTTGTAAAATGTTAAAATACTGTCTTTTTACATTACAGCAAATCTCTGTCCATTCTATTAGTATATCCTTTGGTAAACAAAACTGTCAGTTATGTGCAGTCCTGCGAGTGACACCATCCCAACCCTCTCCTACATTCACCACAATATGTTTGCATCTTTTTGGGATTCTCTCACAAACACAAAAGGAATCGGTTACAGTAACATTCATTTTGCTCGAGTGGGGAGATAGCTGGGCTCCGCTTGGAAAAACCCATGAGACTTTCAAAGATATGATGATCAGGGGCGAGGATAGAAACAAAACTATACGTAAATCCAGTGTGCCCTTATTGGGAATGTAAACATAAAAGTGTCTGCATTGGAGAAGAGGTTTTGGCTAGGCTACAGTTGATTGGAGCGTCCCTTGGAGAATGCGAGACAGAGCTGGCATTGTCCCCCTTGCCTTCCTGCAGAGGCGGATTGGATATCAAACTTTTGTGTAACAAGTTGGAAAATACGCCCTGGTTCAAAGACTTGTCTGTCTCCCTCTAGCCGCCTTCAACAATTAGGACATTCTTGAGCTTTTTTTTTAATGGCAAAAACATAACTTTGGTTTTCTACAATGAGAAAGAAAAAAATTGTAGCAAGCTTTGCCCGCCATACAAAAATACTTGGCAAAAATAGATGACATTCAGTTTTTTTTTTCGACCATGAAGAAAATATTTTTGACTATTGATACATTGGTGTTTAATAGCACACGCTCATGACTAGGACTCTAAGAACTAAAAAATAAATCCATGTATAAAGCATCAAATCATTCTATGTGGATAAAGGAACTATAAAAATAGAAGAGCCTTATGTTTTATATGATCAAAACAGTCATCTGGAAATTGTTCAGTGCAATTTTATAAGACGTATTTTTAAGGTGGTCCTGTTTAGAAGATTTTCATCCTCTTACCACCCACAGCCCTGCCACCCTTTAGTGGTCGCTGGGAAGGCTGCTCTTTTGACAACGGACAGTACTTTATCGTGTGCGCATTGTCTCCGTTTGCGCTGCACAGGGGGCACGTATACGCCCGGAGGATGGGGCACACCACTCTGCCATCCGGGGTCTTGAGAACGTGGGAGCCGTACACCTCCTCTGGCGCGCCGTTGTTCCGACAAAACACGCAGATCTTCGGCTCCTGCTTGCCCCTGCTCGCCGTGGGTTTGTTGCGCATCTTCCTCGCCGCCTCCACGCTGAACAGGTCGAAACCTTGGAACGCGCCTCCGAAAGCCGCGTCCACGCCCCCGCCCCCGCCGATCCCGCGCTCTGGTAGGTGCTTCTGGATCTGAAACGGGCTGAGGATGGAGAAGCGCTCTTTCAGGTCCAGTATGGAGGCGGGGGGCGGGCTCACGGAGGGGCAGCAGCAGCGGCAGCAGCAGTCCAGGTGGCCGTTCTCTGCGACGCACGGGCACGCCGGGGAGTCGTCATCTTCCAAGCCAAGCGTCGCCTTCAGGGACTCGGTGATAGAGTTTGGGTTCTGCGGCAGCCTGTTGGTCTTGGTCACCAGAGTGGTCAGCCCCAGATAGTCGTTCCAGGAGTTAAAAGTGTAGTCGTAAGGGCCGCGCGCGTTCAAATAGTTGTGATTGAGAAAATCCATGGCAACTCGTGGCGTGTGCTTTCTCTCTTTGTTGTGGAAATAGAGTAATTCCAAATAAAAGCGCGTGGATAAGTAATAGAAGTGTGCGTAATAGCCAGGCTCCGGGAATGGTTCATGGACCGCGTCTCCAATGTTCCTGAAACATTTGAGCGGACTGCGTAAAGGCTTTCTGGTTATAAGGAGAAGGAGGGCGGGGCGCCAGTGGATTCTACGACACAAGTTTGTGATCAGCTTCCAGGCAGCCGCCCCCTTTTTGTACAAAGAGCCACTGGACACGGCAGCACGGGCTTGTTTTGTTCCTCCACATGAGCTGTTCAGCCTCTGCTTCACAATAAGATCCACGTTACAAACAATAACCCTCCCATTGTTGTGTTAACAGTTGAATATTACAGTATAGTGTACTGTATTGTGCATGGTGATATGTAATAAAAACTACAATTCAAGTTTCATGCTTAGTATATGTTAATAACATGATAATATGATTTTTCTCTCAGGAAGGGCATCTGGTGTAAAGTATTTGCCATGATAATAGGCAAATCAGTGCTCAGGAGAAGTCATGACCCAGATACAGATGAACATAACAAGAGTAAAAACAACTTATCCATGGGTTTCAGCATGACAGGGCCGGCCCAGCCTTTAAGCAGACTAAGCAGCTGCTTAGGGACCCGAGGCCACCAGGGGGCCCCCAAGAGCCCTTACATTTATATTGAAAATAATATAATATATCAAGTGCCACAGGGCTTTTACATTTGTTTTATATCTGAAGTAGCAAAATATCTACTGCTGCTACATTTGTTTTTGAGCCGGGCAGAGGTGAGGGCAGCGATGTGTTTACACCGGTGCAAGGTACTTTTATAATGTTAAATAAAATCCAAAGAAAAAATGTCTAGAATTAAAAAAATCTTGACCCCTCTTATATATTTGTCTACTGTTCTTGTGACCATTTTAGTTGTGACATTCTGGATGTTTTCAGTCTGATGTTGGTCATATAAATACAAACACAATTGGTCAAGGTGATGAGAGCAGAGTCATAACGTTGTCAAATGTAAATCACCAATAGCTGAGCCTGGAGGCATCCGCTGTCGGGGGCCCCAGAGACAAATTCAGCATAGGGCCCCCTGAAAGCTAGGGCCGGCCCTGTAGTATGATGAGAACAATTTTACAACAAAATATTGTATCTCTTGAACGAGGAAGTAATCAAAATGTTGCTTAACAGGACGATAAAACCTATGAATATAAAATCTTTTGTTATCAAATTATTATGAACAACAATCTCCATATGAGAAATAAGTCTATAACACTATACGGCATAATGGGATAATCAAGTTACGACCATATATTTGTAGCCTGTAAATGGATCCGATTGCATAACTGAAAGCAATTGGTGGGAGCGGTTATTGATAGTGGCAGTATGGTAGTGTCCGGCCTATTGAATTTTAATAATGGTTCTCAAATTGCGCTGCAGGTACTATAGCACATCGGCTCAAAGTTTCATGTAAATGCTGCTATGGTGAGGTATGGTTTAAAGTTTGTTGTCTGCATTTGACCCACACTTTTCCAAATCTAGAGTTAGGAGTACCTAGCAGGAGAATTAGCCAATAGTTCCTATTATAGGTTGTGTGTTCAAGGTTTACTCCACACACCTTCACTAGAATCATTTGGATGATATCAGACCTGGAATTGACAATCTCTACTGAACTAAAGGTAAAATGTAACTGTTATACTTGCAAACTACCACTGCATGACATCACAAAGTAGAACAGAGCATTTTGATCTTTGGAGATGTAGACAGATTAATAATAAAGGATTACTTAAACATGTAAAAATGAAACAAAACACAATGCCTGGTATGATTTTGATGAGGTAACAACATTTGAACTTGGCTAAAAGCTCACAAAAATCCATGTTGTGTAATATACGACCTTTTAATCCCCTCTAAAATTTCAAACAATATTTTTCAGCTTAAGTCTTCACAATGCTGTTTCTCTATTTCTCTGAGGCAACTTGGAACAAAGAGAGCTCCAGAGTAGTCGGCACATGAGGGGTTAATCCGATGGCATTCCCGCACAATGATTAACGATAGTGAATGAAGGAACATGCAGAATTGTAATGTTTCGGGCCGGGGCCAGAGAAAGACGCGGCCATCCCTCTTTAATTGATCGGTACTGGCGCTGAAGTAATGTCATTAACTACAGCACAGGCTAACGATTGTTCCCAGCGCTAACGGCTAACAACTCGGCTGTCACAAAACAAAATGTGGGAGTTATGATGGATAGTGATACCAAAACAATGTACCTCATATAGGACAGTGGAGTTATTATAGTCGAGTCTGTTTTTGAGACAACAGGGACGTTTTTATATTTGTCATTTGTCATTCTAAATGTGGAGCGAAACTTGTGTCTTAAGTGTCTGAATGCTTATGACAGTGTTTCTCAAACTGTCGTACTTGGTCAGTGGTCACTCACCCATTCACAGACCAGTGTAGTCAGACACTGGGGGGCAATGTGGGTTAAGTGTCTTGCCCAAGGACACAACAACAGCATTCGCCTATGGGAGCTAGAATCGCACCGTCGAGATTGGGATTCGAACCGCTGAACATTCGAATCACTGGACAAACACTCTACCAACTGAGCTCCATTCTTGAATTACCAATGGGATGCAAGTTTCTTCTGTTCTGGTTCTAGTATGTATTTTTTAAGTGAGTTTAATGCCATACTGTGGAAAAACAAAAGGCAAAGCAATAACATCTCCATGGAGACAGGCAGGTGGTGGTGACAGCAGCTTTTGTAGCAAGAATTACAATTTAAAAGAGGATCGATAATGCAAAACAAAAGAGGCAATATTGCAAGTTTTACATACAAAAGTACAATATTATATACGGTAATGTAAATCCAAAATACCGAGAACTCTAACAAAAGAAATAAACATGAAAAACACAGTACTTTGAGCGCATACTTCAACACTTTCCAGAATACATCTTTTGTGGTGGGCTCGAGGTGAATAGTTTTATTAAAGCGTATGATTAGTAGTGGCCATTACAGTCGGGCTTCCCTCTCACCAAAACAAAGTTAAATCACGGTAAAAACAGCCGCGCCTGACATCTCATTTTATGAAAGCCATGTTTACGGGACCTCTGGAGTCAGCCGGACAGGAAATCAATGAAAAAGTGCACCAGGGCCCAGTCAAGTGTGAAACCCAGGCACGCCATGCAGAGGAGCCTTCAACAGGGGGCAGCACAGTGCAATTACGGGTCAATATAAACACTGGAGCTGGATGCAGTGAAGCAAAGGAAAAATGTAAGTGATGGGTGCAGGGATTGTTTATATTTGAAGCGGATGTTAAAAAAAAAAAGGTGCAATGTGTAACTTTCTGAGTCTGGCACCTGCTTTTCTCCATTATGTTACTGCTTGGCCTGGAATGATCCGCAGTATGACGTCAAATATATCCATCTTGCATTTATTTAAAGAGCCCATATTACGTTACTTTCTGAGCTATGTTACAATGTTCTCATCATCAAAAACATACCCGGAGTTGTGTTAAGGCTAAAACTAGAGTAAAACACTCTGTTCCACCTTGTGATGTCATGTGGTAATACAGGAAGTGCTATACTGTGTTTTTAAACTTAATACACCTTCGCTATAATCATTTAAATAATTTCAGCCCTGGAATTGCCAGTCTCTACTGAACAAAAGGTAAATGGTAGCAGTTCAATTGAAAACTAACACTTCATGATATCACAAGGTGGAATAGCGTATTTTGAGCTTTGGAGATGTAGACAGACAAATGATAAAGAATTACTCAAACATGTGTGAATGAAAAAAACACAACTCCAGGTATGTTTTTGATGAGGTAACATATAGCACATAGCATAATATAGGATCTCTAAAGTTTCTGGAGGTGGCATGTCACCTGCATGATTCCATGGAAAGTGAATGTTAAAACCATGCTTCAAAACATTCTTTTTGGAGGTAGATACATTTTATGCCATACAGTTGAAGGTTATTATACAACATTTCCATGGAAACAAGTAGGAAGAGGCCCGCTTTCAGGCCAGGTTTGTGAAGATGCAAGGATCCATGTTTTCCAGTGGAATAAATGCACACAAAATTAAAAATAATACATACTTTTATTTTAGTATTTTTTTTGGCTAAAAGTTATGTACTGGGGCATTAGATACGTTTTTTATTGATCAAAAGTATCATGAAAAAGACAAAAACGTTTCTACACAGATCTGACCTATAACTTAGTGCTGCACTTTCAAATGGGGAGAGATAAGTTTGAAGACATACTGTTAAACTTTCAGAAGAAACCAATAACATCTCCATGGAGGTGAGCATGTGCTGGACCCTTCACCAGTAATGTCGCATAGTGCACCTTTAACTGTGAGGGGATAATATGAACATGTATCCTAAGATGAGGTGAGTTTTCATACAGTGTTTCATTCAATAGAAAAGATGGTACAAGTAACTGGGGGGCATTATCGGGCGAAAAGAATATTGCGACGGTCCTATATTTAGCCACAGTGAGCCCAAATCTAACTGACATAAAACCAATCTGCACCAGCCTCTCTGACCACCATCGCTTCCTCACTCTCAACACACACAGCACCTTTGCAATTTAAATCAAAAGTCAACATCGGTTAGCACTTTTGTTAAGATAAATGTATTTGTTCACTAATGACAACTTGAAAAGGCAAAGAATTTCCCCTACACTTACTTCTGTGGTCAATGGTCACATTTTTATACAGCATTTTTCCACATTGACGTCACTCAAAGCACTTTACATCAAGGAACCACTCACCCATTCACACACCAGTGTACGCAGGCACTGGGAGCAAGGGAGGTAAGTGTTTTGCTCAAGGACACAAAACTACAGCATTCTTCTATGAGAGCTAGGAATCACCAATTTGTGGCTCTGACAGTTCAACCAATGATGTTTATGTCGAGAGCAGGATTGAGCTACTTCTACACTACAAAATGTGTTTGCTAAAGGAAATACATAGGTAAGGTGTGTCCAAGTCTTGAACCAGTGACCTTCAGGTTGGAGGGCACACACTTTTACCCCCTGAGCCAACATCTCCTCTTTATCAGCCTACAGCACCAAAATCGGCAACTTTATTAAATGCAAATGCAATGCAGTGAAGGTGGTTTTGATCAAGATCAGGTCACGATCTGGAGACGGGTCCCTGCTTCGGACAGGTAGCCCAACGACATTGACGACTGGGACGCACAGAGAATAATTTTGTCTGTTAGAAATCATCTTAACTTACTCCAGAAAATGCTTAAGACCAAAATAAATAGATTGGTCCAGTTACAGACAATAACACTGTTGACAGAATACCATCAAATGAACAAGAGCATTATCCGAGACGACCGAGATGTGAGACGAATAAACCCCACGCTCTGTTTAAATCCATCCCATAATTCCAGCAGCAGCAGCAGATGGCATGTCAACGATGATGGCGGTCATTAGAATGGACGGAGAAGACAAGCTAAATAGTACCACGCCAGTAAGTCTGTCACAGGAAGGAAAACCAAACAAAGGGTTATGTATTTCTTACTGAGCTGTGAAATAGTTCCATATCCAAAATATACATAAGTGCCGAGATTACACTGCTGGGTGCAATCACAGACTTGTTTTGATGTCTTCACGTTTTGCATGATAATTTAATTGGGTTTATGATGTCTCCAATCTTGATTCGTTTTGTATTACTTGTAATTAGAAGCTCCGGGCTTTTTGTTACGGCGTAGTCAGTGTGCGGCTGTCAAACTGATTGGCTGACAGTGAAGAAAAAAAAAAGAAATCTTTCACTTAAGTTCACAGATCTGAAGAAACTTTAGTGATGAATCAAGATAATGATTTTTATGTATTATGAACGTTGCTGGTATGTGCCATTCTGCAGGTTATAGACGATTGTAAGGCGATGTGTTTGGGCATTTACACACAGCCTGTTCAGTCATCATTATATCATATATATATATAAGAATACGCTACCCTCACACCATTATTCTACCCTATCTTGTTTCGATTTATTCATGCATGTTTGCGTAATCCGGTATTGTCTTGCACTTGAAGCTGTGCCGCAGAAAATTTGTGTTTTCACCTACCCCCTATCTCCGCCCACACCCCCGTGCATCTTCCAAACATTCAGACTCCAAACAGAATGTGAGTGCATGTTGGTCATTGTCCAAGTCACTTTTCACTTCAATTTTTCTGGCGTTTGTTGAATAGAATTTTCACTTTACCTTGGACATCCTGCTTTCTATATCATTATATGTGTATTTTACAACACTATGTTTACAACGTAGTGTTTGTCTACAGAGCGGTCAGATCCACTGACCCACAGGTTGGCGAAGTGATTCCAGCTCCCACAGATGAATGCTGTTGTTGTGTCCTTGGGCAAGACACTTAACCCACAACGCCCCCAGTGCCTGCGTACACTGTTGTATGAATATGTGTATGAATGGGTGAGTGGTCCCCAGTGTTGGGAATAACGGCGTTAAACAATAACGGCGTTACTAACGTGTTGTTTTTTCACTAACGGAGTAATTTAACTAATTACTTTTCCCAGCGTCCCAACGGCGTTACCGTTACTAACAGTAAAATGTGGTGTGTTACTATTAATTCAGTTCACTCTGCTCTTCATCAGCGCGTCTCTCATAGAAGGGAGCTGCAGCGCTGTTGTGTTTCTTTGGTGAAAGAGGCTCGGGGTGAGAGGCATAGGCTTGTTTGAGATGAGCGAGGCGGGCGCAGATAATCTCGTGAGAGCGAGGCCGACGCAGGCCGTGTCTCAATTCACCAAAGTGCCTTAAATGAGCCGCTCGAACAGGGCATTTAAGTCGGCGGTACTTCGACCCGCACTTCGAACAGTACATGGAACGGTGCATTGGGCGAATTGGGACACTTTTTTTTAGCAGGTGAGCGCAGCAGCTCTCCACCGACTGCGGCCGACTGCATGGACTACAAACGCTTAATGCATGATGGGAAATGATGTCCTGTCCACACGTGCATTGACAGCTGATTGGGTCCGAGTTGAGTTTTGATCAGAAACGTGATGCCCTGACTCTCGGCGCCTCCTCCTCCAACTTTACACAAACTACTGCCACATATTTGATATGGACATATGTTTTAAATGTGACTGAAAGTGTCCAGGCTGTTGTCAGATATGGATCACTTTAAACAAATGCAATATAATTACAAACTGTTAAAGTGAAATAAATGTTAAAGGGTCACATCTGTTGTGTTTTTATTGTTTTAACATAGTAAGTAACGGCATAGTTACTTTGCCTAGTAAGTTACTTCTCCCAAAAAGTAACTGAGATGGTAACTCAGTTACTTTTTGGGAGAAGTAACTTGTAACTATAACTAATTACATTTTTGAAGTAAGATTCCCAACACTGGTGGTTCCTTCATGTAAAGCGCTTTGAAGATAGAAAAGCGCTATAAAAAAAAGTGACCATTTACCACTGACCATATGTATTTACAATGTTTTTACAATGCAGACACATGATTTCCTAAGCTGATGGAGACACAATGCAACATAGACTTATCTTTTGAGTTTTACTGGTTAAATGCTAATGATGACACACTCGATTGATCACTCAAAAAACGCCTTACATTGCTTTATTTATTCACTTCACACTTGCTGATAGTAAGCACTACATGAAGCCCAGGGGTAGACGGACAGAAGCGAGGCTGCCAATCTGTGACATCGGATGCTAAGATAATCTAATTGGTTTGGTCCAAAATTACTTTCTCATTTTCAGTAAACCCTGTGAACCTTGTACACATTTGCTGTACTTTCAGGGACAATTCACTCTTCAGACTGTGGCCTTGTGACATCCACCTTGTTATTACCGTATTATCATAGCCTTTTTTATGTGCTTTTAAAGGGGCTATAGCCAATTTTTGCCCATATAGTTTTGCTTTACCTGAGTACAGATATATTCTAAAAGCAGCTTCATAATTATACAGCTGTAAATTGTTATACATACTTTTTATACTTTGTGAACCAGGAAGTAAGGCAGTGGCACTGTTAGCATCCTAGTTGTTGTTGGCATGACGGTAAAACTCTTCTCTGAAAGTCGTGAAAAGCATCTATACCGTCATCGTGGTGAATAATTATAATGCTGGGATAAGTGAGGAAAAGTAAATAAAATAGCATTTTTCATTTAATCTTGACTGCGTTTATATTGTAACTTTTTCTCAAAAACACAAAATATCAAAAGATAAACTCAACTCCACTCAAATTACAATAAAACTCTTTCTATTACCCAGCTGACAATAGCTATGCTGCTAATTTCCCTTTTCAAAATACCTCCCTGCTTTGTTGTCAGTACTTTAAAATGATCATCCCTTTTGCTGTTTTTCTTCCCAACCCTCTTTAAAACTTGGTTCTCTTTTGATCCACACTTTCTGCCTATCGTCCTGTTACACTCTCGCAGACCCAGCTCCAATTGAATCTGCAGTTGAAAGTCCATAGCGGCGCGAGATAAAAGGCGGACATGGGCACATCCAGGAAGTCATTGTGCTAAGGCTGAGGGATTACACTTTCTTCCAAGGGCTGTGGTTGGTCCCGTCCTCCGAGACTCATTAAAAATGGCCTTGACATTAAGGGCCCTCTCTCCTTTCAACCTGTTTGCGGCACGCTGGCCAGATCAAACGCGGTGCTATAGGTGAGGGCGCTCTCAATGGCCTAAAGCTGTTCATTCATCCTTTTTTTAGACAGGAAATAAGGCTAAATGGAGGCCCTGGCTCCACCCACTCTCTTCACTAAAAACCTAAGAATTTCGAGTGGTCATGGGTCTTTTTAGAGAGCGGTGTAGAAGCAATAAAAGCCTGGATTACTTGTGTCAAAGCAACACACCTGGGTTTCATACACTGCCACAGACTAAGCTACAAGTCCATTTGTAAAGGAAACACAACTCAGAACTTTTGCTTTGAAGGACGCAAATCTAAAAGTAACATTTAAGAAGTTTGAACCGGTTATAATGTGTTTTCCCTCTTCAAAATTAGCTTCCTCAGAGTTGTTTTTTTGATTGATTCATGCATGTTTTGTATTGTATGTATTAGTGTTGTCACAATACTAAAATTCTAAACTCAATATCAATACTAAATACTGATTCTATGAATAATAAAAACACTCGTTATTTAGACAATAGAATAGAAGTTTTAACATTAAATAATAGTACTTCGACACAAGTTTTAGTATTGATTAGTATCTGATTTTCAAGCTTCTTCTATCAATTGTATCCACTTTTAGGTCATGCTTAGAGTAGTCTTGGTTATAACTGCAGCATAAACGTCCAAGAATGCCGTAGTAAAGACCAAGAATAGTAGTACTAGTTTAGACTTGATTTCAATCTGTTGGTACTTGGAAACCAAATTTTTCTTAGGCGGTACGTGGCGTCAAAATTCTGATAACCACTGCTGGTATTGTCTTGTATCCGAGCCTTAGTGCACAGAAAATCTTTTGTTTTGTCTTACTCCCAATCCCCACTCACAGTGTTCCCATTCGCTGAAAATTTCAGGGCTCCCGGTGCAGCTCGTCTGCTGACAAAAACTCTGTGCACTCTATGGGTCCTCTTTATTTGAACTGACGGACTTACTGCAGCCCTATACTTCCTGGCTCCTGCAGGCTGTACCCAAAGCCAGGCCCCAGACCAGCATTGTCAGAAACTTTTATGTGAAGCACTTTGGGCAGCTGGAGTTGTTTTTAAATGTGCTATATAAGTAAACTTGAACTGCAGTCTTGAACAGGAAGTCACTGAACCATGTCTATTATTCTATTATAAGTTGTTTAGTAGTATAAATGTGACCAGTGTTGAAGTATTGCTTGTCATTTGAAGCTTCAGGCTGTTTGTTGGCGCTATAATTCGAAATGATTGGTTATATGTGACAATGAAGAAAAATACACTGCCACTTTTCAAGCATAGTCCTCAGATTGAACGGTTCAGAATGAAGGTCATCATTTCAAACTTGACTCTTTTGAAAAAACAGATAAATATGCCAAATCATTCTCATCAGAAGGGCCCTCTTCTTGATTCTCCTTTGTGTGTGTCATTGTAGACCCTTTTTTTTTTTTTTTTTTTTTTTTTTAGTGATGTGCTTTGATCAATTACAAACACTGAGCATTAATATTGCACCCTCATTGATTTTAACAAGGCTGCAAAAATATAAAATATTATTAGTACTTTTTACATTTGAAAAAAAGTAAAATGGCCAAAATGTGAATCATCTGCAAAAAAAAAATATTTTAAATGTAATGAATAAGTTGATGATTATATGGTTGTATTAGAGTGTATATGTATTATAATAATAACCGATACCTATATTTGCCGATACCTATATTTACCTTTTACAGCCTATAGCAAGGCCCACAAATCTTCTATTTCCATTGTAACTCATGGGTCTGTTCAAAAAGGCAGATCTGATGCACTTAGGATGATCTGGGAATGTGGGCACGCACAGAGTGGAACTGTGCCAAAAAAATATCGGTATCAACATCTGGAACCGATATATCTCCCAAGCCTATTAAGAATGCTGTACTCTATTGGATTATCTGTGTCAAAACAACTCACCCGGGTTGCATACACTGCCAAATCCTCACCTACAGGTCCATTTTCAAGGCAACTCAAAACAATTTTCTGTCCCTGATGTATTCCTCACATGTTTTCACTGGTCTGACATGCGTTTTCTCAGCTCTGTGTTTGTGCTTTGGAGATACGTCCGGGGAAATAAGGGCCTTTGGTTTGACACGGCTGACATTTCCTTGACTTGGCAGCTGAGGAGCGGTTTTCTCTGTGGTCTGTGTACTTCCCTCTACATGCATGAACTATTGTACTGCACATAATAGCATAGTGCGGGCCAGAGTGTGGTGGTTTTTAAGATGAGGCCCTACCATTAAGATATTTGGGGTTTGAATCTCCACAAATGAAATTTACAAACTTCATACAGAGCCAAGAACAAGCTATTATGTATTGATACATTGTGAGTTGTCAGTGGTGGAGGGTAACAAAGTAAAAGTACAGTACTGTATTTAAGTAGAATTTTTAGGTATCTGTACTTTATCTAAGTACATTTTACAGTGGATAATTACTTTTACTTCACTACATTTGAGAGCATATATCTGTGCTTTCTACACCACTACATTTTTGAATTGGATTGAACAGTAAAAAGTACTTTTTGTATGAATTGGGGGGGTATTTTTACCATGTTTGTGGTAACATCTTGACTGAAGTTTTCAAGTTCAGGTTTTGGCTTTGTGCAAACAAAAATAAATACACACAATTTATAAGAAAAAATTATAAATTATGAATAAATGAGTTGCATTGTTACTGTAGACCAAAATATGTATCAATTTTAACCAATATCACTACATTTACACTTTCGCAAATTTTTGCAACTCTTGTGTGAAATACTTCTACTTTTTACTCTAAAAGTACATTTTTAAACAGGTACTTTAATACTTTTACTTAAGTACATTTTTTATGTGATACTTTTACTTGAAACTTACCTCTTTTACTTGAGTAACCTACCTCTGTATCTGTACTTTTACTGAAGTACCTCTCGGACCACCAAAAATCACTAGATGTAGGCCAGGTGGGTGAAGTGTCTTGCTCAAGGACAGTACAAGTTGGAACTGGGATCTAACCATCAACCTTTGGGTTTAGGTTAACGCTCTAACAACTGAGCCTCTGCCATCTTAAATTGCACAGGAAATAGAGTCACTATCACTAATCTGCAGCAGCTTCACCTCAATCCTCACTGTGTGAAATACTCTCGCCTTCAATATGCCCCTGGTGGTCTTTTTTATTGGTTGTTGCCATGGTATTTTTTTGTGGTTATGATATGACAGATAAAAAATTGCACACGAGGATCCATGGTTAGGTCACGGCTACTTGAACCTGGGAAGAAACAAACTGGGACCTAAATCAGTGTGCACTGGGCTTCAGTTTATTTTTTGCGAATTAAAACACTTCTTAATTTAAAGATTCACTATGTAACTTCGCTGTTGGAGGGTCTACCACCTCCACAGTGTGGTATAAAAGTTCCATGGGGACTTCGAAGCCAAGTTACAGGTCAAATCTGTAGAGAGGCAAGCCTGCTCAAAGTGAAAATGAATTTTTTTTTTTTTTTTGGCAATAAAAACATGCACGCATTTAAATGAATGCCATATTGTGGGACATTCCAAAAAAGAATTAACATCTTCATGGAAAGTGACCATCTACCAGACAAGTTACATAGTATACCTTTAACCACACTTGAATTATATATATATATATGAATGGACCGCGACAGCTTCAAAATGCTAGTACCAAAATAGAGAGCACCAATGATATGCACAGACATGTAAGAATAGACTTGAAGACCTCTGAAGCACATGAGATAAAAAGAGCCACTTTGCACTATCCATTAATAACCACTGTTCTCTGAAGGTCATCTGCATAACCTTTAATCAAGTGGTTAAGCATGAAATTAGCATTAGTGAGCAGCCGGGCTTTCACTTCTCCCAGAACTCTTACAGGGGACCCTTTCTCACCTCCTGCCCAGGCCGAGCTCACTGCCCCGGGGCTCAGCATCACCCGCTCCCCCCTTCTCTCCGGTTCACTGACACATGTGTGATTGATGCCCCGGGTACCGACTGATAGGCTGCTGCTAATTTTAGACCCGCTCACTTGGGAACAGCAACAGGTAAATTGGAAGCTGTGGCCAGAGTGGGGCTGCGCGCTGTAAATATAGGCACTGAGAAATAATTTTCCATGACAGCTACAGTAGATAGGGATGATGTAGCATGTGGTGCGAGCTCATTGGCACACGCTATCTATAAAGTAAGTGTGAACGGAGCAGGGGAATGGCTAGAGGTGGGTAGAGGATCTAAATATTACTGGAGTAGAAGTAACATTACTCTAAATTGGTATTACTCAAGAAGAAGTACAAAAGAATAAAAAAGTATTAAAGAGTAATTGTAGGAGCAACTGTCTGGATGTAATATCTGCTTTATATTTAGTTTAATATTGTCATTGTCAACATAAGTTTTTGTCACCTTTAGACTTACTCACAGTGGGAAGAGCAACTAAAACATTTACTCAAGTGAGAGTACTGTCACACTGTACACTATATTACTCAAGTACACGTCTTTAAAATGTTACTTGAGTACTATCCACCTCTAAGTATAAGGGAATGTCACAAAATGATAACCAATTGTGTATTATAAATAGTGGTTTGGGTCCCACTTGTGTCATGAAGGCTTTTTTTTAACACATTTTTTCATTTTCAGTTTATATTTGAATATTTTGGTCATCCTTTGTGAGTATCAGTATATAGACAGGAGATGTTATCCTTTGCCTGTTTTATTCCAAAGAAGCAAGCGAACAAGCAAGTAATGCCACCAAGCCACAGGTCATATCTGTGGAGAGACTAGTCTGATCGCAGCCGTTTTTTCATTAATAATTTAATAAATGCAATATATACATGTTTTATGCTATACTGTGGAACATCCTAAGTTAAGCAACGACATCTCCATGGAGATAAACAGGTCTGTTATTAATGTTCATATCTTGATTTGCAGACACAATAGTAAAAGAAAAAAGACCAGGATTAACATTAGCATTATCCTAGGTAAATACAAAATGTTCAGTTTCGACAATTTAATTTTGCATTCAATTCTAAGAAACTTATTCAAAATGATTAAAAATGCAGCGTCACCTACATTGCAAAAATGTATCAAACTTTGTTCTGAACAACCTAACCGATCCACTTGGTCCTCTGTGAACCGAAATTGCACAGCTCTAAAAAGATCCTCAGCCTTCGCTCAGCCTGCTTTTTCTTTTCAAACCATCAGACAGTGGAATCAGCTCCAGACAGTCTGAAAACGTCTATAGATTTGCATAATTTAACTAGAAATTTGAAAAAGTAGAAAAATCAATCAAAACTGTCGACATCAGTTTGTTTAATTTGTACTGTTTGGTATTCACTGTAAAAACCTGCACATAATGATTTTTTATATTGGTATGGACTATAGGAAACACACTGTACTGGACATGAGGACATTTTATTGTATTTTACTGCTTATGTTAATGATGAACTGATCTTATAATGTAATTGTAATGACGTGTGTATTTTTAATGTGTGTTCATCTGCAGATGGAAAAGAGCAATAGCTAAATCTGGTACAAATCATCTTTTCTTTTGCAAGATTAATGAATTTGTACAGGATCCCTGACAAATAAAGAATAAAGAAAGAAAGGACCATGTATAGAGCGGGTTAACGTGAACCTTTTAATACCAAAATGTCGAGCTTGGAAGCAGCAGTTACGGAAACAGAGGCGACAGTTTTTCAATAGAAAGTGAAAGTGAGTCAGTGGAGCCACATACACGCCCATGCTCACTTCCTATTTGAAACGCGGCAACTAGCAGGTTAGCTATGTCCATTTATATATACAGTCTATCCCACTTACCAGAAATGCTACATTGAGCATCTTTTTTAGACGAATAGTTTGGCTTAAAATGTTTTATGTCTGAAGTTGGTCTAGACATGGACGGTCTGGTTATTGCCAAATTAAGACCTGACACATGTTCATAGTTAAACCTCAAACCTACATTATTAGGATTCCCAAGTCCCCAGAGAAACATTACCTAAGGCCCTCCGCTTCAAACATGTTTTGAGATGTAGCCCTTGATAAAAAAAAAAAAAAAAAAAGTTTGGGCACCTCTGATCTAAGGCATCTATACTTTTATTAATTGTCATGTGTAAATTTGTCCTTTGCATTTGACCCATCTTTCAATAGCACTAGTCAGTATCACTTGTCAGGAGCTGGTCAGAACATATAAATTGATGGAGGATGTTCCTGCTGGGGTTATAGCAGTTTACTAGGAAGGAAGATAAACAGCTCTGGGAACTGTGGAATTGAAATCTATAGGCGCATTTATCTATGTGTCATCGTATTATATAGTTATATGATAGTACTTATGTGGCAGCTGCTAAAATGGTTCCATATGCTTGTGAAGGGAATGAAGACACATTTCACAGCCATATTTTCTACTAACTTGTTCCACATAATTTGTACAACCCTGGTTAAAAACAAAGCAAGATACGACATAAACCTGAATGGATAATGCCATTAGCTTAATGGCAGGTAGCATTAGTTGGAGATTAGTGAACACATGGTTATGAAAATGCACACAGCACCAAAGCCCAGCACGTCTCTTCTAAACTGCAGAAAATAAATGTCATGGAGAAACTGCTCCTTTAGTAAAGTAGTTTTGCTGAATTTTCAAATTGCATTATCCAAGCTATTCATGTAAGCTAATTAGCAAAGCTGCTGACTAGTCAACACTATGAATGGTGCTATTGCTGTGTACATAAAAGACCTTCATTTTTCTCTATTCCCCTATTACTTCTGTAAGAGTCCATGCATTCATATTTACAGTAAAGTGGAGAACATTGTATCACCAGCATCACTTACAGTAAAGGTTGCAGTTGAGATGATATATTATATACAAATGTTTTGCATTTGGAACTAGATTACTAAAACGGTTGGTTCCTATAAGTCCTGAGTCAGAAAAGGTGAGGCAGTAGGGATGTATGTAGAAAGAAACTACTGGGTAAAGTACTTTTTCTTTTGGATATCAGTGGACTTGCTACGACTTGCTGTAATAAGACCACTTGACTTGACTTTTTCTTATATACAACACTGTACTTACTTTAAGGGGCACTAGCTGGATGGTCCACTACGCGCTCGTCTCCATGGAGAAGGTATTTTGTTACCTGGAAAGTTTCACAGTCTGGTATTAAACTTATTCATCTAGCATTTATTTGCCAAGAAAGACATTCAAAACCATGCATTCTTACTATAGCTTGCCTCTCCACAGATGTGACTTGCAACTCAGCATTGACTGCTTGTTTCCGTGTGGATAGGTAAGTTTAATTCCATACTGTTTAACATTACACAAATGAAACAAAAACAAAATACCCCATAGAGACAAGCACACGGTGAAGCCTCTGCCTGAAGAGTTACATCATATACTTAAAAAGATACACAACCGTTGCATATCAGTTGATGACTATTGGACGATACTTTTAAAGCATTGATATAGATATTGGAATTGAAAAAGTTGGATCGCTGCATCTCTAGTAAAAAGTGCCAGCTGAATACACGAAACAGTGATACTATGAAACTGGAGGGATGACTATTTGATTTACACGCTACACAAGCAATATTGTTTTTGTGTCCTTGCTTGTGTAATAGGCTCTGTGCACAGTAGGGCCCGGCGACCTCACTGTTAATGTCACTACTCCCTGTCCAGTTTTATCTTGAGGTCACATTGAAATGAATAAATATTAATCATAGTAATAATATAATAAATAATGAATTTGAAATGAATTTTAATATGTTTTTTTTTTTTGTGTTTTCCGATTTTACTAAAAGTGACTGTTACCATTGACACACAGTGAGCTATCTAGTGTCCTTCTGTGCCCTGAGCCTTGTCATTCGGAGTTGATTTATGTCTTGGTCTATTTCAACATAGTTTTGCCCATTGTGCTAGTTTTGTAATACATTTTTCTCAATCAATCGGAACACTATTTCTCAAAGGGCATATATCAGAATCACTGACGCCAATCAGTACCAGTGCACAAAAATCAGCATCTTGCATATTTCCTCTATATAAATTAGATCCCTACAATTTTTCCAGATATGTTTTTACTGTATCGACCGTCTTTCAAGTCCTGTTGTCAATGTTTAATAAATCACACATCACAGGCAGGCCCTTTGACACTGCGTGGCTCAATAGTGAATTACAAACACATTTTGACAGCCACTGTAAAAGTCAATGCTTTCTTTCTGCTTCTTAACAATTTATTACACAGAGGTGCCTTTTTACATCTCATATTGGCCCGAAGTGGGTTTTCGGAATGGGCATGAGCGTTCCGATGCCAAGTTAGGTTATACATTCCTCTACGGGGCGAGAAATCATTTGGCCTGGATGAAACACCTAAAATATTAATAGCTGAACTGCCTGCAGACGCTGGCGACCTCCAATCAAACCGCAAAACCAAACTATGCCCTTTTGAGATCTCTACCCAAAAGTGTAATTTTCATTTTTGATAATAGACGTTTTTTCTCCCAATCCGGTCCACCCGTCATCGCCAAAGTGGGTCATTTGAATGATTTGACTCACTTACAACCAGGCCAACCTTCTCCCCCTCGCTCTCCACATCTAGGTCGGAGTCCATCTTGCTTCCCGAGCGATTTGGTGACCAGCGAGTTACCCCCTGACTGTCACTCGTGATTAATCTGCTAATGTCCGCATGCTAATTCACCCGCGCGGCCTCTTCGCTAGCGACTGTACCGGCTAATGGGTGTCAGCGGAGGCGGTTTAGCTGGCGTCATGAATATGGATGAGCCTGTGTATATTTAGCGGCAGCCAAGTCGCTTTTGATCACCGCGTGCGTGAGAGGATGAATGGCGGGTCGGAGCAGCTGACCACCTGCCTTTCGGAGTCCGTGTAGAGTTTAGCAGATGGGATTTTACGACATCCCGGTTGTTTTAAAACAGGAGATGGGTGCCGGGTGACATTGACAGGCGATGACAGCCATATGTAGCATGCTAATGAAATGTGCTGCTAGCCTGATGCTCATCCTCCCAGCAAATTTAGTATGATCAGATGTGTTGTTTGTAAAATTAATGTTGAAATCATTTTTGGATCCATCTGTTGCTCGTAACGCTAATTCTTGAAGGTAGTTAACTTTCTTGGGCATGTGCCATCAAATACGATTAATGTTTTCTTAATCATCGCTGCCAATGGGGAACAGAGTGGCTTTGTTTTTAACAGTTAAAGATCCCAGCACCCCTTTATAGATGTTGACAAAGTTAATTAAAGATACACCATGGAACTTTTCTGATGAGGTGTCTGAAATCCGCTTGTCTCCTTGGACATGTCATTGGTTTTCCTAGAATCTGACACAATATGCTATTACCTACATATGTATCTTGCATTTATTAAATATCAGGTCCTTTTAGCTCTCAAAAATGCCATGAAAAAAATGCTTTCCTACTGTGAGCGGGACCTCCTCTCCACAAATCTGACCAGTAACTGACCTGGTTCAACTACAAAACAGGCTTTGCAAAGGCCTTCACCACCAAGTCATTTATTCCATCCATCTATAAACATAACATACAATTCACTTTAATTTCTATTGGCCAAATTAGAGCAAAAATGGTTGGATGGTGGGAAGGAATCTACAAACTCTCTACAGTCTTATAGAGAACACCACAATCCTTTCTATTCTTAGTATAACAAAGAAAAAGTATAAAATGCCATAATTAAAGGTCCTATGTTACGCAAGGCTTAAAGCTCACATTTATTGTAATGTTGTTACCTCCTGAAAAACATACCTGTAATTGTGTTTTGTTTCATTCACACATTTGATTAATCCTGGTTTATTAGTCTGTCTACATCTCCAAAGCTCAATAAGCTCAGTTCCACCTTATGATGCCATGAAGCGGTAGTTTTCAAGTTAACAGCTACCTTTTTCCTTTAGTGGAAGTGGAAGTTTATGGAGTTTAAAAACACAGTGGAGCACTTCCTGTATTACATGACATCACAAGGTGGAACAGAGTGTTTTCAGTTTGAGAAAAGAACTCAGCCTAAATATGCAGGGTTTGTGGGTTAAACATGGGTTAATTAAATAAAACACAACTCCAGGTATGTTTGTGATGAGGAAACAACATTATAACAGAGCAGAAAACAGGGTAATATGGGCCCTTTAAGAATTTCATTTCATGTCGCACAGTTTGGTTTCCTATACGATTACTCATCGGTACACTGCCATATGGTGTATTGCATATGTATGAAAAGGCTGTTGCCCGCTGTATGAATCACCAAGGCTTACTTCCTCCACAAAGTTACTCTACTGTACTGCAGATTTATATTTCGTTTTAAAGCCTTCTCGTAATCACTTTTCATCCTTTATATCTGGAATGGCATTAACATTCTCTACATTTCCTGCTGCTTTTTTGCAAGTCTCCCAGCACAAATAAGTGGATTGTTTCTACGGCGAGGGGACACATCTGGCGCTGCCGATCTGGTATTTAGTAGAGATTGTACCAATGAAAAAAACCTTTCGATTAGAACTAGGAAATTGCTTCTGTCAAGACTACTCAACAGAGGAAGATAGCTCTAGCTCGAATTGGGTCTCAATTTGAGAAGAAAGAGGAGTAATCTAACGTGGCATCTTGATAACATTTATCATGGAGCAGAAAGAGGGGGATATGTGAGGCTGCCAGAAGACTCTCCGCCTCCTATGGACATGCTTGTGATATATTACATTTGTTTAAAGCTTTGGGATCATCTTTTGTGCTTTCTTTGTTCTTGTGCTGGCACATTCCGCCCCGTGATAATTCTCAAATCAAATAAAATTGATTCCACCGTGCACTGAAGAAAGACTGCTGGATTTACATGGAAATGATTAAAGGCACATTATGTCACTTTTTTTAGTGGGGGCTGTCACTGTGAGCAAATCTGACTATAATGGACCCAGTGGCATCACTTGCTTTTCTCCAGGGAGATACAGATTTAATGTTATGATGTGGTGATGTGTGTAGCCAGACAAAATCAGATGCTTTAAAATACTTTACAAAGGCGTGTGTGTCTAGAACCATGTCCTGTCTCCCTGTTTCCGATGGGTGTGACTGACAGGGAGATCAATAAATCAGAGAGATACAAAACAGAGTTTATGACTGTATAAAGAAGTGGACTAAGTGAGTGTTGCATCACCCATAGCGTTCAGCTCCAGTCAAATGAAGCGCTTCGAGCTTAGTGGTTATAGAGGAGAATTTAGAGTCGAGTTTCATATTTGGAATTCTGACCTCGAGAATCATAGCAACCAAAGAGCCAGTCTGGAACAAATCTGTGAAAGGTCTGCACCACTGGTTTGACAGAGGGCGGGCGCTTAGCTAATGGAGTGACCTCAGGGGAAGAAAGGAACTGATTTGAGTCTTATTAATGTTCAACACAACAGCTACATGACCAGGGTCATGTAGAACAGGTTAATATGAACATTTTAAGACCAAAATGACGAACCTGATAGCAGCAGTTACAGAGAGAGGAAAGACAGTTTTCCAATGTAAATTGAATTGGAGTCAATAGAGCCAGAAGCACATCCATGATCACTTCCTATTTGGAATGCGGTGGCTAGCAGGTTAGCTATGTCCATTTGTATATACAGTCCATGCTTTCTGCTGAATCAACTAGCAAAGCACTAAATTCTAATGCATCTTATACATTTAGTTCTCAATTGTACAAGAAAATTCAAAAGATGACTTCCGGTTTTGAGAAACACTTGCTACAAATTAGCAACTGTGATTGGACCATCCCAAGTTAGAACAGTTGTTTGAAAGTAGGTGAGACTGGCTGGGTCAGTCAAGTAATTTCCAGTCGAAGCAATAACATCTCCATGGAAACAAGCAGGTGGCAGGAAAGTTTCATAGTGCATCTTTAGGCACATTTTACTGTCTCTAATGTGTTCTCTGAATTTCATCCATCCTTCAATTCCTCTGAGGAAATATGCCAGGAGTAGTGCAGCAACCCTTCCCTGGATCTTATAAGTGCATTGTCAAATGGAGGATTGATGTGCGAAACTAGAGTGGGTGGTAGAAACCCATCCAAAGCTATACACTCAACCGTCACCCATTTATATTTTCAAAACCTGTTGGGTAACTTCCACCCTCTCCCAGCTTGGCCTGATGGTCCAAGAGCTCATAACGTGAGGTGTGCAAAAAGCCATTTGGCCCCATAATAGCTTGGAATGGTTATCTCTAAAAGTGGCTCATTTGAGAATACACTGCCTCCATTTCAGGGCTGTATATTTCTTATAAAATGACCAAACCCCATGTCTGCATTTCTCTAGTGTGTTCCATTCTGGTAAAAAGTCATTATAACGGTGCATTGAGCCTAGCCTGCACCCGGTTTAATTAGACTCCCTAAATGTTTAATGGGCACAATCGACATGCGGGATGAAATACAGTGTACGTCGCCGTGGGTTACCTCCATCGCAGTGGAGGAGAGGCAGCCATTGTACGCTGCTCAGGCATTCCTTTTGTAACCACTTTAATAGCCAATGCCTGCTGGTCAAGAGGTGCTCAGTGAAAGGACTAATTCAGCGAGATTAGGCCACGGTAATCCAGGCAGCCAAACAACTTGAGCTTATGCTGGCCATACAGGACCATACATTGAGTCTATAGGAGGGGGCCGCCCAGCACAAGGATTAGCCCGGATCTCCCAAAACCCTGCTGTTTGGAAATGTTCCTCCAAGACTGGTTTAACAAAAATGACATCACAGGAGGAGGTAGGCGCAAGGGGATAGTGGTCAAATGAGAGTTCATGGGACGCAGTGGGAGAGAAGGAGCCTATAGATGGATGTGGTCGAAGTAATGCTGCTAATGTAAGGTAAAAGAAGTAAAGAAATTAGGGAGTTCCGTAGCTAGTGTAAATTTACAACAAAAATATTTATTTAATGTTGTAAATCACATGTAGATGCAGTCTTTTTGGTACTGTTTAAGGTCCTCTTCTGAAAAAAATGACCAGGTGTTTGTTGTCTGCATGTTCCATATGTGCAGCATTTCAAAATAAAAGAAAAAAAAGCGAAAATGTAATAGCAGATGTTTAAATTGTTCATATGAAAGTGTTGGATTTGACATATTCAGTAGTACTAGAGTTCATTTTTTTGCACCAATGGTTTATGTTGATTTAGCCTATTGCATGGTCAAAAACAAGCAAACTTACTCTGAACAGGGTCATCATCCACAGATATTGTAACCTGTAACCTACCTCTCAACCTTTCCAATCTTTCATTGTCATACAGTGGAACACTCCAGGCATAGCAATAACATTTCCATGGAGACAAGCAACTTACAAACCCTCTAACAGAAAGTAACATAGTTCATATATTACATACTACAACTTTTACTGTTTGGTGGATATAGGATAGCTTTGTGGATATTTAAAACTGCACACATTAGATCTATAAGATACGTAAATAGTAACTCATCTGAGTACATCCCTTCAAATTCTATGCGTTTGTCATATTATTTCTCATTTCTACATTCCAATCTCCCCAGCTCACAAAGACACCGCTACAGGGAGAAGAGCCAAGCAAACTCATAACATAGAGAGCTTTTATTCTGTAAGGAGCGGACATGCTAGAGCGAAGAGACACAATACCGCAGCCTTACATGTGCCAAGCGACCTTTTGTTCCCAAAAGGCTCAGTTCTGCCATGCTGCACATCCAAATAAACAGGTGAATGTTTCGGGGGATGGCCTTATACTCCCATCCAAAAGCACAGATAACATAGGGGAACGGTAAAGCTACCTGGGCCTTATTTAGCCTCTATGCAGGTGTAAGCCTTAAGGGAGATTGTAAGGTTGCCATGCATGAAATTTGCCGCTTTGGAAGTCATAGAGTAAATAGACATGATCTTGCAGTACTTTTTCACTTGGTTGGTCATCTGGACGCAAAGCCATCCAAAGTTGCTTATTTTTCTGCAAAATTAGTCTTGCTATGGGGGCTTTAAATGTAGTGTACTTGGATTTTGGTTTGTTGTAACAGTCATTGAATCCAATTTGGCACAAGCAACAAAGCACAAATGATCTGTGGCCTCTGCATTTGACCTATCTGCACACAGGGATGTTTTTAAATATCTTGAGTCAGGATGAAAATTAAGCTTGTATTATGCACATTTTAAAGATTCAGAATCACAATTGCATAGAATCATGTTGCTGCGAGGTGGGGGAGCTGACTACACATGCTCAAGGATCGAAATTGTGCTTTCACCATTGCCAACATGTTATTTCTCTATAGGGTATAATGACTAACTGCAGTAAGACAACCTTTTACAGGCAGCACAGATAGCAGCATAACAGGGAATTGTAGTCTTCTGATGACGCACTTCAGGTATCTATCCATTTATCCATTGGTTAAACATTGCTCTGATGCTGAAACCTCTCAACAGGAGGTCGAACATTCCGGGGAGAAGAGGCTGCATCGATTCATTGTCACTGCCTTTTGCTTTGGCCCATTGTTCGGCACAAAATGAACACTCCATACTGAGTTTTCCCCGAGCGGACTGCATGAGAGAAAAAGTGTCTGCTTAAACGTAAACAAACCAGTCAACCAATCAATAACCACACACATACACCAGGGCCCCCGAGGAGACCACCATTAAGTATGGCAACAATGAGACGCGGTGGCATGAAAAGAAGACAGCACCACACCGCCAAATGGCAAATATCATTAACTGAAAATACACAGCGCTACTGACAGGTTGATAGGTAGAACACTGAGGGGGGAAATGGTGCACCAAGGAGCCGGGAGATACAGTAGGAGCATGACAGGAGCATTCACTTCAAGAAAAAAAGGCAATTTGGTTCAGCCTTGCTATTGTCATACAGGGACACAGGCTGGGGTTTTGTTACTATAGTGTTATGATGTCAGTTAATTACAGGGCTTTCAAAGGAGATAAAAATGAGCTTAAGGTATCTGATTTGTTCCCATGTGTATGAGCAAAGTTTGTCTTGTCCCACTACAGATACATTGTATAAGTAGAACCAGACGTTATTTTCAAGCTTGAGTACTCACTATACTGGAATCTGGTGTAAGGGAAAAAAAAAAAAAATGCTAATAACGAACATGCCCTGACATATTTATGTAGGCATGCAGTTGGAATTAATGCAATTTCACAACAGAAATTCTGAGTATGAGTCTTGCAATAATTTTAAAAACTGTGCTTCTACATATGACGCAACAATCCAGGGAAAATTCCAACACCATATTTTCTGAGGTTCAGGGGTTTTTGAGAAAGGGCTCTCTTCTTCTTCCCTTTAAGATGAATATAATATCACTACCAATCAAACACAAGTTATAATTTTCTCTTTACTTGATATTGCTAAACAGTTTTTGAATGTGGAAGGGCATCTGATTTAAAACTTGTTTCAAAAGCCTAAAAAATGACAGAAAACCATAATGGAAAATGCAACATCACCTTCTTGCATTAATATCCTGAGGTGTAAGTAAATTTTAGCAAACATTAGCCTCATTATTAGCACTGAAAGGCGTAGTGAAGAGAATTGATTAGCTGGTTACCATGGCGCCTGAACGTAGGCGGGAAGAAAGTGGCCAATGAACTGGCTGTCATTGAAGTTAAATGTGTTGGAAGCAGGGAAAATGGTTTCTCGAGTTACCTGGACAAAGCGGGAGTGGAGTTGCTAAGCCTGAGACCTGGTCAGAACCACTCTCAAAACCGTCTTCTGTGGACTGACGATTACATGGTAACAATTACATTCTCGAGGGCTGGTTTCACAAAGACGGCTCTCGGTATAGTTGGTAACCAAACTTCTCTGTATACAAATGTGCGGAGTTAGGTCAAGGAAGTTAGTTCTAAATAGCATTGCATAATCGTGTTGGGTAAATGTTTCTTACGAAGGATCTTCGTCACGTTTTTACTGTTCTTTCGAAGATGACGATCCATCCACACACATCATGCACACATTATATGACTAAACTAGGAGCACAATAAAATTACTGTTTTACATACTGTACATACTCTCAATTTATGGAATACAATTTTCTGACAACCAAAATATATTGTATTACCGGCATATTTTGAACTGAAACTAAAATATTAAAGGTCCTCATTAATGCTTTATATTGAGACTTGGCATTAAAACTTGAAAAAATGTAGCCTATGGAAAGCATTATAATTCAATGTAATTCAGTTCAGCTATAAGGCAGCAGTGCTTGTATATATTCATCAGTTTCCTGCTATATGCATCATTTTGTGAACTTTTCCCAAGCCCCGGGGCCATTCAAGTAAATGGGCCCAGCTCAATGGCGCATGTCTCTAGATTAGCTTGTAGAGGCTAGTACGTCTGGTGGCTGTCCTCCCCACCGACCATATGCAGTAGTGCTCTTCTCCTACGCAAGCAAACACAAGTGAGGACACACAAGGAGCGGGGTCTCACATACCATGTAACCGTTCTGACCAATCAGAGTGCGCAAAGCCAGAGTGGAGCAGAGCGAGCCAAAGCTAACAATTAAAAAACTGTTTTTAAGACGACTGAAGGATTTTGAGCTGAGAAAAAGTTTATGATCTGGAAATAGATAGAAATTGGCACAAAAGCAGACCTTTTAGAAAGCTGTAGGCGCCCTGTCAGCTGAACACAAGCAGTTAGTGATTACATTGTGCTGTAAGGGAAATAAATGTTTTCTGGGCAGGAGGGATTTTTTCGCTGCAGTACCAATGAGCGGCCACTGATCCAACTCGAGACAGATCTAGGCTACTGATACCTTATCCAGCTATTTTAATAGATCCATAACTTTTACCCATTCAAACTATATAACATTTTATTTTATATTGCTAATTGCTATGATGACTACCCTAATACTTCATTATTTTGAAAACCATAGAAAGGCCTTTTGTCAAAATATATGAACTTTGAAAACCACTTCCTGTTTTACCACGTAATGATGTAAACAAGTGCAACAGAATTTGTTTAGGTCTAAAGAAACACACAACCTACAACAAAACACAGCTCCGAGTATGGTTATGACTACCACTTGGTTAAAAGCCCCACAAATCAGTTCAGCGTAATATAACACCTTTAATTAAAACACACAGCTAACGACTCCAACCATCATCTTGAATTGACCTTGTTTACAGCATAACCTACTTAATCTTAACTCCATTAACGTTTTATTATGCAGATTAATATTATAATAGACCATAGCCATTTTTAAACCTAAAACGCATTAATCGATATTGAACGACCCTAAACCTTACCTCCAACCTTCCCATTTTACGCAGTCCATTCTTCACCATTAAGACGTTCATTTTACTATCCCTGTTATTAATTACTGCCCTTTTTCACATTAATGTACTGGAAATCACCACTTCTGTTTAACCTTCCTTTCCCCTTCACTCTCCCAAGCCACGGGGGCTGTTAGCATTAGCGACTTTACGACACAAGCGCTAACGATCACGGCCCCACCTCCGTGCCCCTTGCTTCCTGCCTTACCTAGTCCGATTCACCTTCTATTAAAAAGCATTTATGAAGCCACGGACTGAAATCTATTTAACAAGTCTGTCATCTCTACGGCTTTGTTGCACATGAGTGGAGGCAATCGGACGTGAAGTGGCACGCTGGGGGAACCGGAGCCCCCCCACAGTGAGTTTTAATGCAGGGAGATTTTGTAGGCAAAGACAGGTGCTTCCATATTCTTTGAAATGTTCTCAGCTGGAAAATGTGGCAGCTTTTGGGGGCCCTTGCTAAAAATAATACGCTTTTAATGTCCAATTCATTCAGGCCGGGAGTCTTTGTACAAGCGATGAAACATGTCAGTGATTTTTTCCCCCTTTATACAATTAAGAGGAAATTCTTATATAGCCAAAGTGCCCCTCTACATGCACTTAACACTTGAGTCTTTGGAAAGCACTTGTTGCTGTGACACAAGCTGGTCAATGGGGTTTGACTTTGAGGGCTTTTATGATGGGAGGTCGAGTTGCAGTGTTGAGTGCTTTATGTTTCAATCATCTGAGCTGAAATAGCAAGCTGTTCAAAGGATTTAAAAAATTGAAAAGTGAAGCAAATTATGAATGGATAGAACTGTGCTTCTTACTACTACTGTTATGGAAAAATTGCGTAGAAAGACATATGCAAGTGGCTCAAGGTATGTTTTTTTTAGTTTATGTTAGTTAGTTTATGTAAATGGACATAGCTAACCTGCTAGCCGCTGTGTTCTAAAATAGGAAGTGAGCATAGGCAACACTTCCGGCTTCATTAACTCTGGCTTGAATTCACTTTACATTGAAAAACTCCCCCCTCTCTCTGTAATTATTACCGTCAGGCTCGTCTTTTTGGTTAGTGTTCATATTAACCTTGCTGACGTTGCTAAGCGCTCGCTCACTGGTGACGGGGCGGGAAGGGGCGTTACCTTCAACTGCCTCGCTCTGGATTGGCTCTTTGGTTGCTATGATACTCGCAATCCGACTTCCAAATATAGATCTTGGCTCCAAATTCGCCTCTATAACTGCTAGCCTCGATGACCTACCTTTATACAGTCTACGGATGTGTCACGATAAAGTAGTTTGGTGGTTCAAATCTTGCAGTTGTTTTATCCTCAGGCAAGGTATGGAGTATCTAGAACTCACAGCAATAGGGTTCCTAGTTCTTATCATTTTTCTGTGCTATGTCCATTACTCTCTCTGTCTGAGTGGTTTCAACACAAAACAGGCACAAAAGGTAAAATTCTCCAGTCCCAATGAATTATGATGCCCACTGCCCATTGGCAATAAAGGACAATAAAGTGCACTTAAACTTACCTTAACCTTAAAATAGGGCTAATAGAAACATTTAAACACGAGGAGAGCTGAGTAGAGTAGGTTGGAGGAAATGGGTCTTTTTCCACTCAAGCTTATGAACTTGGTCAAGCGTAATGCAAATCCAAACCATAACTATCATGAGGAATGTTTTTGTTAAAATGTTTTAGGATTTTGTTCTTCATTTTGGTTGTGGATGATAAAAATGCAATGGAACAAAATCTGCAAACTCATTGTCAGACCTTGACAAAACTTGGATTTAATTTTTTTTCCTCGCTCTAAAAGACAGCTTTCCAAAGCGATTTCCTGTCTCAGTCTGGTGCTTCATAACTATTATTTGCCCTGTACTTTTTCGCCTGTGGCTCCGGAGTGAGTGAACTGTCCATTTTTTGACATTCTGCACTTCCTGACAGCTGACAGCCGAGCGCACTCTCTTCTCTTCCACCCCAAACCAGCTCATCTGACCTGAAGTGTTCCACGGATCAGCGCACCTCACCATTATCTGCTACAGCGCACGCACAAACACACACACACACACACACACACACATAGCACATGCGCTCTCATACATGCACAGATCAATCACCTAGCTTCTGGATGAGCTAATGATGTTGTTGACATTAATGAGAAGGGGACACGCTCACGGAGGCAGCTAACGATGCTAATCATGCAGAGACGAAGAGAGAAGTGACTTTTTCATTCACGCCAGAGCTGAAAGTCAAGTGGGGCAGAGTGTTTAATTTGCATTGATAAGATTGAAAGATGATTTGTATTGTTTACTGTTTGATGAGTTCATGTCATAGTATTTGAGGTTTGACATAATTTTCAAACAAAGATGTGGATCAGTAAAACTCTACAGATGAGGTGTTTTTTATAACACAAAAAGTGAAAATCCCAAAACCTAACCTAACCCTAACCCTAACCCCAGCCCTGGAATTGCAATTTCTACTGAAGTAAAGGTAAAAGGTACCTGTTAACTTGAAAACTACCACTACATGACATCACAAGGTGGAACAGAGCATTTGGAGCTTTAGAGATGTAGACAAGCTAATAATAAAGAGCTACTCAAACATATCTAGGTATGTTTTGGATGAGGTAACATTATATCATGGCTCAAAATAATTAGTTTTGTGTAATATTGGACCCTTAAAGACTTTTATTTCATGTCAAAGAGCTTACTATTAGGTCACACTTCAAATTTGTTCTTCCAAGCACACAAATGTATACATCAGTGCACAGTCTAAACATCAGATGCTAGACATAAAGCAGATGAAGTGTCTGGCCCAAAAACACAACAACAGTATACAACAGACCTTGAGGTTAATGGATGACTGCTCTAACCATTCTCTGACACCAAGAATATACTGACCATTTACAATTTTATGCAGAATTGGAGGTATGTTTAATCATATCATAACATAAAGTAAACCATATTTACATTATTACTTACGATTTCCATTCCATGAGCACGCTATCACCATGTTGTATAGTGGGACTTATTTCTGAGATATTGACAATAAACCAGGGCTAGCATTCAGTTCTTTATAACTCTTACCTGAACACAACCTATCGCACGGTTTTATGTTGGACAGAAGGCTGCAGAAAAGTCCACGTTTAAAGGTTACCCTCTGATTCACGATATTCTTTAAGTTGGATCCCCTTTGATCCTGTGAAAGGTCAGCAGAGTCCCTGAGCCTTAAGCTGCCGTCTGATGGAGCATTTTCCTCTAAAGATCACTGCTCCCTCTGCTCCTGCCGTGGAATGCTGCAGCCGATTTCTGTGACAGTTCCTTTAGATTGTTCAGCTGCTGTCATGCGGGGGCAAGATAGCAAATCAATCGTACAACCATTTGGTATAGTTTTTTATTTCATAGCCTCGACTATGACAGAATTTGACATGTGGGTACGATTTCTAACCAAAGGGCACAACAACAGCAAAACAACCTGTGGCACTGAAACCAATTCATCTGGTTGTTTTACTTTGGAAGACCAATTCAGGATATAGCTCATGGTCAGGCCTAAGGTTTATGTACGCTATTCATGGATTTCGGTCTCCTATGTGAACCATTTTGAGACCTTTTTCCAATTCTAAAGAAATAATGTGTTGTTTTGAATTGTTAATCGCTATGGAGATGATACATTCTCAATCTTCTGAAACCAATGGATACTGATTTAGCGTGGACAAACTGTAAGGAGCAGTCACATATGGAGTGTAGTGTTGACAGGACTACTCGCTGGAGAATGTGCATGTTTTTATGGAGAAAACCCAACCAGAAATTGGGAATCAAACTTGTGACCATGATTGTCCTTACCACACAAGAGCAAGTAGTCCTCACCAAACCTAGCTCAGTAAGATCTTGAGCTAGGTTTGGTGAGGACTACTGTGCCTGGTTTTAGGTTGAACCAAGACAAAAATCCAAGGTTCCAGATAAAGGGAATCAAACCTGTGACTGCCTTGTTGTGTGGTGAGATTGCTAGCCACCTATTTCCTTTTTGATACAATTGAACGGTTTATCTGTCATTTTAAATTTGTTAGGTTGGATAGGTAGATTGGCCAATACTTGAACTGGAGTCTAGGTTCACTCTCAGTATCGGTATGTGCAAAAACATGTTACTGTTGAATGCTGCAAATAACCAATGTTTTTTTCTTGAATCCCAACTATTTCCTTCATTTAACATTGAATTCCAGAGAAACCATTATTTTCTATTCACTGTAAGAAAAAGCCAAAGCACAGCTATTCTTTATGACATTTTTTTTTTCTTTCTCTGAGAATCAGAGCTGACTTTCAGTGAATATGTAAGTTGATGTATTTGCACACAGACTGACGTGAACCCGCTGCTCTCGGTAAGTCTTTCTCTGCTGCAGGCCTGATCACTGATAAGCGCTGGCCTCCACTGGCTCATTACACTGCGGTCCAAGTTAAGGTCAAGGCTGAGGCGCTACACTGGACATTACGGTAAAACTCGGTGAACTGAGACAAGTTACACAAGTATACTTAGAGTGTGCAGTTGTATGCTGTAGGTCTTGTACTTTTTGCTTTCCATGTTACGGTTTACATGTTGTTGATAGCATTACGTGATATTAAAGAATGTGCTTCTCCATGTTTTTAAAGTTTATGCCAAATTGCCTGCACTACTTTGCGAATCAGTCTTTGAAGCAACTATTTTTAACCTTATATGTATGCATTATTGGTGCACTTGGACTGAAAATTGTTTTTTTTTTAACTTTACCATACAAGTGAATTATAAAATTTTATGAGATATTCAAATATAAAAAGGTTGAATAGATGAGAATGTCATTTTTCTTGCACATTTGTTTTTTCTTTTATAAAATCTATTATGCAAAATCAATTTTTCAGAGCTTTTAACCATATTAAAGTTATTCCCCTTCACCATTACTCACCCGAAGTTGTATTTGGAGTGACTCAAGCATGTCTGAGCAATCGTTAATCGCTTATTTTCAAGACGCCATATTGCCAATCAACCTCTGTTTTTACTGCCACGGCAAATGCTCTCTACTTACTTTGTTCCCTAATTTTATTTTCATAATCGATGATACACAGCGTCGCCTTGTCATTTTGGTTCCATCAGAGGTGTAAACAACGTGAGCATTTCTGGGATCCAACCTACCAACCTTTCTGTTACACTATCCCAAGGCATTCCAAGTAAATAGAAAATCCAAAAAGTACTGTGTAATAAGATGATTTTATGATGGTGTCATATTTTCCTTTCTTTTTCAAATTTTGAATAGTGGCAAATCAACAAATACAAATCTTATTGTTTATAAATTTGGAAAAACTATTCAGGGACAAAACAGCTTTAAATGATGTAGAATTAGCTAGTCCTATGTGGGTAATGCATTCACGCTAATAGCCTGTGCATTTTTCACAGCTGAGTGTGTGTCGGCGGAATAACGAGGAAAAATGACTCACAAAAACAAACATTTATATTTAGCGGAGGGAAAAAAGTTAATTAGACATGATTTGGACTGATTTGCATTGCAGCCTTGGTTTCATCGCTCATTGGGAGACTTACATATCATCTACCGTCCTCCATTTGATTGCTAGCCCGGGCTCTGCTTTCCTTTTCGTATCTAAATATTAATAGTCTCCATTACAGCAAAATGACTTCTATCTCCCACACACATGGAGGGATTAGTTTTTAATCAATGTATTAAATATGACTTTCTGTTCTCGCAGATGGGAACCGTGGCAGGAACTCAGTTAGTATTGTGCTGTGTTTGCAATAGCACGCTCCGATCCAGACTCCATTTTCGCAAGGCTCAGAGCATATGAGAGGATAGGACCGTAGGTGTGGGTCAGGGGTCGGCAGCCTTTAACACCCAAAGAGCCATTTGGACCCGGTTTCCATGGAAAAGAAAACACAGGGAGCTGCAAATACTTTTTGACATGTAAAAGGAAAATAACACTGTATATATATATATATATATATATTTATAATCTTTGCTCTTTGTATAAACAACTATAGTGTGTTGCTTATGAAATCCATGAAGTGCTACAGAGAAAATTACATTTTATTTACGTAATGAACACATTTTGAACATTCTTTACTTAAAAATAAATAAATAAATAAATAATAAAAGTAAAAAAACAAAAACACAGAGTTGAAGGTCTTTTTCAAATGAATTAAAAAGCTGAAATTAAATTGTCCATGTAGCAAACAAAAAATGCCGTGAGCTGTCATCCTTATATTGCCTTTGGAGCTTGTAGAGGAGCCTAAACTTATGGCGTTTTAGAGCTTCCGCGAGTGTGATGCTTATTTTGAGTGATGAAAAATAATAAAATATTATTTGATTTTAATATTTCAAGATCACAATAATCTTACAATTTAGAATTACAAAAAAAAAAAAAAAACACAACACAAATAAAATATACTTCAATTAAATACTATTGCTATTTCCCAAGCCACGTGGAGGATAAAAGAGCCGCATGTGCCTCCAGGGGTTGCCAACCCCTGGTGTAGAACTATAGATAGACTAATTGAACAAGATTTCTAGCTAATTGTAAATGGTATAGATTCACATAAAATAGGTAATAAAACTGAAAACACTGAATACATATATATACAAGGACACATCATACAAATGACATTTTCAGCTTTCACTATCTTAGATTGTTGTTATATTGTAGTTGTCTCTGAGCGCTCAAAAAAGCTTTGTTTGCATTTTGACCGAATTGTTGCATCACAGGTAAAAATCCAGACTCGTGCAGTCATCTCCTGACTCTGCAGTCAAACTGTGTTCATAACCAACAAATCTATTCTCTAGTATCTCTATTAGCAGAGCAGTCACATTGTCCAATGGGTTCCCAATGCTGACAGCAGAGGGAGGGCTAATGCATAAATACCTCACTGGAAATGAATACAGAGTTTTTACCAGACGTAGACATCATTTTTATGTTAAAAAATGCGATTTTTTTTTTTTTTTACAATGTAACAGTACTCTAGCAAATGTTTTGGTTACTCTTTTGTGAGTAAGTCAACAAGTGGCAAAAGCTGTATGTTGTTTGTCTTGCACCACTCACTCAGATATGTTTTGTGTTTTTTTTTTCTTAATTGTTGTGATTACCAAATATTTGTACATTCTTTAATGTTTGTAATAAAACTCAAATCATACATCCAGATGTTTCACCAAATACTCTTACTTGAGTAGTTTCATTTGACAAATAGTATGTACAATGTAAATTGTAACTGGATTTTCGGCACATGAATTTGGGGAAATGGGAAATGAACTGACAACCAGCTAGTTAATGGACACCCGTTTTACCTCACCGGCCACTGACCTCATAATTCTGCCTTTGTCAACATTTTCATTAGACAAGTTTAGTATTAGACAAATGCAACAATATGGCGTGTTGTAAATGTGTTTATGTCTTTGGATAGAGAAGCTAAATAGAATTATGTATAATTTCTATAGAACCTAGTGGCTGTTATTCATTCACGCTTTTACAACCCAAGAGGAACAGAGCTCCATTAATGGCTCCAAGAATAGAAGCTTTGAAAGGCAGACCTTACATGGACTGCTCTTGTTCTCCTATGGATTTATGCAATGCCTATTATTGTACCTTGGTAGCAGTGATCTTAAGAAAAGAGTTAGACCAAGTTCAAAAATAATAATTGAAGCTCCTATATTACACATAATGGACTCCTGCGGGTTATAAGCCATGTTATAATTTTGTTATTTCCTCAAACACATACCCGGAATTGTGTTCAGATGCATTCATCTATATGTTTGAGTAACCTTTATCATTAGTCCGTTTACATCTCCAAAGCTCAAAATGCCCATTTCCACCTTATGATGTCATGAAGCGGTAGTTTTCAAATTAACAGCTACCTCTACTATTTGTTCACTAGAGATTGGAAATTGCAGGGCTGAAATTATGCACATGATTCTGGTGAAGATGCATGTGCACACAGTGGAGGACTTCCTGTATCACAAGGTGGAACAGAGTGTTCTCCGTCTGAGAGAAGAACTGAGTTTTAACATGTAGGGTGTGTTAAAGAAATAAAACACAACTCCAGGTATGTTTGTGATAAGGATCAGAACATAGAGAAATATGGCCCCTGTATGGCCCATGCATACTGTTGTGTTCATGGGCAAGACACTTCACCTGCCTTGCCCTCAGTATCCTGGAACTGGATGTTAACCAGTTCAAACATTGTCTCTCTCTGCGCGTTATGCCAGTTTGTCACTGGGCAATACACTTCACCAAACTTGTTTCGTGAATATGTAAGTGTGGCAGTGTGTAGTGTTGCAGAGACAGAAGGACTTCTATCAAATAGTAATTTTGAATGTCTCGAAATGCCAAAGCTTATTACATTACTATTGATCTACATTCATTTCCTATCAAAACAGTTGTAGAAATCTGTGTGCTTTTATCAGATTCACTCATTCCATGTCTAACTGAACCTGAAAAGAAAACATTATAATTACTCCAAATATTCCACGGTCTCTTTGCACTTACTGGATTTCCCATTATAACCGCATTAGAGATCTTCACTGAATGTTTTTGTGAGAGCAAACAACATTTAATCAGAGTAAGTGTTAAATCAAGAGTACAGTCACACGGTCTGCTGCCAGAGGAGGGCTTTCAGGCTAATCTCCTCTGCTCCTCTTTGCTCCCCCAAAACAGCCAATAAGAGCTTTCTTCATCCTTTAGATTACATTATAATATTATTGTATTTTATTTATTTAAACCCGACCTACTTCTGTTTTCTTCATGAAGATGTCATTGCTTTACTTAAATGTTTCACAACTGTATATAAATGGACATAGCTAACCCGCTAGCCGCCGCGTTCCAAATAGGAAGTGATCATGGACGTGCTTCCGGCTCCATCGACTGTGGCTCTGATTAACCGTACCGTAACTGCTGCTGTCAGCCTCGTTTTTTTGGTCGTAAAATGTTCGTATTAACCCGCTCTACACAGTCCTGGTATTTTTATTTCAATATTGTGTCCGTAAATCAAGATATGAACATTAATAACAGACAAATAAGGCGCCTTCTTTCCCCGAATTCACTCCTACTAGTGTAAGCGGCAGGTTTGATTGACAGCGTTGCTAAGCGCCCACTCCCTGCTAAACTAACGGTGTGAGTGGGACGGGGAGTTACCTTAAACAGCTTTGCTCTGGATTGGCTCTTTGGTCGCTATTTTACTCACGGTCAGAACTCCAAATATGGAACTTGCTTCCAAATTCGCGCCATCACTGCTAACCTCGAAAAGCTGAACGCTATGGGCGACATCACACTCCCTTATTCCACTTCTTTAAACAGTCGATGCATAAAACTTATGTATCTTGCATTTATCCAATTTCAGGTGTTTTTATTGCTCAGAAAACACACATTTATACTGTGACAATGATAATAACAAAATAACCTGTACAATATCTATCAAAATAAAATGGATTTCTTTTCTCTTGCCGACAATTTCCTCCTCTTCTTTCTACCCCTTGCTTACTAAACACTTGCACAATAGGCTGACAGACTTGTGTAGGTGAAATCAATAGCACCCAATTAGCCTGATGACACCCAACCAGCTCCAGCCATTGTTCGCTGTGTCAACTACATCTAGCTTCGGTCAGTGTTTGGCTGCATGCTGTCTGCTAACATGGCCAAGGTAGTCATTTTTATCCTATTGATTTTAACTGCAGTCAGTGAAGGGAGACATAGATAGAATACTGCATGTTATAAGCTGCTGCCGAGAAAACGCTACTCTGAGGTGAAGTGGTTAGGTGTTTCAGGTTTTAAATTAGGTTGGAAATGTCGTGAATGAAACATATGTACACAGAGGGGTTTGTATAAGTAAGTAATAAGATGGAGATGAAAAGCATGGCAGAAAATCTTTAGCAGATGATATAAGGGTTAGTTCAGGTCTGTAGTATTGTCAATATTCACAATTTCCAAGTCCCATGTCAATACCAAGGACGAGGCTTAGTACTGATATCAATAACACAGTGATACAGCTCCTTTTACATTTAGTTCAATAGAGATCAGCAGTTCCAGGGTTGAAATCTTCCATGATTCCAGTGAATGTGTATGGAGTTCAAGAACACAGTGAAGAATCTCTGTATTACCACATGAAATCACAAGGTGGAACAGGGTGTTTTCTGTTTGAGAGAAGAGCTCAGCTTAAATATGCAGAGTTTGTGTGTTAAACATGTGTGAATGGAAAAAAACAAAAACAACTCCAGGTATGTTTGTGATAAGAAAACAACATTATAACATACATCAGAAAATAGTGTAATATGGGCTCTTTAATATCATCCCTTCATAGAACCGCAGTGTATCAGAATGTTCTTTCTAATTGTTCAGATCAAGACCGTTCAAAAACTATATCTATTTTGGCAAACTTTTTGACAGAGGGGCCAGGATATATATATATATATATATGTATATACTACATTAGAGATTTGGCCTGTAACATAGCAAAGCATGAATATTTAAGGCTCATTGTACACATTGTTTTCCAAATGCATTAATTAAATTAAAATAAAATAATTTATTTATCAAATTTCATTTAAAGGTTTACCCATACCCGTTTTAATATAATTTGGTCTCTTTTGTCGGGCCAGATAAATAAACCCAGCGGGCCAGGTGTTGCCCCTGCACTGTAGTTTGTTCATGTCTGTGATAATTGATAATTATCACAGACATGGGCAAACTGCCTCTGAGCTTTGTCTTATCACAATCTGAACTGAAAAACTGACTTAGCTGGAACTACAACAGATGAACTGATCTGTAATGTTAAACAAGTCCTTCTCAAATATTACAATCACAAGCTAGCTCGCATTAGCTAACAGTTTTTCAGTTAGTCACTCTCACCTTTTTGTTGAACATCACACACCTACAACAGGACCATAGACATTTACTTCCCAAAACAGAGCAAGATGAGGCTTGGTCTTGACGGTGGTTAGCTCAAATACAGATCAACGGCAAAACAGACCAATCAGAAGCAGCGTTAGGCGGAAGTACCTAACATTTCATTGCTTTAGTGCTGGCATGCGGTTTTGTGTGAGCAAATGTGCAGATGCAAGTGGATTATTTGGGAACGTATCCTTTTTTGGCTACATATTGTGATTGGATTTAAAGCGGATGACAGCAATGGAAGTGCCTTGTGTGTGTGGAGTTCATAGATCGCTAAAAATTGTAAGTGATTTTCCGTACACAGACAAAATTTTGCAGAAAAGTCAGAGAGTCCAAACCAAAAAATTGCAAAAGTACCCTAATCTTCAATAGAAAAACTTTGACCAAGGTGGTGTGACCAGTTTTCTTTGTAGATTAATGAAGCCCAAGTGTATCAATCAAAGCTGGATCTGAAGGTGAAGTTACCCTATTCGTAACAATCACTTCTCTTAACACAACCATCCAAGCAATCGCTAAAACACAAACATTAACATGGTCTTTCAAGCTCAGAACTAAACGCGATGTAAATGAATATCTGGGTCATCCAACTCTGGAAATAGTTTGTCTAGTGAGCCAATCGCCCAATTCCACTAACACTAATGAATTTGGAGCGTGCCCATTTGGACCGCGGTGGTGCTGCTTGAGGGATGAGTGCGAGTGTTTTACCCAGAATAGTATATGCAAATGAAGGCTTCGGACTAACCACCAGATGGGCCTCGCTGACACCACATCATTAGAAAGTACTTCTGTGGAAATAGATGACATTCGGTGGCACTTTTATTTTTGTATATTCTGTGTAGATCGCATCAACATTAAGAGGACAGGAGTGTGGCCGTCTGCCTACCTGTCAGCGCACGATGTGATTGACTGTTCCGACGCTGGCACCTGTCACAGATTGGACCATGTCAGAGTTTGAGAATATGCACACAAACACGGAATACCTGATGAGATGCGCAACGGCTACAGGGCGACTGATCAAGGTATAGAAGAAATTTTAGTTGATGAAGAATTGGTTGCTGGTTGTCACATTAAGGCTGCAGCTAATGATAATTTTGGTAGTTGATAAGTCAAACTGTTATGTCTATTGTACACTGGGATTTTAAGATTCAGTATAAAGGTTGAAATAGGGCAACTGAAGGCTTCTAGATATCAATTATTTACAATCCAGGCCAACAGGGGTGCGACGAGACACGATTTCCACAAGACGAGACATGAGATTGGGTTGCTTTTTGGAACTACAGCTTCTCAAGAGGTTTAACTCGGCAGCACTTAACCTCTTTTTGTTTCCAGTACAAATGTAAACATGTGGAATAAAAATCTCATGAGGACATTTTTCTCTGGTCTGCATAATCTTGGGGTAATTTTGTCGTGAAAGATCTTATGGCACGAGAGCTTGTTCCATGCCTAACATCCAAGTTTATTTGAATAGCATTTTGCCAAGACAGTCTCCAAAGTGCTGAGCAAAGTAAGGACAATGTCAGTTAACATATTGAATAACATATATTGAGTAAAAAAGAAATACTAAAATGAGCTATAGAAAATACAAATTAATAAATCACAGTCAGAGGACCACACATTCACATGCTGAATTAAATGCCAGCAGTGGTGGAAGGTAACAAAGTAAAAGTAGTAAGGTAGTGTACTTAAGCAAATTTTTTAGGTATCTGTACTTTACTTAAGTAAATTTTAAAGTGGGTACTTCTTACTCTTACTTCATTCAATTTGAGAGCAGGTATCTACTTTCTACTCAACTACATTTTTTAACTGGACTGAAGAAATAAAAGTATTTTTATTATTGTTTGAGACATGTGGAGAAGGCTGAGGCTTATTTTTAACATCTTCGTAGTTTAAACAGAAATAAATAAATAAAATGAGTAAAATCCATTTAATTGTTTCTATTGAACAAAATTCAGCACAAATCTTTATCAAAATCACTGCATGTGAAGCTTTATTACATCTCAAAATCTACACAAAATACCTTCACTTTTGCATATTTAAATGGGTACTTTAAAACTTTTACTTACGTACATTTTTTTCCTGTGATACTTTTTGTGTTTACTTGAATACTTCTTCCACCACTGAATGTCAGTGAGTAAAAGTGCATTTTTAAAGTCTCAAAAGCATCTACTTACAATACAAATAAAATGTATTATTCATGGGCCTCAAATCGAACTCAAGGACAAATTCCTTTTTGTCGTTGTGTTTAATACTGCTGCCATCTTTGTCATAAAATTAGCATGTCCAAACTATGGCCTGGACCAATTTTTGTTGCCCTGTGTCCTTCATGATGAATTGTAAATAGCAAATTACCATAAGAAGTACTTTTTAGCTGCAAATTCAGAAAACCTCCACCATCATAACCTCAATATCATACAATATGGTCTCAACAAGCCTCATATTTAAAGGCAAAGTCTTTCAAATTAACAAGGTTTGATTTTTTATGTTTTTTAACAGTTTGCAGTGATCAAAATTAGAATTATAAGTGTGCTTTTCACAACTTTCAGAGACCACAATGGAGTTTTGCCATCACGGTGAAAACTAGCACGCAAACCACGTACTTCCTGATAATCGGACAATCTTCATAATTTGATGCAGACAGTACACAGAGGACTTATTTTGACCTCAAGAGCTGCTTATACAAAATATCTGTATTATGTTTCTATATGTGACCCTTGATGAAAAATGTACACCCCAGTCATAAAATGTCCTTTTGTCTGTGTGAGTCCACAAATGTCCAGGTACCTTTATCAAAATGCAATGATTTTAATAGTCAACTAATTGCAATTATTCTGATAAACCCTACATTGCAACCCTATGTCACATTCTGGTTTATGGAGTACCTTAAGTTTGGGACAAGCTCTAATATTGCCGACAATTTATATTGTGCCCTTTTTAATATGTCAGTTACGGTACATAATTCATTCTCTTTTACACTGGTGGTAACTTGCTTCTGTAGCGCAAATGAGCTCTACAACACATAAGAGGTACAAAGATGCACAGATACACTATAGGCAAGGTAGGTGAAATGTTTGCCCAAAGACACAACGACATTCTGGACCGCAGCTGTGATTGGACCGCTCATCTTTGCTTTTGAGCCACCTCCACCCCTCGGTCGAACTGTTACATCAATGCCTTACGATCATATACTTTGTGCTGTTGTGCATATCTGCCAGTGGAGTTGATATGCACATTTAAAATACATTGACTCTCGGGAATGTCAGCAGTTCCTTATTTTATTTTTCCTTCGTTGTAATTCAAGTAAAGAGTGTTGTTAACTTTGCTAATAGATTTATGAAAATGTAATCCCAATAAAGTCATCGATTTCAGCTAAAAGGCCTACAGAAGCGTAGGGCAAAAATCTACTCTAAAATAGTATTGTGTATCTTGCTTCCTGCATCTAAATCAATTTTCTTGGGAGTGGCATGGAAAATGTGTTTTAAAATGGTGATCCATCCAAGAGGTCAACATCACAGGTCAAAAAGTGCAAATCATTTACATAACACAGATGCATTTGAGGTTGAAACTGCTTCACATAAATTATAGTTCTTCCACAGCAGTAACATTCTGACAGATTTTACCTTACCTTTTCCTTTTTAAATGTAATCTACGTGACCCCTATCAAAGCCCCTGTCTACTTCAAACTCCCACCTCACAGACCCCCAGTGGCCATGCATGCACTTTCCTCCTTTTTAATCAATGCATGGGTGACATTTCTTTCCTTGCTCAGAATGCGTGGCCTTCACCCCCTGTGGGACCTGCAGCACCTTTGCACAGAGCAGCGAGGTGCGCATTTACACTCTGTGGAGGGTGGGCGACTTCGGACCCATCCAGGGACGCCTCAGTGTGATGGCAGAGATCTTCGCCAGAGGAACAATCAGGTTTGAGATTTACTGCGGCAACGTCCCATTTTTCCAAAACTTGCCATCTCTACTTCTATCGTAAAAGACAAGAAAAATCTGTCAACTGGACAAAACGTTCGGGAAATGAAGTTTCGCTGCTCATCCAAGCCATTTCTGGTCAGATTAGTGGTGGACACTGCCTTATATCTGCTGCCATTTATAAGGCAGTGTCGACCAGTAATCTGACCAGAACTGAAGAAGCGGCTTGGATGAGGAGGGAATCGTCTTTGCTCCTACAACATTTTGTCCAGTTGACTGATTTTAATTGTCTTTTGCAATGGATCAGACCTGGACGACTGAGGGATTACACAGATATCTCTACTTACTAGTCATTCCCTTGCGCTCTTTTCTCTATGGCTGGAGAAAATGAAAAAGAAAAACTGTGAAATTACAAGTTTCGCTAATTATGATGCAGTCTGTACTTGCAACTTTTTGTGACTTGTAACACTATTTAGGTTACGTGTTGGAGTGGTTTTGGGAGAATGAAATATATGATTTAGCCACATAGCAACCCAGGCTTGGTTAGTGGTTTGGTTTTGGGTGAAGACAACCTTTTGAAACTAAGCTTTTTTTTCTTTCACTTCTTGATTTTCAAATTAACTCATGACTCATAATTAATACTTTTAAAGCCACAGTATGCAACTTTTCAGCCAAAAAACATACAAAATCTTTGTCCAGTTGACAGAATGGAATTTTTCATTTGCTATGGACCATACCTGGACGACAGAAGGATTACACAGACATCCTACTAAAAAAAAAAAAAAAAGCAGGATTTATTGCACTGGAAAAGATGAGTCCTTACTTTTGATAGCATAAAACGCTATTTATCTCTATGGAGACCGTTCTGAAGTATGGTTTTTAACTACCATTTCCATAGAATCATGCAGGTAGCTGTAATATCATGGACAGTACTTGAATATCTAAATGAAATTCTGTAGTATGTTAAAACCCCCAAACCATCATCAGACTTTTCATTTAACCCCATGTGGTTCTTCTTACTGCTTACCAGTCCTGTGTATTTAGTTGTCCATAATCTATAATGTATGTAGTCCAAACTATGGCCTATAACCTTTCATTATATTCAGTCATATCTGATGCCCAAATATCGATATCCTGAAACCTCCATTTCCTTCATGGATTTGTTGAACATAACACCATTTCTTAATTTCTTAATACTTTTGTCTTTCTCTAAACTGTGGAATTACGGCCACTCAGAAGTTTGGCACGTACACCGGCCGGCCTGTACTCTGAATACACAGACTCTCCATTCCTAAACTTTGTGTGACCGGCTGGAGAGAGGAGAACGAACTCAGTACTGGATCGTCCAAAACTCCAGGGGTGAGCCTTGGGTGATTCGTGGAACTTTATAGACCTGACATTTTAAAACCTTCATATCTCCAAATGGTATATTCACTCAGCTTCTAACCCAAGTGACAAGTTCTTTTTCCCTGAAGGGCGAAAAGGGCTGGGGCAGGACTTAAAAGTGCTTACAAAGGAGGAAGTGGGAGCAAATCTTGCATTATCACTAAATATCTTGGATTTTGGCTCGATGAAAACTTATCCTTTAAAAAACATATCTCGGAATTTTGTATTTTTCTGTATCTGAAACGGACACCCATGAAAAGGAGAGTCTGAGTGCTCTCATTGGCTCTCCCTGTACAAATAAAGATAGATAAATAAAAAAATAAAAAATAATAACCTGGCTTTGGACAAGGACTTCATGTATGGGAATGTTATAGTGATGGATAGAAGAAGTGACAAAAATGCAATCTTGGTTTCATAATAATTTTCTCCTTAAAAAAATAAATCCTGCAGTTTGAAATGTTGTATCAAAAGTGGTTAAAATTGTGTTCCTTGGTTTAATTGAAAAGTCAGTATCTCATCAATATCTCAACCTTGGTTAGAGAATACTGTAATCAGAGTTCTCATTTAATCAACCATCATAATTTCCATGGAGTGTGAGCAAAAAATAAAAACATGCTTTCACTGTTTGTTCTCATTACAACATAAAAAAAGATAAAAGGAAAAAGAGAAGCTTTGTAGTTTTTGTCATGCATCTTGGTTAATGAGAGTTTAGGAAAATAAAACATTCATGATTGTGTTTCAGTTCTGAGGAATTAAAATCAAATCAAACTTTATAAAGTGTTTTTCATACGTGGCATGTATCCCAAAGTGCTTCATGTTATAGCTGTTGCCTCTCAACATTTACTCACCTGAAGTTGTATTTGATGTGATTCGTGCACATTTTAGCGATCTTTAAATGCTTATTTTCAAGACACCATATTGCCAATCAATCCACTACCGGCATACGCCCATTGCTCTGTACTTACTCTGTTCTCCGATTTATTACTTAATCGCTGATCTGTGCAGGATTTGGCAGTGCTGCATAGTGATTTTCGTACAAATGAAAATAAAATCCACTGCTCTCTAGTGTGATCTGCAGCTATCCATGAAAGGTGCCGACTCTCGACTTTTATGGCGACTATAGCTCCCTTTATCAAGTCGTTTTAGATGAATATTATATTTAAAATGTGCAAATTATAATGATCCACAAGTGTTAAAGATTATAGCTATGTATATAACAGACACAAGCAATATAGCCTTCTTTAAGGAACTGTATGTAGCCTGTGTGCTCACTTAAAAAAAAAAAAAAATTTATATAATATATATATATTTCAAGCACAACTGAACCTGGGTTGCCAGTGACCTAAAGTGCAGATAGCAGAAACATCCACATTTTCCTCATTCTCAGTACATGGACAGACCATGACTCATGTGAAAGCGCAAAACCTTCAAAGTTCACTCACCGAGCTGCAAAGGCTGCACCAGTACTGATTAATCATGGCTGCAGGTGCTGGGGTTTAGGTAGTGATGTTTCAGATCAGAGAGAGTCCTTTTAATTTTTAAACCAATTGGATGTCAGCATTGAAACTGGCAACCCAAATCAGAGACTCATGTGAGGCTCATTCTGCTTTCTAGATAGTAACTCAGTTGGTAGGTCCAATGACCCACAGGTTGGCTATACGATTACAGCTGTCACAGATGAATACTGTTGCTGTGTCCTTGAGCAAGACACCCACCTTGCCCTCTGTGTCTCTATATACTGGTGGATGAATGTGTGTGTAAATGTGAATAGGTGAATGGCTCCTTGATGTAAAGCTCTTTGAGTCCTTTGAAGGTGGAAAAGCGCTGCATAAAAATGTGACCAACATGTCCAATGTTTTTCTAATCATGGATAAATTGGCATTGGAATTTTTTATCAGTAAAAGCGATATTTGAACAAGTTCACCTTGTATCTAGAGACAAAGATAAGTCAAGTTTATGAAATATATAATCAAGATCTTACATACATACAGTTCCTTTAGATGAAGAAATATAAAAAGCTGTACGCTTTTCAAAAGATGTATAAAATCATTGGGAAGTCAAATGAAAAATCTTGCATTAAAATAAACATAAGAGCTGCCTGCCAAGCTGTTAAAGCGAAAAATCAAATGATATACCCAACAACAATATCCAATTCTTCAGCAAGACTCAACCAGAGCTGGAGACAGTTAGCTTAATTGGGGGCCACAAACCTCACCTAAATTTGGTGGTGAAAATTGGGGAAAGGAAGGAGCTGCTACACCTGAGACTGTTTGACCCAAAAACCTGCATTTGGTTCACAGCTCTATGCAAATACAAGGGCAATCATTGTCTGGTTTGGTAAAAAGTTGTGAAATTAACATCGGTCTCCCGGGGAAACGAACAAAGACTGTCGGCTGAATTGCAGTTCTTGCAGGAAATATATGACAAATTACAAATTGGGGTCATGCTATAAGGGAATCAATTCAAAACACCTTGTCTTTTGTGTGGAGGGAGCTGTTATTTCCACTGACAGGAGTTTTTGGGTCATTTCAATAAAAAATGTACTGAATAGCGAAGCTCCAGATGTTGTTTTTTGCTATTCTCCTCATTTTAACAAGCACTATATATTTAAAAATGGTGCTGTACTGTAGTATTAGAGACAACAATACACCCAGCTAATGTACACTTCTCTGGTGATGTTTAGGCTATTGGAACTGGCTATGTTTTTAGGTAGCATGAGTATAACTACAATCAATACATACTGTCAACAAATTCATGCATTCATTCTTGCATCCCAGTTTTTAAAGCAGATCTATTTGCAAAATTGACTTTTCAGAGCTTTTAACCATTTTATAGTTGTTCTCCTTCTAATTTGCCCTCTCAAAGTTGTTTTTGGAGAGATTTGTACATGTTTGAGCAATCTTTAATCGCTTATTTTCAAGATGCCATATTGTCGATCAATCTCCATTTTCACCAGCATACGCCCACTGCTCTGTACTTACTTCGTTCTTCAATTTTATTTTCTCAATCGATTATTCAAGTAGGATTCAGCAGAGTCACGTACTCATTTTGGTAAAATCTGCTACTAGCTACATGGCTCTTTGTTGTGATGATGTTTATGGCGATATTTCTTTTTCATCAGAAACAAAGCCCAAAAGTAAACCCACAAGCTAGTAAATATGAGCCAAAAACAGAAATCTTTGGAGAGCTTTTCTGCAAAGGGGAAAAGGCAAACTGAGGAGCCAGAAGAAGAGCCTACGACCTCCAGGAAAAAGAAAGCTAAATTTAACAGACAATACCAGGAGTCCTACTTAAAATATGGGTTTGTCGCTACAGGTTACTCTCACACGGAAAGTCAGCCCTGCACAATATGTTGGGGAAAAGTGAACGAGGCAATGAAACCTTCAAAACTGCTTCGGCACATGGAGACTAAGCACCCTGGATGAAAAGATAAGCCTTTAGAGTTTTTTGAAAGAAATTATGGAGCAGACATAAACACACTGCGGGAGTCATTGTCTCCTCTCACTCCCCGATGGAACCACCTCATCGCAAAGAAACAAGGGCAGGGCTCAAATTGATTCAGCGATATGGTGAGTTGTATTTTTTTATGCATTTAACTTATTTTTGCCATATTTATCTGCCGTGCGTAGATGGTCGGTCTGTGAAAATAAAACCGATATTATTCTGGTCCATGGTGCAAAAAAGGTTGGGGACCCGTTTTAGATTAATACTGAGATTTAAAATGTGCAAAGTATAACATAATGATCTGCGGGTGTCATAGATTAAAACTTAAAGGCAGATGCAAGCACAATAGGTTCTTCTTTAAGGTCTTCTCAGATTTGAGGTACACATGTTCAAATCAAACATTGATTTTACTGAGGGCAATTATAATGTTGATTTATTCTTAATTACAAAAATGACATGATGTTGAAATTGTTGTTGTAATACTGTTTTGGTCCTCAAGCCACTTAACCAAGCAGAAAACAGAGTGAGCCTCTCGTTGGGGTTGCCAGTTCCTAAAAACCAGTTGGAAATAAATCAATGGGACCCTCTCTGATCTCTCACCGCTTGCCAATCATTCATTGATGCTAGTGCCACCTCTGCCGCTCAGTGAGTGAATTCTGTGGTTCTAAGCTTTCACAAGAGGACACAAGCATGGCCCGTTCAGCCCTATTAAGTGTACATTGTCGTTGTGTCCATGGGCAAGACAAATGACCCGACTCGCCCTGTGTGAATGTGGTGCAAGAGCGAGTCACTAGGGGCGGTTAGAAATGCGGTTGTTTTTGGTGAATCCATTGGAAAGAACATGCAAACTTCCAAGAATTGAAGCAGGGACTCGCTTGCTGTGAGGCCATGGCGCTCGCTTGCTTCCTAAACAGCCGCTAAGCTTCCATTTAAGTTTTCATTTCAGACAGAACTCAAAACAACTCGCCTTGTGCTTCATTTTAACCGATATATTCATTCACTCTCATTAAATAGTTTTTGGGTCACACTTTATTTTTTACAAGTACCCCCTTCTCTCCTCTTCATCATCGACTCTCTCCCCAACCCTCCAGCGAATAAACAGTACCACTCCTCCCACGTTGACTGACACTCTTTATTAGCCTGTGCCGAGCCATGCCCTGCGCTAACATCCAGTTTAATCACCGGTTATCTACAATGGCAACCCCGAACACGACGACAATGTCATTCTCCCAAGTTTATGCGTGATTACAAAAGAGCACGTTTCTTTGTTGTGCGACTAGGGAAAACAAAAGACAAAGCCTACACTTATTTTTTTTTTTTTTAGTTCTGGGATTGGAAGAATAATCAAAACGCATAAACACTACGCCGCTGTGCCATGGTGCTGATATGAAATTGCATCCTATTAACTGTGCACTCCATTCAACATCTCGAGGGACAAAGAAAGGATAATCAAAGAAATGTTAGAAAGGACTCTCGCCAAAATAAAAAGGGGGAATAAAAACACCACTTAAAAGCGTAGTAGTGGCAAAACAAATATTGAACATAATTTGCTCGCTCAGTGTTATACCATATCAAGCTTCCACCCCAGAGCAATCTTTCATGTGAAATCAAATTTGCGAGCTGATTAAATTTCCGCCGTGGTTTCTCATTTGCATAATCACAAACACGATTCTAATGTTGGTGTTTGAAAACACATGGTATGTAGACTTTAAGTGGTAGAATAATAGGTAATGGTAGTATGTGTGTATAGGCAGTGTTGGGAAGTAACTGAATTCATGTATGAGCAATTCATATTCAGAATACTAATCGATATGTCACCATGCAATTTAGGCTTCAAACTGCAAGGCATTAGTAGGAAAGAGAGAAAATACAGTTACGTTTTTTGCGATAATATAGGGTTGTCAAAAGTATAGCAACTACACACTAATCAGTGCTACTTGTATTGAAACTAAATACTCATTGATCATGTATCGATATAAAAAAGTCACATTCACAAAATAGAAATTAACCTTTCAGCTGAACAGCTTTAGAATGATCTTGAGCTGTATCAGAACAAGTATAAGACTACTGCCTAGTATAGGCCCATGGACCACTATGGAACCTACCTGGACGACTGAGGGATTACACAGATATAAAACTTCATAAAATAAAAGAAATTACTATTATTTATTATTGAAAATCACATTCTATTATCTAAAGCAGAGGTGTCAAACTGATTCTCACTGCAAAATGGTTTCCCTCAAGGGGCCAGATGTAACTGTAAGGCAGTATAAATGTAATCAAAGGCAATTTAAAATCAATTTAAGTCCTTTTTGACTTGTTAATGAACCACTTCTGTATTTATTACTAATTCAAGTTACAAATATTACATATGCATTTGCACAGATGTAAAAATTATGTCTGTATAACTGCATATTTCCTGATAAACTGACATTTTTAAAAGTCTCTATCTGGCTGGGGAACACCTGCTCACAGACATACAGACACACAGTCATACCTTTTAATTCAGCTTCGCACGGGCCACATAAAATGACCTGACGGGCAACATTTGGCCCACGGGCCGTGAGTTTGACACATGTGGTCTAAAGAAAGAGCGTTTTTATCATCACTGTGGGTCGTGGTGAATTGGTATTGAGTATCAGGTCTATTCCTTAGCATTGAAATTGAGTTTTGAGTTGAAATTTTGGTTCCTTATGTCCCCGAGGTTGCTTCCACTAACGTTAGCAGCAGGTTTGATTGACAGCGTTGCTATGTGGCCGCTTTGTTCTAAACCAGTAGTGTGGGCGGGAAAGAGCGTCACCTTCAAGTGCTTTGCTCCATATTGGCTCTTTGGTTGCTATGATATCCATGGTTGGAATTCCAAATACGAAACTCGTCTCCAAATTCGCCCCATAACTGCTAGTCTCGATGAACTTCATTTGGCTGGAAACAAATACTATGGGTGATGTTACAGTCCCTTAATCCACTTCTTTATACAGTCTATGGTCTTATCATAACTAATCTTGTGGAATTGTTTCACATTAATTTCACCAAAATTAATAAGTAGAAAAAAACATTCACAAATAGTCTAAGTATTCAGGATCTAATACCCGGATTGGGCCATGACACAGAATATATAACCAAATACATTTTAATGCAGATATTTGGTTGTTTAACTAAATACATATTCACACTATTCTTTCCACCATTGTATATAACTGCCATGGAAATGTCCATAAAGCCATTTCATACTAGGTGATTCGGCATATACATCTTCATTACGGTAATCAATATGGCCAAATGGATTTTTCAGCAATTCTCGTGAAGCCATTATGTATTGTGTGTGTGATCAATATGTTAGTGGGTAAACAGCGGCGTGCAGAGGGAGGCGTGATATGAAAAGCGTATTAGCTGGAGCGGATGGTCGTGCTGAGGCGTATATTCGGGATTAAATAAATTTGAACAATATGCGTTTAGGCGCTGTAATGGTGTGTGCACATGCAAGACAAGGACGTTATAGGAGCAATCCATTCTTTTTGTTTCCACCGTGCAACTGGGTTTTCGTATATTGTAAATTAAAGGTCCTATATTATGCAAAATTGACTCTTGGGAGCTTTAAGCCATGTTATAATGTTGTTTCCTCATCAAAAACATGCCCAGAGTTGTGTTTTGTTTCATTCGCACATTTCGTATTAGTCTGTCTACATCTCCAAAGCTCAAAATTCTCTGTTCCATGTTGTGACGTCATGAAGCAGTAGTTTTCAAGTTAATATCTACCTTTTACCTTTAGTTCAGTAGAGATGGGCAATTCCAGGACTGAAATTATCCAAATGATACTTATGAAGGTGTATGGAGTTTAAAAACACAGTGGAGCACTTTCTGTGTTACCACATGACATCACAAAGGTTTTCCTTTTGAGAGAAGAACTCAAATATCCAGGATTTGTGTGTTAAATATATGTGACATTATTGCTTTTTAACAATGCACATTTTGGATGTAACAGCTGCAGTTGACTGATCCTTTCATTTTAGTTTGTCCATTTTAGAGTCTTTTTTTTTTTTTTATTGGCACACGTAATTTGTTTTTATTAACATCAAAACTCCAAAACAGATGTTGGCTTCTTCTGAAATTACTAATTGGCGAAACAAAACACTAGTTAATTTCAGAAATACTATCTCTATTTGTTCATTTTGTCACGCTCAAATAAAAACATTTCAGTGTTTTGCATCATCCCCAGAGTTTTCAAACTATTTCTGTACATTTGCACAAGCCCATACTCCTTATGCCTGATACTTGTATAAGCAGAATTTAAAGTAGAGAGATGTGGACAAGACTAGATTTTGAGTATTCAAAATGTCTCAGAATTTGCAAAATAATTAGTTTGTGTTCTGTTCTAATCAGGGTTTGTACTCTCGCTTCACAGCAAAAAGGTCCTGGGTTCGACTGGTGGGGGGTGTTTGCATGTTTCTCTCTTCCTGTGTGGGTGAGGAAAGGATTAGCATATCTTAACCTTACTTCAATCATAATTCCAACTTTATTAAGACAACCAAGTGGTATCACTCCATTCATCCATTTTCTTCCACTTATGTCTGGGTCTGGGAAAGGAGTCAAAGTCGGGACCCCCAGACTTCCCTCACCACAGACACTCACCTCCAACTCCTTCGGTGGGACCCCAGGCCAGCTGAGAGACATAGTGGTAATCTTTGGATGATAAAAAGCATAGGTCAACCATTTGTGGCATCTGCTGTTGTGCTAGCCTTATCGAGCCTTCTATGTTCCTTTACAGGTAGAGTATCAGTGAATGTTGATTAAAGGTCCTATATTACGCAACATTGACTCACATGAGCGTTAAACCATTTTAGAATGCTCTTACCTTATCTTAAACATACTCAAAGTTGTGTTTTGTTGTATTCACACATGTTTGAGTAACCCCTTATTATTATTTTGTCCACTTCTCCAAAACTCAAAATGCTCTGTTCCACCTTATGATGTCATTAAGTGGTAGTTTTCAAGTTAACAGCTACATTGTATCTTTAGTTCAGTAGAGATTGGGCTGAAATGATCTAAGTCATTCTAGTGAAGCTGTATGTAATTTAAAAATACAGTGGAGCACTTCCTGTATTACCACATGACATCACAAGGTGGGACAGAGTGTTTTCTGTTTGAGAAAAGAACTCAGCCTTAATATACAGGCTTTGTGTGTTAAGTGAAAAGAATGAAAAGAAACACAACTTCAGGTATGTTTTTTCTGATGAGGAAACAACATTATAAACATAGATCAGATAATAGCGTAATACGTGCCCTTAATAGCTTTGTGTCACAACCACTTTAGCTTCATAGAGTCCCGTTTAATGAAATAACATGAATGCACTCAATATGCAAGTAGCCACTTATTAACATGGTACACTGTAGATGTAGCTTCCATTATCCGATACCATCCACAAGGGATTTTACATTCTAGGTATGAAAATGAATTTAATCCACTCTATGACGTACTTGTTGTGCTAGCATACAGTATGTGCACAATTGGCATTTGAAAGTTCACCAAGTTCACCATTACGTTTTAGTAGTACAAGCATGTCTACATAGTAACCCAATAACGATTTAGACTGTAATCTGGCCGGTAGCATAGCATTGCATGGAAGTAGCTTTTTTGTTTGGGGCTTTACATAATCCTTCAAATCCATTCAGGATTCAAGGCCATCGGACAATCTTACCTCTAAAAAACTTGATTAAAACAAAACATGACTGAATTGTAAATCAAGAACTGAACTCCTCCTCATGTATGCCATCATCATAATAATAACCATACTTTCCTTTGAAAACATAAATCTGACATATTTTACGTCCCAAAGCAGTAACTAAAAGCTGTATCTTTGTTTGCCAAGAACTAGTCCTTGATCACACGGCAGAATGTAGACTCGAAGATAAATCATTGGGAGTTAAGTATCGGTGCGGGATTAGCCTTACGAGCCGGTATAAATCAGGCATTATCATAGTCCTAACTTCAGCAGAAAACATGTGCGGCTAGCCTGATTTACATCCCATAATACATCTTAAACAGAAACACCAAACCTGACACGTAATAAGATGTTGTTATTGCTAATGAATGCACACAGGAAATGGGATTGTACTGCTCGCGGGGATGTTCATTTTTGCAGCGTGTGTTAATGTATGAAGCAAGACACTGTTCAACCTTGGATTTATGAGAGATGAGTAAGTGTTTCGTATTTAATTTCCTGAAGCGTGCATGTATACGAAACACTAACAGATTGGGTCACTTTTGTCGCTTATTAACTGCTAATCTTTTCGGTTGTAGTATTCATCCACTCTACACACAGTGGCGGTAAGGTCGGTAGGAGTACTTATGTTGCCATATCTGTCCTGGGGTGGACTTGAAATGCAACTTATGCTGGCCAGAGTGCTTCACACAAAGTCAACTAAAGCAAACAACCACAGGCAACGCACAACAAAACAATAAAACACCAAGAGAACCTGGCTAAAACCAAATTCCAGGGAGAAGAAGTGTTTTTTTTTTAGTCTGGTCTTAAACTGCGCTACAAACTGACAGAAGCGAGGCTGCCAATCTGTGCCATCGCAACCTCCGACCACCACCAAACCACCAATCACTCTCAAATAAAAATAGGCGAGGTGAAGAAGCGGCTAGCCCAAGGACAGAACAGCAGTTGGTACATGCTCTAACTCACTAAACCACTAAGCCACAGCTGCTCGAAGGCGCATGTGAAGATGTGCAATGTGTGGTCCCTGCCTGGCTAACTTGTTATTATGTAGTGTCTCGTCTGATGCCTACTGACTATACATCTGCACCATGTGATTTTAGAACCACACACCACAATGCACTGGACCATATTCAATTTAAAAGGGACATCTTATGCAAAATAGACTTAGGAGTTTTAACCCTGCAGTACCAGCAATTAGTAGAGCATTTGCCCACTAAATCCCAGTCTTGACATAGACATCTTTGGTAGTACAATCAAATCCACTATCCCACAGGTTGGCGGTGCGATTCCAGCTCCCACAAATGAATCCTGTCTTTGAGTCCTTGGGCAAGACACTTAACCCACCTCGCCCCCAGTGTCTGCGCACACCGGTGTATGAATATGTGTGTGAATGGGTGAGTGGGTCCTTGACGTAAAGAGCTTCGAGTGCCTTGAAGGTGGAAAAGCGCTGTATAAAAATGTGACCGTTTAGCATTTATAATTGTTTTTGAAAGCTGTAATTTGAGTGATTCATGCATCTTTACCCACTTGCAAAGCGCCATTGCTCCAGAAAATGCACTCTAGTTAGAACTGCTACACGAGCGCTTGAGCAATAGATATAGTTCTTCAAGTGGCAAAATGTTGTGGACCCTTTGAGTTACTGTGTTTTAATACACACTGCCTGGCCAAAAAAAAAAGCTGTCCCTTGGATTTAACTAAGCAAATGGGTACGAGACTCCTCCAGTTGGTCAGGTCTAGGTAACGCAAGAGTCTGCTAAAGCTAAAGGTGGTCCAACCAAATATAACAGTGTGTGACCTTTTTTTTTTTTTTTTTTGGTGGTCACTTTTTTTTTGGCCAGGCTGTGTATAACCGTGTTTTGGAGGTGTTGCTGTGGAGCTCCCGGGATCTGTTAGAGCCCAGTGGATCCCTGGGTATAAAAGGCATGGTTCTTGCTGCTCCTCCTCCATACGCACACCACCTACACCTGCATTTCAACACTTAGGTTTCATTACAGCCGTTATCAAACCGATTCTCATTCGCACCCACATACACTGACAACATTTATTTATCTATACTTTAAATAAATGGCTCAAAAGACGTTGGTGCTCGTGTCCTCCTGTTCCTGTTGTTGTGGTGTATTGAACCGGGCTCTACAAAACTGTACTAGAGCCTATTTAACAGGACAGACTACCACCAACCAAAAGCCAGTGAAGCCAGTGAAATGAATATATGCATTTTAATTGGATTTGTCTGTGCGTATCAAACTGTGTTGAAGTATCATCTTTTAACAACAACCAATCTGTCACTCCAGTGTTTTTTTATTTGGCTCACAGTCCAAGTTTGCTCATGGCATGGTGGAAACAATGACGGCACTTTAAATTAGTGCTGCAAACGCTAGATCTCCAGTAGCAGTTTGGCATCATAATGAGTTCTCTGTGGCACATTGTTAATTACCACGGTTCTAACTGGAAGCGGTTGTATCATAAAATATTCAAATGAAAATTGTGTTTTTTAACAATCATGGTGGATGAGACAACAAAGAAACAGCACCAGTGGCACAGGAGGAACTTGGAAATAAGAGTAGAAAGTTGTATCTGGCTACAGTGTTTGTTTATTATTTAGTATAGTATAGTTAGTTAATATAGTTATAAATATAGTTAGCAATGCATTCATGTGTCTGTTAAATTATATAATATATATCTCACCAGTGATGGAAGGTGATGAAGTACAATTAGTAAAGCAGTGTACTTAATTAGATTTTTTAGGTATCTGTACTTTACTTGAGTACATTTTACTATTTTTTACTTTGACTACATTTTGACTCTGTACTTTTTACTTTACTACATTATTTAAAAGTACTTTTCATATGATTTGAGGGGTTATTTTTACCATGTCTGGGGTAACACCTTGACTAAAGTTTTTGAATTCAAGTTTCAGCTTTGAGCAACCAAAAATAAATACACAAAATTCATCAGAAAAAATAAGAAATTGATTCCTACTGTTAACTAAAATATGTATTTTTTTTATTTTTTATTTAAATCAATATCATTACACATTAACAACACTTGTGTGGAATACTTTTACTCTTAAAGTACATTTTTAAACTTAAACTAAACTAAACTTTTTTACTTAAGTCGATTTTTTCACGTGACACTTTTACTTTTTACTTGAGTAACTTTTTACCTCTGTACTTTTTACTACACAACAAAGACTGAATACTTCATCCACCACTAATTCCTACCATAGAATGATTCAAGTAATCACCCATTTTGGTTCATATTGTTCAAATTTGAAATACATACATATTTTTACTGTAGGAATTTAACCCACAACCTAAAATCTCAGTGTCAGATTTAGCACTGGGACAATAGTAAGGTTGTGCAGCAGACATCGCCAAAATATTGTTTCCGGTACTGCTTTTGCTCATGTATGTATTTGCTATGTACGTAAATAGCTGGTCAGAGAGGTCATTGTTGGCGAAGACTGACTGTTACATTTCTACCAAACTGTCCCGGGGCGGTTGTGGCTAAAGAAATAGCGTGATTGAGGAGCGGATGAATAATGCAGCGACTTTTGGGAGTAAAACTGACGGAATCTTGCAACAACATTTACAGCAGAGGGCAAAGATTTTGACAAGAGTTCACGCCATGCAACCGTGTTATGCAATGCTAGCTACGATTATGATTTCGAGCGCTACCCGGTTTCGCCATGCATCACTCCGTAGCTAATCTGACTCCCCGCTGTGACATGTGAGCTCGGGGCGGCCACGGAATTAGCTTTAGTTAATGTATGAGTATTAATCCCTCTTACTCACAACAAAATTAACGAATAATGTCTCCATGAATATTTCAGTCACACTGCGGCAACACTAGCAAAAAAAGCGTGAAAAAAAAAAGAATGAACGATTACATCCATTATTAACAACCTCATCATAAAATTCATATCTGGAGTGGCTGGCTGGTGTGTGAGAACGCAGTGGTGGTCAATAGTATTTGGGAACTTGCTGAACACACGGAAGGCAGAGAAATGGATTTGAAAACATGCACTTGCGTCTGTCTTTTATAGCCCTATCTCGCAATCGTGTGCATTCTTATAAGGAGTCTTAAAATAGATGACAACCTTACAAGCCAATGCGCTGCTGCTGCAGTCTTTCTCTGTGTGAAGTTACCGGTGCTGTTTCGATTCAAGAGGGTAAGTCGTTGTGATAGATGCTATATCAACTTAGTGTTCAGTATGTGTCAGATGGAACAATACTTTTTGGGGGTCAGCATTTATCTTAGGTACTTTTTCTTTGTAGTACTGGCCAATTTTTTGTTATTTTTCTGTAGTACAATGAGATTTGAGCTGTAGAAGCTTGAATTATGAACTTCATTGACTCATGACTCATGGAGTTGTGGATTTTTTTTTTTTTTTTTACAATATTGTGCATTTAAAATACTTACTTCAGGGTACTTTCACTTTATGATTTGGGTTCAATATTATTGTTTATCATGTTGTGGTAAATAAGGAGTTGCAAGACAAAGCTCTCGATTTATCGGTCAATCTGTGTTCCTACCCTCACCTATGGTCAGAAATGGGCTTACTCCGCAGGGTGACTGGGTGCTCCCTTAGAGTTAGGGTGAGGAGCTCAGTCACACGGGAGAAGCTCAGAGTATAGCCACTACTCCTCCACGTCGAGAGAAGCCAGCTGAGGTGGCTCGGGCATCTGTTCAGGATGCCTCCTGGACGCCTCCCTCGGGAGGTGTTTCGGGCATGTCCCAAAGGGAGGAGGCCCTGGGGACGACCTAAGACACACTTGAGGAACTATGTCTCTCGGCTGCCCTAGGAACACCTTGGGGTCCCACCGGAGAAGCTGGAGGACGTGTCTGGGGTGAGGGAAGTCTGGGAGTCCCTGCTTAGGATACTTCCACGTTCCCACTAGGGCAGAGCAGTTTTTGGACATTGCACATATTGATTGTTTTTTTTGTTTTTTTTTTAGTATTATGTCTTCTGTGTAACTATTTTGTGAGTATGCATGATGTATGTAGTACTAACATTTTTTATTTCATTATTTCTCAAAGAATATAAAAGTCTATGCTAACACTAAACTAAACTGACTACACCTTTAGCGATGTTACTATAAAATGTTCACTTTCATTTCACTCGTACATGTTTTTTTTACTCTACTTGCACTAAAAACATCCAGTTCCACCTTATAATGTCATGAGGTGGTAATCAAGAAAGCACTCCTCTGGGTTTTTAAAGTCCACACAGCTTCGCAAGACTCATGCTTCTCGTTTTAGCATTTAGATTGCACAATTTGGTTTGGTTTAGTCCTGATGTAGATAGACTTGGCTTGATCTTTTTCTGGTCCTAGTTAAGTCCAGGCCTAGTCCCCGTTTAATCCCATTTTCGATGTATTTTTGATTTGATTGTTACAATATTCCAGGTAAAGCAACAACATTTCTATTTACACAAGCAAGTACTGAACCCCCCAGCAGAAAAGTTACAAAGTGCACCTTTAACAGTGGCTGAAGTATATTGTCCATAATCCATTGAGAACCCATTGCATATAACCCATTAACATTTCAATGGTTCTTGCCTTTATAAGTAATTTGATTTCCCATACAATCCTTTTGTCCCATACCTCAATACTGCAAATCCTTATCATGGATTTTCAGATTCTTAGGAGTCTAATTTGCCTTAATCGGTTTAGGTTTTATTAATAATCCTTAAGCCTTATTGTTTTGTTGTTATTGTCATGGCTGGTGTGAAATCTACATGTGGTGCTAATACTTCTCGCTCGCTTCAGTGGGGAATTACAGCCTTATCTTTTTATTGTCACCCACTGTGGCGTGATTGACGAAACACTCCGTGATAACCATGGCATGAATTCAGATGACTTTGTAGCATTTACGCACGGCAAGGAAAATCACGAAAATTTCTATAATTTAACTAATCATCCCCGACACTGTTATTTGCATATGTTAATAAAGCAATTCCACTGAGATCGGGGAAAGACGGCATTCATTTGGATTCTGAAAGCTTGTATGAATTCTTCGCTCTGTAATGAGACTTTGGGCAGCTACAGCGGCGCACCATTGAGAGACTCCACAACCGAGTGCGCTAGCTAGCCCCTTTGTGTCACTGTATTCCCCCGGCTCCGTTCCACCTCTTTGTTTGCTTTGGTGCCGTTTCCGTGGCGACAGAGCCCAGGGCCCCCAATCAGAGGCCCACGGCGTTGACAGGCAGGAGAGGAGAGGTGGGAGGGAAGGGGAGAGGGGGGGATGCACACTTCATATCCATGCACGCCGTCTTTACACTCACACACAGCTATAAGGCCATCAATTATCAATGGTAATAGCGTCCTCTCCTCTCCGAAGCTATAAATCTCCACATACGAGAAGCATCAATGACAAAATGTCCTTGTGATAACGCAATAGCACGGGCTGTTTGCACACGCCATGACAGCTCAGGCAGACTTCAGCCCCCATAAGCTGCTCCTCATATCGGCACAATGACACCTTCCATACAGATTATATCTACAGCCAGAGTCCATGCAGTTTATACGGACAATATGAAGTCCATGTGAGTGGTAATAGCTGGAGAGCGAGAGATTGAAGTGGAATGGTGGTTATGAGAGACGCAATCAAATATATGGGAGATGACTTACTTGGGCATGCTGAGCAGTTATATGGTGGCTGGTGAGTGATTTTGTGGTTCAAATATTACATACATTTAAAATAAGGATGCATGGATTTTTTTTTTTTTTTTAGAATATTGCATAAAATGGTTGTCCTGTAGTGATGCGCGATAGGAGTGATGATTTTTTATTTGATCACATATCTATGGATACAAATAGCTTTAGATACACTCTTTCACCCAGCCCTTCGTTTCATAACTGTGATGAGGGCCACAAACCAGTGTCGATACAGGGAGTCAAATGGTGCATTTAACACAGTTTTGACAGAAACATTGCACCGTTAATAAGACTTGTAAGATTATTTTTAGGTCTGTGTCACAATGCAATGTGATGTTATTCAGGTTATAGAGGTAGAATCTTTTCAGTTTGTAGTAAAAAATACTTCCTGATTAATTTGGCCAGTTTAGGAGGAGGCATGAGAGCCAACAAAAATTGGTCTGAGGGCTGCATTTGGCCCCTGAGCCGTAGTTTGGACAGCCCTGGTCTAAGGACTATGGCACTATGGACAAGGCACCAGAACTGAGATGGTAAAAAAGGCTTTTGGCTTTTTTGCTTCACAAAAATGGAATATATTTCAACGACATGCAAAATTGGTGCCACAAACACAATTTAATAATCTGGAAACAAACATTTATACTCACACCTGCATCTGTTTTTAATGTTTTAAATGGACTTACATTTTTTCTGTATTTTGAACAGGGAGGCCATTGGGTCTCCATGTATAAGTAAAGATACATAAATACATACATAAATATATAAATAAATAATAGTAAGGCCATTAAAGGTTGAATAGGGTCATTAAGGCTAAAACTGGAGACAATAACTGTTTACAATTTCAGTGTAGTTAGCCCCTCCCTTCAGATAGATATAAGGCAGTGGTCACCAGCAATCAGACCAGAACTGAAGAAACGGCTTGGATGAGCAGCAAAACGTCCTCACTCCTACAATGATTTTGTCCACTTGACAGAGTTAAATTTAATCTTTTTGCTATATAAATAAATAAGTATTGTGCTATCATTCCTTTACCAAAGCATTGAAGCTCCTCAACTATGAAACATTTGACCTTGTAGTAGAGACAATACATTTTTATTAGCGCTATAACCTAGCTTAAAATGCTATAAGAATTCAATCTGTGCAGATAACAGCATCAGCAACAACAAACTTAACACACTTATATTTGCCCACTTTTGTTGCCTGCGAGCCAGAATGGACTCTTCCCCGATGCTTTACCTGATGGGTGTGATTGACAGGTGGATTAGCCAATCAGGGACAGGCATGGTCTATCCTTATCAAAACAAATACGGCTACTTATACATAGGCTTAATATAATGGGAAATCATAATGACAATAAATATTCAATTGCATATTTAACCTACTGTGGTTTGAGGCCATTGAACAAAGTATGGTTCTTCTTCTTACACGAACCCTGGTGACCTGTCAACTTTTGCCCCACTTTGAATGAAAATAAATGGATTTCCTCGAAAGAACTCAACGCCGCATGCCATAACACTTAACCAACACTGGAAATAAAATCTATCACTAGCCAGTTTCAACTGTGTATTGTCGCTATAGAAACCACATGTAGTACCGTCACCACCTGTGGAGTAATGACTGCAATGGAGCAATGGTAACAGCTCCTCTATCTCCCTCCTCCAATCACTTCCTCTCAGATTATCTCTCTCTCTCTACCTGTCCCCCCTTTGTTTACCTCCGCTTCTTGACCTACTTCAAAAAGGACCCAATTCCACCTGAAGAATTGTAGCGGCTTACACTTTGAAATGTTAAGTACCACCTGCCATCCGCTAAACCTCTCCAGTTAGCTATCGGCCTGGTGTTAGCTCCCCTCTCAACTGCTTGATTTGACCCGCCTTGCAACACCGGTGGGGCAAAAACCCTCTAATACCACCTAATCGCTAACGGCGTCCGAAGAAAATAGCCCTTGGATTTTCTGGAAGGAAAAAGAAAAAAAAAAACATAGGTGAACTTCAAAAGAGCTTGGAAGTTTATTATGTTGTGCAAGCTTAGATCTACAAATAGTCCCTTGCTGATTGACTTGCAGCCATGTTGTCGTATCTTTCTTTATAATGCATTAAAGTGCACAAAGTTAGACTAATATTTTGATTAAAACATAGCTAATATAATTATATTTAAAGGTGCTGTACCTGATTTTTACGGTCAAGTTCAAGTTATTCCTTACTTACCTTAATTCAGTTCAATTTTATTTATATAGCACATTTAAAAACAACTTCAGCTGACCAAAGTGCTTCAGATAAAAAAAAAAACTAAAAAAAAAACACACACACAAAAACCCTAAATATATAGTTAATACGATACATAGTCAAAAAACAATAAAACACCAAGATATCCTGTCTAGCTTTTAAATGCCAGAGAAAAGGTGTATTTTAAGTCTAGTCTTAAAATGTGTTAAAGACTGAGAGGATCTGACAGACAGAGGGAGGCTGTTTCATGGTCTGGGCGCTGCCACAGAAAAGGCCCTAAACCTCTGGTCTTGAGCCTGGCTTTGGGCACAGCCAGCAGGAGCGGGTTAGCTGATGTCAGGGCTCTAGGTGGAGTATAGGTAGGCAGTAACTCCCTCAAAAAAAGAAAACCCATGTGTTTTTTCATCACAATAACAATACAATTTTGAACTGTCTTTCCCTATATCAGTGTTGATTCAACTTTATGCTTACCGTTTCCTCATCATTGCTCTATTCTTGTTCTTACCAAAATTAATTGCACCCGATATGAAAAGGGGATCCAATGTAGGTTGCACAGCATAAGCATTTTGTCTGCAGAAGAGCTGCGGCGTTCTGAACATTCTATAAGAGAATGAAATCCGCATGTGGAAGGTAAGGCTTTACTTTAGCAAGGAGCCTCAGTTGAAAGAAACTGGACTTCGTGACAGAGCCAATGTGCTTGTCCAGTTTGAATATCGAGTCCTCACTACACACCAACAATAATGCATTCCAAATATCTCATTTATTCCCCTAAATGTGTTTAAAAGTGCCTTTCACAACTTTCAGAGACCAGAGCAGGGTATTGCCATGACAGTAAACCTAACAACTCTGGACAATATATGCTTTATAATTAGATACAGACAGCACGCAGCGGACATATTCTGACTTCAAGAGCTACTTGTACAATATATCTGTACTGAGTCTGGGCAAGATATTTTGCTCAATTAAATGGGGAAAAAAATGGGTATAGGGCTTTTGAGTCTTTTTTTTTTTTTACTTACTGGTTGGATATGGGCAGCAGATGTGCCATATGCAGAGGTAATTTCATAACTGTTACCTAGCAACCATGCATCAAGGGCCATAGTTTGTCTAAATTGCACAAAAGTTTGACTAAGAAAAATAAATGGCACATAAAAAACACCTTTATTTTGTTAAATTAAGTTTTAATTTGAGAGAAAACTGTGTTCCTTGTGCATTTTCCCTGCATTTTGATGACATAGGTAGAGGTATTCCATTTTAGAAATCACTACTACTTCCTGTATGACTATTTCTTCTCAACTTTTCGCCACTTAACTGATATAAAACTAAAATATTTACCGCAGGTATTGTCTCACCAAACCAAGTAATAATTACAAAAAAACATGAAAACCTGTCATGCACACTTTAATCTCACAACAGCTCCTTCTCTTTCTTCCTCAAATCGCAGTTCGGTGCCTCCCCCTCACAGAAAAGTCCAAGAGCTTGCTAAATAGACTGCAATTTATTTCAATGAAGATTTTTTTTTTTCGTTTTTTTCAAAGACGTGTGTGGTTGATTGTGCCATTGAGAGCGCAGAGACCAGAGAGCTTTGGTGCTTGTCTTTGTGAGCGGATTGCTAGCACGTTCTTTATGTTGTGTAGCAGGTGACTGGAATACTGATAGACCATAGACCCGTCTCTCCTCCAGCACCTAACGCTTTCCATTCTTCTCCCAGTGCCTATACATATAAATCAAATATGAATTGTATCCATGACCTCGTGTGACGGCTGAAATTATGCCAGACGCGTTGCCCTACTTTGGCTGTAGGAGTTTCTTTGTTAGCTGTAAACCTGAGAACATGGAATGGTAATTATAGGGAAATATGTGTGGTATCTACAAGGGAAAACATGCGGTCTACCAAACGACTACACTAAATACAGTTGAAAAATGAAAATGACTTATTTGAGGTTGCGAATGTATCACTGCTGTATCTGCCAACACACACACAAGGTTACTCATGAACAATGAAATAAAATTGCAAATGTTTGTCTGATGTTTTCAATATGAACAAAACCCTAGTAGTATTTTTTTTAATCTAAGATAATTTAACTGGGTCTATTCCAGAGTACTGAAGAGAATAATCCATCCGATAGTCGAACCTCGGATTCAGGAGGAGCAGTGTGGTTTTCGGTTGTGGAACAGTAGACCAGGTCTATACTCAAGGGTTCATGAGAGATTGCCCGACCAGTCCACATGTGCTTTGTGGATTTGGAGAAAGCATTCGACAGTGTCCCTCGTGGTGTCTTTTTGGTGCTCTGGGAGCTTGGGGTCCGGGGCTCTTTGCTAAGGGCTGTCTGGACCCTGTATGACCAGAGCAGGAAATGTGTTCGCACTGCTCAACCTACCCTTGTCATGAGCTCGGGGTAATGACCAAAAGGACAAGATCTCGGGTACAAGCGGCCGAAATGGGCTTCCTCCGCAGGGTGACTGGGTGCTCCCTTAGAGATAGGGTGAGGAGCTCAGTCACACGGGAGAAGCTTGGAGTAGAGCCGCTGCTCCTACACGTCGAAAGGGGCCAGCTGAGGTGGCTCGGGCATCTGCTCAGGATGCCTCCTGGACACCTCCCTTGGGTCGTGTTCCAGGCATGTCCCACCGGGAAGAGGCCCCGGGGAGGGGGCCAGGACATGCTGGAGGGACTATGTTTCTCAGCTGACCTGGGAACGCCTTGGGGTCCCACTGGAGGAGCTGGAGGACGTGTCTGGGGTGAGGAAAGTTTGGGAGTCCCTACTTAGACTGCTGCCCCCTTGACCCAGCACTGGATAACAGGAAGAAATGGAAGGATAATTTAGCCTCTACTAACTATACTAGGGTGACAGTAGCTGAGTTGGTAGAGTGTTTGTCCACTGATCTGAAGGTTGCCAGTTCAAATCCCGCTTTTGATATGAACATAGTTGGTGGAGGTAGTAGGTCTCTATGCTGTGGGTTGGACCAAGACTCCATCCACCATTTAAAATTAGTCCAAAAATGCTGCAGCTCACACTATGAGCACATTTCTCCTGAGTTAGCCTCTCTGCACTGGCTCCCTGTCAACTTCAGAATTGACTTTTAGATTCTGATGATGTTTTTTTAAATGTCTCCATTGGTTGCCCCCCTCCCTCTTTCTCTGAGCTTCTGTCTGTCCATGTTTCCAGTAGAATGTTGAGATCAGCAGACCAGAAGATTTTGGATGTTCCAAGGACCCGGCTAAAAACTCGAGGGGACCAGGCTTTTGCTGCAGCTGGCCCCAGACTCTGGAACAGTCTTCCTCTGTGTATTAAAACAGCTAAATTGTTGAATATTTTTAAATCTTTGTTGAAAACTCATTTGTTTGCACTGGCTTTAACACAAGCAGAGAGTGACGCTTTTTTGTATTTGTTTTGTTCTATTGCATTTTTGCATATTTTGTTTTATAAGATTGCACTTTATTTTGTTCAGCAATTTGGGCAGTGGTGGTTGTTTTTAAATGTGCTTTATAAATAAATCTGACTTGACTTTAACTTTGACTAGAGTGGTCATTAGGCCTGTCAAGATAATACTTTCTGAAGTTGATATATTGCTGAAGTAAATATAGACGATAAACGCTAATATTGAAACAAATTTAAGCCACTGACTCAAGAACCCAAGAGCAGATTTAAACCACAAGAACTATTCTAAAGTCACATCTGATCCAAGGTTGGCGGTGCGATCCCAGCTCTCACAGATGAATGCTGTCGTTGTGTCCTTGGGCAAGACACTTAACCCAGCTCGCCCCCTGTGTCTGCATACACTGTTGTTTGCATGTGTGTGTGACTGGGTGAGTGGTTCCTTGATGTAAACTGCTTTGAGTGATTTGAATGTGGAAAAACGCTATATGAAAATTACACCATTTACTAACTTTACTAACCCTATAACGTCGGATGCTATCGCTGCCGATAGACTCGCTCATGGGGCTCTTTAAGGATTGAGCACATTATAGACCAGTATAGCTCGCCTAGACTTTCTTTTCTTTTTTTAGCCATAAAAATCATGTTAAAGGAAGTATCAGCATGTACTTTTTTTCACACAACTACCTCTATTTTACATATCCATCCTATTTTTTCTTTGATGCATCAAACAACTGACTGGAATATTCCCGGCGGCACCTGCACTCTGGTTGGTCATCTTCGAGGGACAATGTAAGTGCATTACTGTAATGACAGTAACATATTCAAAGAGCCCCATGCCTCTGCTTTGAGAGGCCGTTTGAATTTACATGAGAGGTTGTGTGGTTGTGTAGTTACTGTAATGGAAAGTTGGCGACAATAGCATCTGACACTATAGGTTTAATGAACCTGTACCCAATGTTTTCCATGTATTTGAGCAAAGTTGGTCTTGCCCCACTACAAAAATATTGCATAATCATCTCTTGGGGTCAAAGTAAGTCTACTGTGTGCTGTTTGTATCTCATTAGAAAGCATTTTATTCTCAGATAATCAGGAAGTGTGTTGTTAGCATGATAGTTGTTGTCAGCATTGATGTGACACCACACACCACCACGCTCTGGTTGTGAATCAAGCTTATAAACTCATCATGGTGAGTGATCAGGATGCTTGGATTGCATAAGTTAAGTGAGGAATAACTTTGAACCACTGCAGTTTAAACAGTTTAAAATGAAATAGTTGTGTTTTTCATGTTTTAAGACAGTAATAAACAGGTATGTTTACTTTAACACCTTTAATTGTCTGACAAAATATAAAAAAAATCTTTTTATTTTTTTGGTTGGATGTATTGCTTTTCATTTCAGAAGAAGAATATAGTAAAACTGGTGTGCTACTTGGCATATTGCTTTGACATTTTCAATATTACACACATATTATAAAGGCATAGTGTGTAAGTAAATTCATATGCACATGGATAGCATATACCCCCACACTCTGGAATATAGGTAATAGGTTTTATGGGAAAGTGCTGCAGCTTTGGCATGCCAGAATATTCCATAAAGCATTTCCGATTATCCTGGTGAGACCCCCGCACGCTCCTGTCACACTCTGCCAGGAATCCAATCAAATGTCCAGATGATATGATATTTGTGGACATGCAGGGAATCATAAGTGTTGGAACGTGGTCGGAGGTTTGCATAGAAAGCTAACACGCTAACGGATGAATGACATGTTTGTATCACCTTAAGCCAAAATGTGCTATCATTTTCATCAAATACACAGCAATTTGTGGTGTGCTCCCATATGAAATCAGGATAAATGTCAAAAGAGGACATAGCACAGATGGTGGTATGTGAATATGGGCAGGCTTTGTCTTGAATAATAATTAATACAGACTTTTGGTTTCAACTTTCAAGTACATAAACATTGCCTCTTAAAGAAAGTAGCACAATAAACTATTAGTAACATAAAATAACTGAAATCATTGGAATTAGTTCATGCAAGTTCAAGCCAGACTGGTTCTGTACTTAAGTAGAATCTTTAGGTATCTGTACTTTACTTAAGTGCATTTTACAGTGGATACTTTTTACTTTTACTTCACTATATTTGAGAGCAGGTGTCTGTACTTTTTACTCCGCTACATTTTTTAACTAGACTGAGAAGTAAAAAGTACTTTTCATATGATTTGAGGGGTTATTTTTACCCTGTTCGTGATAACATCCTCACTGAAGTTTTTGAGTTCAAGCTCTGGCTTTGGGCAAATAAAAATAAAGACAAAATTCCTAAGAAAAATGAAGAAATGGATGGGTATTGCTACTGTTGGACAAAATATATATAATTTTTAATCAATATTACTGTATTTAACACTTTAACAAATTAGCAACAGTTGAACTAGTTGTGAAATACTGTTACTTTTTACTCTTAAAATACATTTTTAAACAGATACTTTGATACTTTTACTTAAGTAGACTTTTTATGTTTTACGTTTACTTGAGTAACATTTTACCTCTGTATCTGTACTTTTACTCAAGTAACAAAAAAAGAGTACTTCTTCCACGCTGTGTGTAGGATAACTCTTCAACCATCAATTCAATTTCTTGAGATTTTGTTGTTGTATTTTTGGGCAAGAAATCTATCCCATATCACCCACCTCATATCATAGAAACAACTGATTTAAACAGAAATAACGGCAGTAAAAATGTTTTTGAAAAATGCAGTCGTTGAAAATAAAGCTGTTTGAAGAGACAGCTTGTACAAAAGTGACCATAAGACAATATTGTTGTTAACATAATGATGCATATTCATGGTTAGTTTAAAGTGGGCCTAAACACCTAAACCTGTCCTACCACCACATTATACCGCATAGAGCTGATAACTTGGGCAGTGCCTTGAGAACGAAAGAAAAGATGACGTTGGAGGAGAGGCGGGGTCTGGGAGTATAAGAACGATGTGATTGGTCTAACAGTTATGATGTTTGTACAAAAAACCTGGCTGTATTACGAGTAGTCTTGCGTGATGTCACATAGTACTTGATATTGATGTGGCCACTGGAGGCAGCGCACACTCACGCACAGTTTTTTTTTTTTTAACTGTTTTTGATCAGAAAGCTGAAAATATACCTAGTTTGCGCTGACACTGCCTATAAAATGACTAGGAACAGTAGACAATGTTAATGCTAAAGCTAACTTTCAATACCTTTGAATAAAAACATCTACTAGGTTGAAACTGACGACAGTGATACTCTTTGAAAGCCACTGAGACGTCTGGATAAGACATAGTTGACTTTCAAATGACTGTGAGTTCACCGGGTCACGCACTGGAGTCCACATCTCATCTGTGTGTGTGTTTGTTCCTCCCTGTAAGTTTACCGAACTGAATCTGATATTTATTTATGTACAAATAATAGAGTGTACATTCCACAGAATTCAATCTACGAGCAGGAGCACCGGAGCGGCTCCCATCTGAAACTGTAAATACCACATGTTCAATATTTATGATGGCATTGCCTGTCGTGGAGGGCAAGTTGCTGCGGAGTTTGTCATGAAAACGTGGTACAAAAAATACTTTGATCATAGGTAGCTAGAAGAATGTTGCTTTTAATCAGACAAACAAGCGGGTGATTTTTAATGTGATTTTCATCGCTCTTAAATTTGTGATAACCGACTATCCATGTAAAAATGTGGTATTTTACGAACAAATTAGAACATCTGGTGAGCTTTGTGCGTAATAGTGAATAAAACAAGACTATAATAATTATCTACCTGTGACTCAACCAGGACGGGTCTGTGGAGAGGCAAGCCCGGATGTATGTTTTTTTAAGGTCTCACAAACCACTATAGAAGAAAAGGGCAATTGCACAAACTTCCTTATAACAGACGATGTAGCCTAATCAGAAAGGAATTTAAAATGATCAACAAAATCATGAAATACACTGACTATCTACTTACAGATGTGTAGTGCTGGATTGGTTATGCTTTCATTTTTATATATATATATATATAAAAAAGACACTTAAATTAGCCTTAATAAAGCATGAAGAACAAATTCACAATGAACATACTCTTTGTTAAAGAAGTCCTATTGTGCTTGTGTCTGCCATGTAGCTCTAATCTATGACACCCGTGGATCATCATGTTATAATTTGCACATTTTAAAGGAAATATTCATATAAAACAACTTCATTAAAGAAACAAGCCCGCTGACTTACACGTTAGAAAACTGCAGTACCCAATGGGAGCTGATGTCGCTGTAAAACGTCATCGCAGCAAAGAGTCGGCACCTCCGATGGTTAGCTGCACATCACACTAGCGAGCAGCAGCTTTTTTCATTTGTACCAAAATGACTATGCAACGCTGCCAAATCCTTGAAAACTAAGTAAGTAGAGAGCAGTGGATGTGGTGAAAACAGGGGTTGTTCAGCAATATGGCAACTAAAGCTAGCTCTACAAATATAACTTCAGGTGAATAAATGTTGAGGGGAAACAGCTACAACATGGTTAAAAGCTCTAAAAAGTTGATTTTGCATAATAGGTCTGCTTTAAGAATGGCTTAGACGTAGTAAGTACTTAATTAGGAGTTAAGGTAAGGTCAGAAATGATTCCTCTTCATTTGAGCTATCCTTCAATCCCACTCAGGCAGTCTGTCAGGAACAGTGGACGATCCCAATGGAGCAACAGTGGAACCAATCTCCAGATCTCGAGCTAGTCTTGGTCAGGAAACCCACCCAAGCACGAGGAGAATCAAACTTCTCAGAGAAAGTTTCAAGCAGCCCAGGAAATCAAACATGGACATGCTGGGAGACATGTGCCAACTCGTAAGCCACCATGCCGCAAAGTCAGGGTTTAAAGTAATTACTAAGCCTGAATCATTGTAATTCTAATAGTTTAGCTACATGCTTTTGTAAGGCTCATTAGGGCGTTGTTATTAAAACGTGTTACCATTTTCTTCGTAATCCACTGTGTATCATGCATCGATGATTCTCCTGGAGTCATGCTGTTTTCCAATAAAAGCTCAACTTCGCCATGGGATTGTGTTTTCATTTCAAATCATTTGTAGTTTGAATCAAATGAAAATGATCTTAACATTGCATGCTATAGCATCTCCTTTGGCACAGTTTTCACAAATATTCTCTCTATACCCCCCCCTCCTCTCTCTCTCCTACTTTTTTTTTCTTCTCTCAGCATAAAGAAACTGAAAAACAAAGAGGCAGTTTGTGTCGTCAGTCCCCTCTCATTCTCTCCCACAGAAGACAAACTTATGTTAATTCCAAATGTAACTTGTGATTACACATGATGTTTTTTGAATCCTCACTTTTTCCCTCCCCCAATTCCCCAACGCCCCATTTTCAGAGGGACTTATCTAAATGCTAATGAACCAATGCATCAAACACGACATTCAAACGACATGGCTCTTTTGTTGGATTGAACTAGCAAAAAAATAAAGCTATCATGTTGTTTTTTGTGTGAGTGTGTGTGTTTTTTTACTGAACACATTTAAAGGCACACTATGTAACCTTTGTGGTGAGAAGTATGCCACGTGCTTGTCTCCATGGAGATGATACTGCTTTGCTTGGAATGCTCCCCAGAATGGCATTAAACACATCTTGCATCTATTAAATGACAAGTATTTGTATTGCTAAATAAAACCCTGAAAACCAGCATTCGTGTTGTGAGCCTGATCGCCTCTCCACAGATCTGACCTGTAACTTGTCCCCAGCTTGTCTCCATGGATATTTTTGGTATGCCTGAAATATCCCTTAGTATGGCATTTAACATATATCTTATGTATGTTTGCATTGCTAAATAAAACCTTAAAAAACATGCATTCTTATTGTGAGATTGGTCGCCTCTCCACAGATCTGACCTGTAACTTGTCACTTGCTCGTCTCCATGTATATTACTGCTTTCCCTGGAATGTTCCTTAGTATGGCATTTACTGTTTACTGTGTTTTTATTGCTAAACAAAACTTAAAAAAAACTCCATTCTTATGAGCCTGCATGGTTGCCTCTCTACAGATCTGACCTGTAACTTGACCTGGTGACGTCACCTGCTTGTCTCCATGGACATAGCTAAGTTTAAAGCCATTGTGGAACAGCAATAACATCGCCAAACCGCTGAAAAAGTGACATAGTGCGACTTTAAAACATAAAACAGATGTCTTCCCACAATCCCTATTCCATTTTCCAATTGCTCTGTAGAGGACCCACCAAAGAAGTATCATTTGGATTTCTGATAGGCTAAAACCTCCTTGGCAAAAGCTTCAATTTGTAGCACAGCCCTGCGGTATGGCATTTCTTCAACGGATTACGCCCCTAAGATAGCATTGTACCCTCTGTCACAAGGACACAGATGCGGCGATAGCGATTGTTAATGCTGCCGGGGGGTTTTGCTTGTGTTCGAATGGCTATCTGCAATTTGCTTTTTTTCACCAGCCCTCTTAGCAGCACTGGAACTTTTGCCTATAGGAAATGGGATCTGATGTTAGGACGCTCAATAGAAGGCGGTGCTGACTGGAGGAGTGAGATAACTGCGTGGTATAAATGGCGGTATTAGTCTCCCGAGCAGGTTGTGTTGATCTACGGGGGGGGCGTTCTGTTCTGCAGGGTTCTATGGAGCGCCTGATTGACAGGTTTGTGTTTATTTGTGCTGTTGTGCCATTGAGAGATTATTCATTAGGTCCGCCTTAGCAACAAAAGTGACTAATCTGACGCCTGCTTATGTGATACCACTCCCGCTGACATAATATTAGCACAATGTTCTCTTTGCTACACTTGAACAATACTTCAAAATTGTTCTTTCGGATCTAAGTTATAATGCGTTTCCTCATCAAGCAAACATATCTGGAGTTGTGCTTTGTTTCATTCACACATGTTTCTCTCTCAGATTGAAACACATCCTGTTTCACCTTGTGATGTCATGTCGTAATACAGGAAGTGCTCCACTGTGTTTTTAAACGCCAAACACCTTCACTAGAATCATTTGGGTAATTTCAGTTCTGAATTGTCCAAGTTTTACTAAACAAAAAGTAAAATGTAGCTGTTAACTTGAAAACTAGCGCTTCATGACATCACAAGGTGGAACAGAGCATTTTGAGCTTTGGAGATGTAGACAGACTAATAATAAACGGTTACTCAAACATGTGCAAATGAAACAAAACACAACTCCAGGTATGTTTGGAGGAGGTAACAATGTTCTAACATGGACTTGAAACTCACAAGAGTCAATTTTGCGTAATATAGGACCTTTAAAGTAGCATGTCATAACAGTGTCATTGTGATTTTCCCCATGCATTAGCCTACTCTGAGTTGTATTTTGACTGTATTTTGATTCATGCATTTTTGAGTAATCCCATACTGTCCTAGATTTGAAGTGCCCCAAAAATGTCAGTGTATCCCCTATCCCCGCTCATGGCACTGTACTTAAAAAATAATAATATGAAACAGATTCTGGGAAAAGGAAAGGAAAATCTGCTGCTTGCTATGCCACTATAAAGAGGTGTGACCAGCAGCAGCTCCACAGTATCAGCTCCACAGTTTTGAATAGAAAGTTTTGGGTTTTTTTTTAATTACATTTTAGATCAATATTATTATATAAAGGTCTTTAAGCAAAACTGACCAAAGCTCAAAATGCTCTGTTCCACCTAGTGATATCATGAATCAATAGTTTTCAATTTAACAGCTACCTTTTACCTCTTGTTAAGTAAAGATTGCCAATTCCAGGGCTGAAATCATCATAATGATTCTAGTGCATGGAGTTTAAAAACACAGTGGAGCACTTCCTGTATTAACACATGACATCACAAGGTGGAACAGACTGTTTTCTGTTTGAGAGAAGCACTCAAACCCCTAAATATGCATTCACAAACTCCACATATGTTTTGAATGAAGAAAACATTATAACATAGATCAGAATATAACGTAATATGAGCCCTACTTACTACATAGGAGACAAAAATAATATGTATTGTTTTCTCTCTTTAATTTAATTAATCAAGAAAACTGTGCTACTTAAAAAAGTCCAGCTCTTTTCATTGCAGAAATTACAGCTATACAACAGTAGTATAACCTAATTGGGCATCAAAACTGCCTTTGTATAACACTTAAAATGGTAAATAGTCACATTTTTATATAGTACTTTTCCACCTTCAGGCCACGCAGAACGCTTTAAATCAAGAAACCAGTTCTCCATTCACACACAGATTTATACACAAGTGTACACAGACGCTGGGGGTGAGGTGGGTTAAGTGTCTTGCTCAAGGACACAACAGCAGCATTCATCTATGGGAGCTGGAATCGCACTGCCAACCCGTGGGTCAGTGGATGTGATCGCTCAACCAATGATGTCTATGTCAAGAACGAGATTCAAACCACCAACCTTTGGATCAGTGTTGCCCCACTTAAATGGTCAGCTAAAACTTTAATGTGTCTACTGGTAAAGTAATGCCATCAGAGCTACTTTTTACCACTTTTATATATGGTTTGTTAAAAGATAAAGTGAGCGATATCCTTTTAGAGTTTGCCTTTTGGAGTTTAACTAAGTAGAACTGGACTGAATCCCACGGTATGACGGTTTCACACAGTAATTAGGCAAAACAAACTTGAATAGCAATAAATAAAAAGATGACAAATGAATAAATACATTTGAAAAATCCGATGCTATTAATCACAGCCCTCTCAGAGCACAAACAAAAAAATAAAATAAAACATGGACTAGCCTATACTAACACTATTCCCACGCGAGGGTCACCTGCATTCTGTATCTCACTAATGCCTTTCCTACAGGTTGTTCTCCCTGGCCACTCCATCTGGGTTTGGAAATCACCTGGCTACAGATAAATAACCCCGAGGAATTTGAGCTGCTTCTGAAGTCGGGAAGGCAAGCGAGAGAAAGCCCCCTCCCTCTCCCTCCCTCCGCCCGTCCCTCCTTCCCTCTTTCCTCTCTCCCTCCCTGTTGTATAAGACTCTTCTAATGGAATCTGACCTTCACTGCATTCCAGCTTTTTGTCCAACACTGGAAACTGCACCGAGCCCTGCAGGACCAGTGCTTCAGCCTCATTACTGCAACAGCTCTGCCCTGTACACTAATACTATGTCTCAATGAGGAAATGCAATGTGCCAGTCAATCCAGTGAATACTAGATCCAAATTTAAAGTGCACTACGTAACTTTTCTCACGTGTCCACGATCTGCATGTTTCCCAGGAAGTTTCATTCACAGTACGGCATTAAACTATGTCAATGGAGATCAGCAGGTAATGCCACCAGGCCAGGTTACAGGTCAGATCTGTGGAAATGAGACCCCGCCCACAGAGAGAATACATGTTTTTCAAAGTATTTTTGAGCAATACAGACACCAAGAGGTTTAATGTTATACTGTAGAACATTCAAAGCAAAGTAATAACGTCTCCATGGACAAGCAGGTGCATACCATTCATCAAAAAAGTTACAGAGTGGATGAATAGTCAGTTTTATGAGTATAATTGAAGGTTTCTGGTTACTTGTTTCCATAGCAATCAGATGTGTAGTTCTTATACTGTCTGCCTTCGTAGAAAACTGCTACAGATTGCATTTTTTTTCTAATAATAATGGAAAAAATGTTGTCAGTTACAATGAATTGTTCCAGTTCAGCTCCAACATTTTTATATTATTATTATTGAGAAAACTGAATAGATACATTGATTATATAAGCTGACCTATAGGTAACACATTTGCAAGAAAAGCAATTTGCAAGCTGATTTTACGTTTCTGCAAAGAGAGCATTTGCATGGTTTTAATTTATATGTAACCATATTGCAATTGGGTATTTGAGTTTTGTTACATTGTGATGAATTTCTACCACAATAAAAATGCTAGTGTAATGGGAAACATCGGAGCTAATACGGTAAATTGTCACACTTTTATATAGCGCTTTTTCTACCTTCAAGGCACTTTATATGAAGGAACCACTCACCCATTCACACAAACATTCATATGGGTATACAGACACTAGGGGGTGAGGGGGGTTAAGTGTCTTGCCCAAGGACATCATTCATCTGTGGGAGCTGGGATCGCACTGCCAACCTATAGGTCAGTGAATCTGATCTCTACCAGCTACAGTCGCCCGCATTATTTTGTATGGCATCGTAAAACTTAAGTTAACTACAAAGACCATGATTCTTTCCATTAGATTCATTGAAATGTGTCAAACGGTACAGTGTCAATACTCCCTGACTGTGTTGAGATCAGATAAGAAGGATTTGTACAGACACTCTGGTAATGTTATGATCTTATGCTTTTTGAACTGTCCCAATCCTACGTTTGTTTGAAAGCTGATTTACCTTGAAAGTAATACAGCGACTCCTGCGGTGAGCCCTGAGATTACACTATGAATCGATCCTTCACAGCAGCGGGTGGCCTTAAGGCTACAGCAGCTGCCTCCTGTTTGCTATGTCTCACTTCAAAGATGATTTTGATAACTTCATTTTTGTGAGTTGTAGAAAAAAAACACAACCCAATATAATACAAAGGATTAGATATCTGTCCATCCAGCTGCATTTTCTGACACTTATTTGGGATAGCAGTTAAAAATTGGTCACCTTGGCATTGGCAGGGAAGTTTTTTTTCTTTTTTTTTTCTACCTATGACGCAACAATCTGGGGAAAATTCAAACTGAACATGTTTGAGCAACCGTGAATGCAACAAAATACAATATCCTGGTTTTCTTAGAGCATATGGATTGATCTCATGTATATAGCCTTGAAGGGGTAGCTAAAGAGACAAATTTGGAGATCAGCCCATAGTCAGGTCACAAATGTAAATGTATTTTATATCGTCAAATGAACCGTCTCTATAGTCACCAATGGAAGTTCTCTGGAATTGTGTATGGGATGGAGTTGCTAGGAAACAAGACGAGGCATAGATAAAAAACAAACAGGAAATTTAAATATATAGTGAAAAAGAAGTTGGGGTGAAAAAGTGAGTTTTATATATAGAAACATAAATGAACGCCTTAATTATTTCATTAACAGGTCAAATTTTAGCACTTGAGCTGGGTTAACTCTCCGAGACTATATTATAGGGATGGTCCATGATGGATTTCTTGAGCCGATACCAAGATCCAGTATTTGTTTTGATGCTGTGGCTGAAAAATCGATATTTACCGATATCGATTTTAAGATTTTAACATGCATAGCAAAATCTACAAATTTATGTTAAGCTAAAGTGAAGTTCATTCATTGGGAAATACACATGGCCATGCAGACACTGGGACAACAGAAAAAATATTGTTGCCAAATATCGTTTGAAATATCAGGCAGTTATCAACATCTAAGGAAACCTCCACCGATATGACAGATTCTGATACTGGAGCCGATTACCGATATATCACCAATCACTAATATAATGAGCAACTACGATTTATTGTTTATTTGGAGAGTTTGGAAACCAAAATTTCTCTTTATTTTTAATGTATTATAGCTGAAATCTAAGTTTGCAAGGGATTTCTTTCTTTAGTCATGTTCCAATAAACAGAGCAGAAGTGAAAAATGGGAAGACAGAAATGGTTTCAAACACTGAAGGTTCCAGTATATTTCAGACAGTTCTGGACAGGGGAGCAGCTTCATTTGCATAAGCACAATAACTTTAGCCACAGGCCCCATTTAAATGCCAGAAATCCACTCCCAGTCATTGTTTAGAGCCAGGTACAAAAGTCTTTCTTGGATTTATGAAGCTACAGACTTTTCAAAGAGATGGATGTTTCATTTTCTAAAAGTTATTAAAGAAAAAGTTTGAAAATTAACACTGAACAAAAAAAAAAAAGGTAATTATGTAAGCCTCTTAATATGTTTTCGATGTTTTTGGGAGTTCAGATCTTAGCCCAGAGCCACTACTATGAGCATATCTGTTTTAATGTTTCAGAGTTGGTGTCAGCATTTGGATTTGTCTCTCAGCAAATAAGCTAAAAAGCATTTAACCCTCAACCAGAAGATCCCCAGTTCTATTCCAAGTCTGGATACTATCTACCACTCTACAGCCTACTGGTTTATTAACGCTAAGCACAGCCATCAGTGACTATTTTATGCCAGATGCCCTTCCTTTTCGCAGCCTTACTGTGACTGTAGAGGACTTTTTAAGTGAAATGTCTTGCTCAAAGACACAACACAATGCATTTAAAATGGGTTTGAACTAGCTGCTGTCTGGGTTGTGGTCAAATGCTCAAAGTTGCTCTACATTGTGTAATTTTAATGGGGTATGGGGGGAGTAGCATGTGCTTGTTTCCATGGAGATGTTGATGCATTGCTTTGTTCCACTGTATGGCATTAACCTGTTCTCAAAAATGCCTTTAAAATAAACATGCATTCTTACTGTCCGTACTTGCTGCAGGCTTACCTCTCCACAGAACTGACTTGTAACTTAGTTTGACTCCATGGAAATAAATTTAATGCCATACTGTGGAACACTGCAGGCAAAGCAGTAACATCTCTATAGAGGCAGGTGATGGACACTCCATCAGAGCAGTTACATGTATACGGTGCACCATTATCCTTTTGTGCCACTGCCAACATAAAAATGCATAAAGAAATACATTACGTTTGAGATAAACAGCCAACAACAAACTTTTTTTTTTTTTTTTTCCATAATGTAAGCTAGCTCTTTTCTCGTTCCTGTTACTCTGTTCCATATATCATTTAACCATTTTCCATATAAGAGTTTGGGAGATGTGTGGCCCTCCCGAGCATGAGACAGCAGTGCCTGATGGCTGGTAACAATAGCCCATTGATGTATGCTGTGCACACTGCTGAAGCTGCAAGTTTGAGTGGGAAAGAATCTCTCCTCCACATGTTTAAGTCATGAGACACAGTCACTCCACTCTCCTCTCATGCAGATTGTGTTCCTCCTCTACACATTTTTGCTGTCTTTTTGTGCGCCGCTTCCTCCTACGCAGAGGTGGGTAGTACTCAGTTACAGTTACTTGAGTAAGTTATACAAGAAATTTAACTTTTGAGTACTTTTCCAGCTGTATACTTTTACCCCTACTTGAGTAATATTTTTATTCAAGGAACAATACTCTTCCTTGAGTAAAAGTTTTGATTATTCTTCCCAGTGTGACTCTGCAAGTGACAGAAGCTTTATGCCGACAATATGACATGATTTGAACATTTGTGTTTCCTGCACTGCCCCTTCAGATAATGTAGTTTTTCTCATCTTTGTGTTTTGAAAATACCAATTTTTGTGAATTATTTCATGTTTTGAGCAACAGTAGCTCAATCGGTAGAGCGTTTGTCCACTCATCTGAAGGCCGGCGGTTCGAATCCCACTCTCTGACATAAACATCACTGGTAGAGCGGTCAGATTCCAGCTCCCACAGATGAATCCTGTTGCTGTGTCCTTGGGCAAGACACTTAACCCGCCTTGCCCCTAGTGTCTGCGTACACCGGTGCATGAATGGGTGAGTGGTTTCTTGATGTAAAGCGATGTGAGTGCCTTGAAGGTGGATAAGTGCTATATGAAAATGTGACCTTTACCATGTGTCCTTCCAATTACATTCACTTCAACTTATAAATCATTTCATCATAGTTACTCTTGAGTAGTTTTCCCACTTTCTTTGTACTTCTACTTGAGTAATATTATTTTGACTGTGACTTTACTCTTACTTAGTACAGTTTTTCGCTTCTCTATCCACCTCTGCTTTTACGCAATTATCTGATAAGCAAAACTGTCTGTCTGTTAAAAAGTACAGAAACAGAAGTATTATAAGTGCTTTATACAACTATGCAACTGGAGTGGCAAATTGCATGGGAGGCTAGGGTAGTAAACATTCCACAAGTCAAGGTAAGGCAGATGAGCCAGACAAGAAAATAAACCCAGGCAATTACAGTAATGCTGTGCAATTACTTTGTTATGTCAAGAATAAACATGCAAAATGGCTATAGGCTTACTACATGTATGTGCAATCATGTGAGTTTATAGTGAGACTGCTAATTGGAAATAGCAAGTAAACACAAAAAGCTTTCAAGAAATGTTAGGAATGTTTCGCAGCACGGCATTAAATGTATCTATGTCAGTTTATTTATTTATCTTTGCTTACACAGGGACAGTCCAATGAGAGCACACAAATAAGTACATTTAGAACCAAATACAACAAGTCCATTTAGAACAAGAGAAGCAGGAGCAGGTGTGAGTATATACATGTTTATTTCCAGATTATTAAGTTGCATTTGTGCCACCAAAGTATCCAGTTTTGCATGTCCTTGTAATGCATTCCATTTCTGGGAAGCAAAACAGCCAAAATCCCTTTTCCCATCTCAGTTCTGGTGCAGCCAGACCTTAGACTTGTACAATCATGTGATCTTGTTTTAAATGTTCCTGTATAAATATTCAACGAGCAAGTGAGATATTCCAACAGTCGTGAGCATAAGTGACATTATCAGGCCAAGTTACAAGTCAGATCTATGGAGAGGCAACCCATTCACAGAAAGAATACATGTTGAATGTCGCACTTTTGAGCAATAAAAATACCTGTAACAAATAAATGCTTAATAGATATGGTTAATGTCATACTGAGGAACACTGCAGGGAAAGCAACAATATCTCCATGGAAACAAGCAGGTGTCAGACCACTCCCCACCAGAAGTTACAGTGCATCTTTAATTAGTGATTGTATAGCTTTATTGTTGTTTGACATCCAAAATATGCAGTCAGAGACAAGACAGGTGAATTGTGTGTTTTGGGAAAAAGAGGACCTGTTTACACGGTATTAAAAAAGTAATCATGAATTATTTATTGAGCTTAACCCAAGTCAGTCCAATCAGATTGAATTCCCCTTTCACTAAATTAGCCGTTTCACAACTGCGCACAAGCTTGGGTGGTCTGAGCAGGGTTTGTGCACAAGAGCCAATCTGATATAAACTCATTTTGACAGGAGCAAAAGATTTTCTTGTGAACCTCAAAGCTGTTTACAATGCTGCTTTAAAGGTCCACTGTGTAACTATTTGGAGGTGGCATGTCACCTGCGCGATTCCACGGAAATTAAAAGTTAAAATCACACGTCGGGATGTTCTCCAAGGAGACAGATAAGTATTGTGGAAGATTATAGCCAAAGAACCACATTTCCATGGAAACAAGTGGGCGGGGGCCAAGGTTTGTGAAGATGCAAGCCCACTCTGAGTAAGAATGCATGTTTTTTGGCAATTAACATAACAACATAAAAAAAAAAAAAAAAAAAAAAAAAAAAAAAAATGTTAAATGTTTTATTTAGTCAATTTTTTGGCTAAAAAGTTACATAAAATTGTACTATTTTATACTACACATATTATCTGAGAAATGCATTTGAGTCCAATATTGTCCAATTCGCAACAATGCAATGCACAAAATGGGACCACATATTCTCAGTCTATTATTTAATATCTCAAATAATGACGCACCTTTTTTCCCCGAGGTTGCTCCCGTTAGCACTAGCAACGGGTTTGATTGACAGCATTGCTAAGCGCCTGCTCTGTGCTAAACCAGCAGTGTGGGCTGTAAGGGGCATTACTTTTAACAGCCTCGCTCCAGACTGGCTCTTTGGTTGCTATGATACACATGGTCATAAATTCAAATATGGACCTAATAGCCCCGCTAAGCTTCATTTGACTGGAGCTGAACACTATGGGTGACGTCATACTCCCTTAGTCCACTTCTTTATACAGGCTATGAGACAGACACTAGAAGTACAAGGTAGCATCTATGGGCCTGACATAATGATACCTGCAAACTAACTAGATACTCTGTCTGTTTATACACAGCAAATATATACAGCACAGCTAAAATTGCAATTCAAACTAGCACCCCACACTTGTCACTCAACAGCGTTTAACTTCCTGCTATAAACAACTTAACAAAATGTACAACTTTAGTGCTTACCATTCACTTACCTCTGTCAGCATGTTTTCACAGCTCCATTCTTCTGTACATTGGATTTTTTGCTTTCCCACTATGTCCTCCAGGCATAAGCCAAGATTCTGCAGGCTACACCCCACAGCCCTCAAGGTCTCCTGTCTCTGCTGTCTGGTTATCATAAGCCTGCATGTTGGAAGTCTAACTGGAGCTAATTAAGAGTGTTACCATGTAGATGCTAGCAACCTTGTATTGTTGTGCACGGGTTAATTAGCAAAAGTGAGTTAGCTACCAGGAGCGTTGGGCTTGTTAAATGTGCACTGTGTAACTTTTCTGGTGCTGGGTCCTCCACATGTCTCCATGGACATGTTAATGATTTGCTTTTGGTAGTATTAAATGTATCGATTTTGCACAAATTCAGTTATATTTTTATTGCAAAAATGTATTCTTAGTGTGAACAGGAATCCTTCTCCAATAAATCTGATCTGTAGCTTGGCCTGGTGGTTTCACCTGCCTGTCTTGATGGAGATAGATAGGTTTAATGCCATATTGAGGAACATTTCTGGCAAAGCAACACCACCTTTATGGAATAAAGCAGGTGGCAGATCCTGCCCAAGAAACGTCACATATCATGTACCTTTAAAGGATCTGCATCAGATTTTTTCTGATTTCTCCATGTATAGACATATTGTATGAGCACCTCTCGAGGTCAAAACAAGTCAGCTGCATGCATCTAATTCTAAGCGTTTCATTGTCTGATAATCAGGAATTGCACGTTAGCATGCTAGTCATTGTTAGATGACTGTCTCTTAGAGCAGTGAAACTCATGGCTGATGTTCAGAATGCATAAGGTAAGTGAGTAATAACTTTGGACCGCTGCAAACCGTTTAAAATGAACTAGGTTCGTTTTTCACAGTGACGTTTTTTCCTTGTCAAAACATACGAGAATAATATTCTTACCTTCTCATTTCTCTGTTCTCCTTTGTAGCCCATTACTTAGTAATAGTCACTATGTAGTCACTTCCACTGTTACTAGCAGAGGGAGCAGACACTAATCCACACATTCAAAGACGCATGCCAGATACATTTATACCGCACTTATAAGCCTTTGCATATTTATATTATTTTTTATATTTATACAACTTCAAACTTCCCCCATACACCATCCAATATGTAGCCCACAACCACATTAAAAGCCTGATAATATCCCATTACGTCTGCTTTAATTTCGCAAAGTGAACATCTTGTATCTAATGTACACATGGGCTAATGCTAGAACACCTATTGTGACTAATGGTGCAGACACAGAGAGAGACAGAGAGCGAGGGAGAGGCACCCATGGGTGAAGCGCAGCCAGGCAGAAGTAATCGCGCTTACTGCAAGGTGTTCACACGCTATGAGCAGAGGAATGTGACAGAAAATGATGAAATGTAAGCACTACTGAATACTTCACTTTGACTCTAACGCTCAGACTGTTCTTGTCAAAAAATACAACGAGAAAATCAAGACGTGAAATAAAATGTGTTCCTATTATTCCTTACCTGACAGACAAAAGCTCTACTTCTAAGGTACTTTTAAGGAACAAAAACTTTAAGAGACAATAGTGCTTTGGAAATTATGTTATCACCAGACAGGCTCAAAGACAGTCAGGAAGCTCAAGCTGGGAGGTGGAATATAAATAGTAGCTGTCTAAGAATAGTCTTAAGGCGGCGTAATTTTCACTGCTCTGCACACTCCACTTCATCCGGAGATTGATAAAGTCATTATGGAGACATTATTCGAGCAAAACTATTTTTGAGTTTGAAAGAAGACGTGCCAGGCGAGTTTTTGTACCGTTTCACATGTACAGTTGAAGGTGTAAAGATAGAAATGATTGGAAATGTGTGCAGAGGGTCAAGTAAGAAATACACTTACAATCTGCTTATACCTGGCACTAGATTCGGACCACAACAATTAATTAAGCAAAACTAATTATGAGACATCCAGGACACTGAACTTGGGGACTAATCCCTAGTCCAGGGGTGGGCAAACACACAGGCCACAGTAAGTTTTAAAATTTGACAGAGGGGCTGGGCCAGGATATATACACAGACATGTATATGCATGTGTGTATATATGTGTGTATATATATATATAGTACTAAAAAGTACTAAAAGTACTAAGTAGTAAGTACTAAAAACATGTGCCTGGCTAATTTTGAAAATGTGTAATGAGAGGATGATGGACAGTGCTGCGTTTGAGAAAATGTTTGGGAGGATAACTGGGGGGATGGATCACTGACTGAACATGTCTGCAACTCATACATGTCTACAACTGTCCAAATATCTTAAACATGTATGTGTTTTGTAGGTTAATTGTGTTAAAAATAAAAGCAGTGACGAGAAAATGTAATAAGATTTTATTAGCCTTTATTGTCTCCTTTATCGAAAAAAAAAACAAAAAACAATTCATCAATATTTTCCAGTCTGAGGCACCTACAAATTGTCCCCAGTCCTGCTGCTAAAAACACACACTGTTCAGCAGATTTTGAAAAAATGTGTTGCACATTATCACCCCAAAAAGTACAAATTAGTATGCTGAAAATAACAATCCTCATGACATGAGTGCCCTTTCAAAACCGTGAACAATCTCTTTTACAGACTAATACTGTTTCAAGAACCCAAACATTGCAGTATGTTGTGCATAATATACAAGGACTATTTCCTCCTCTCACTCTATCCCTCCATCTCTTGTTTTAGCTCATAGGTGGCCACAGCCCTGAGCAGCCAGCCAGCCTGCACATATTTAATTATCCCTCCCTTAAAAAGACCGTCTTGAAAGAAACATGGCTTCCTTCCCACTGCCTCTTGGATACTGGCAGTGCGTTTGGCTGCGTCCAGCGACAGGTCTTCATCTCTGGGCTTAATCCTCCTCGTCTCACGGACCACTGACAGCTAGCCTTTGTCCTGGCTCTCATTCAGGTTCCGATTCAATCTAGTGAGTAGGGGAGGGGCCTTTATGAGAAATGTGAAGATGCAACAATGCCCCCACGCTATTCACTGACCTTATTGTTTGCTTTGCTTGAGTGTTTGTGGGGCTAAGAGGCTGAGCAGCTTTTGGGGACAGAAAAAGGGATGGAACTTGGAATGGAGTTCACAATGATTCCTGGTTTCTTTGGTGTCCTGTCTGCGGGAGTGGACCAGACAATGGACCAATCAAGAAGTAGCGTTGACGCACAAACAAAGCTGTCAGGATCTATAAAGCTCTGACAGATATTGGTTGGGCTAATTGCGTGCTTGATTAGCATTATTGTCCATGGCTGGTTTGTTATCAATATGCCATCTTTAATTTGAGTCACAAGCCAAAAGTCAGTCACCATAACCTTTAATAATCCAGGTGCACATGACCAGAACAGGAGCTAGTATTTCATAAAGGTTGGGACGAGAGCTATTTGTGGACTGCATATTAACAGAAAACACATCTTCAAATTCTCCTTGGAGATATTATTGCTTTGCTTGGAAGGTTTTGCAATGTGTTAAATTTCTCTATCTTAAGACAGGTTGGGGACCGCTGTCTAGGACATGTGGTCCCCAACCTTTTTTGCACCATGGACCGGAATAATGAAGGTTTTATTTTCTCAGAGTGGCTATCTATGTGCGGCAGATAAATATGGCAAAAATAAGTTAAATGCATAAAAAATACAACTCACTATACCACTGAATCAGTGGGAGCCCTGTGCTTGTTTCTTCTTTCCTTCTTGTTCACGTTTGTTTCTTTCAAAAAACTCTAAAGGCTTATCTCTTAATCCAGGGTGCTTAGTCTCCATGTGCCAAAGCAGCTTTGAAGGTTTCATTGCCTTGTTCGCTTTTCCCTGCATACGATGCAGAGCAGACTCAGTGCGTGAGAGTCACCTGTAGAGACAAACCCATATTTTAAGTAGGGCTCCTGGTGTTGTCTGTAAATTGATCTTTCTTTTTCTTGGAGTTCCTAGGCTCCTCTCCTGGCTCCTCAGTTGGCCTTTTCCTCTTTGCAAAAAAGCTCTCCAAAGACGTTTGTTTTTGGTTTATTTTCACGAGCTTGTGGCTCTACTTTTGGACAATGTCTGATAAGTTATACATGATACGTCATCGCGGAGGACAAGAGCAGATCTCGCACCATATAACTCGGCATTCTATCAAATGGATTTCTGTGGTGATTTCCTATCAGGATTTTCATTATATATCTACGGACAAACTTATTAGCATGTCATGAGGGGCGGGCGAAAATTACGTCGGAGAAGATGCGATCGCTGATTAATTATTTACTGTTTTTGTGCAGTAGCAAATGTTCATAAAACTGTTCATAAAAAAATAGCAATAAAAACACCTAACTGGTTGAATGCAACATATTGTAATTTTAATGCCACTATGGAACATTCCAGGGTAAGCAATATCATCTCCGTAGAGATAAGCAGGTGGTGGTCCCTCTACCAGAAACAGTTTCATAGTTTACCTTGAAGCCCAAATATGGACAATATGAAACTTAAACAGTGTTTCTATTATTCCTTTGACACTGTAAAAGGATCCATCAAAAACATGTTGAAATATGTCCACGAAGCTATACGTTTTAACTGATTATTGTAGTATTAAATAAATATTGATTGCATTTAGAGGTATACAATCTTCCATCATTTTTTTCCACACCATTTGCAACTACCAATCCACAAAATGGCTCGATCAATAGCTCCAGTAGCGCCTATTCTTTCTGATTAGCTCTATTGTCCATAGCAGGTGCCTATCACAGACCAATTCTATTTAACCAGTAAAACTCTCCACTCTCCCATAGTGACAAACGCCTTAGCCCTCTCTCTTATCCCGCACTCCGTACCACCCAAAGACCCTCTTGGTGTTCAACAGGCCATGACAGTGCTAGGGACCGTGACTCCATTGTGGTGGGGCATGTCTGGATGAGTTTTCTTGCTTCATGTGCAGGTCTAATGGCTTGTGAGGGCGCATCCCAAGTCCATCCCAGCAACAGCATCGTGTCAGGGGGGGAGAGATGGGATTGGACACACTCCCAGCAGTGCGCAGGTCGATAACATCGATTAGCAGAGGAGACAAAAGAGAACCTACCTGCTGCAACTAAAAACATTGGTGTTTTTCATTTGCATCGGAGTGCGAGGGGTGTTAAAAAGATGGTACAAATTATCTACTCAACAACTTTTTAGTGGAGGTTCTAAAGCCTGCTTGTTTCCATGGAGATGAGATAGAGTTGAAGGTTTCACAGTATGACATTAGACTTATCTATCTCCATGGAGACAAGCAGTTGATGCCGCCAGGGCAAGTTAAAGGTCAGGCCAGTGGAGAGTGCCAACCCTCACAAAATGAACACATGTTTTCGAGCAATAATAACACATGTAATTGAATGAATGTGAGATAGATAAATTGAATGCCATACTGCACAAAATTCCACGCATCCATGGGTACACAGAGGAAGTACATCCTCCACTAGAAAACGTTACATAGTACAGGGTGGCCCAAAACTCACTGACACTTTTAAATCTTTAATAGCTCCTATAATTCTTAAGTTATACTCATCAAATTTTAGCAGTAAACTCAACCTTCCGAGATTTTTGGTAATATATACGGTTACAACTGTTCACTTACAAGTGTCCACCATTTTCGGTTTGGTACTGAATTAATAGCCCGATCCAACACACTTTGCATAACATTTGAAAGCATTTCCGGGCTTATGACTCTTATTTGATCCTCAATATTACGTTTTAAGTAATTTATTGTCTGAGGTTTATTCACCACAACCTTTTCTTTAAGATAGCCCCACAGGAAGAAATTGAGACTAGTAAGGTCAAGGGAGATCACATACACATGCCCCGTCTTTGAAAACCACTTATTATTCCTTTAATGGCATTTACGCTTGGGGCATCTCTGGTATTAAAATGTTGACGGTAACACCGCTGGGTTTCTGAATTTGACCCATGTGCTATATTTGCTCATATTAATGCCGGAAGGGTAGTTCTAAATGCTCTCAAAAAAATGAAAGAAAAAATATTTAGAAACAAAGGAGTTATGATTTTTTTTTCAACTGTCAGTGACTTTTGGGCACATCTTTAAAAGGTCTATATTACCAAAAATTTACTCTTATGAGCTTTAAGCCATGTTATAATTCTATTACCTCGTCAAAAACATACCTGGAGTTGTGTTTTGTTTCATTCACACACATTTGAGTAACCCTGTATTATTAGTCTGTCTACGTCTCCAAAGCTCAAAATGCTCTGTTCCACCTTGTGATGTCATGTAGTGGCAGTTTTCAAGTTAGCAGCTACCTTTTACCATTTTTTTTCAGTAGAGACGGGAAATTCCAGGGCTGAAATGATCCAAATGATTCAAGTGAAGGTTTATGGAGTTTAAAAACACAGTGGAGTGCTTCCTGTCTTACTCCATGACATCACAAGGTGGAACAGAGTGCTTTCTGTTTGAGAAAAATATGCAGGGTTTATGTGTTAAACGTGTGAATGAATGTGAGGATGAGTAAACAACATTATAACATAGATCAGAAAATAGCGTAATATGGGCCCTTTAAATATCAACTGGTTGTTTTTGTAGCACATGAGTTACTGACGTGATGTTAATGTGCTTGAATATTGCTAAATCAATACAGAACTTTAAGAAACACAATTCAAAAGAAAAAGCTATAAATGATCATTTAGCAGCAATGTCCATTATGTTTGCTATACCTATCTAACCTAACTACCACATAAAAATTGATAAAGCTATTTGTTTTGCCATTGGAAATGTAGCCAGTTTGATACTCACTAAAAGTAAGTCTCTTCATCACTACTACTGCCCCTGCCAAAAGCAATAACATAGTTGATTGTGGCTGGAATGGCATCTGGGGTAAATTGTGTCAAATCTGGCAACACATGAAGAAAAAATAGATATCGAATCATTGCGGTGAATACAATTATTATATGTGAGACCCAACAATAACAACACTATATTGTTTTGCTCCTTAAGAATTTCTTATAAGCTTATGCTAAATGCCAATTAAAATGCTGTGAGTGTCTAATTCAAACTCTCTCTCTATTGTAATAAATTCCAAACACAATTCATGTAGACCCATTTTTCTCAGCAACATAAATATGTACATAAAATTCATCCTGAAATATGTACATAGGCATATTTCATTTTGAAGGTCAACCCAGGCTTTTCACATTTTTTTCTCTCCATTAGCCCTGCATAATTAATTGAATTTTTAATTACGTTGCCTTTTCAAGAGGCCCAATTGGTGAATCCACGGCATGCCTATGGTTTTATTAGCACGGATGAAATTGTCAAACACGACACGGCATGTTTTATTCATAATTTGTGACTTCCATAAATGGCGGCTGCTGTTAATATTTCTGCTGTCAAGATCAATGACTTTTTCTTGACGTTTGCCCATGGCCAAGAGGTAACCAATGTAAGCTAATGAATTCAGGCTGATAATTCCCATAATGTGACAAAACCTACAATTGGCAGTAAAGAGTGGCCACATTTTGCTAGTGCGCTGAGGCGTAATAATTAGGCTCCATAAATGATACGTGTGTGCATTATAGCAGCAGTTGTCATTCGAGCTCACATTGCTCATAAAATTATATGTCATTTTAACTACCAGGACATGATGTGATAGTAAATGCAAAATAGCACACAGGAGTTTAATACATGCTGCCCCTTTTATACTGTTTTGTCTATGTTGCGTCAAAACAGATATGATTAGCATTCTAGTGTTTTTTTTTTTTTTTTTGTTGTTGTGTTTTTTTTTTAATTAAAATAACTTTTTTTATGAATTAATTTATTTAAGATAGATTTAGACTTTAGATTATATATATATATATATATATATATATAGATAGAGATATATATATAGATATATATATATATATATAGATAGATAGATAGATAGATAGATAGATAGATAGATAGATAGATAGATAGATAGATATAGATATATATATATATGGAGAGAGAGCTGAGACAAGCTGAAAGTTGAAATTTCACAAGTTGTTTTTTTTTTTTGTGTTCATTTTTTTTTTTTTTTTTTTTTTTTTTTTTAGCAGCCTTCGGATTTGGTTAAAATTATTTTTTGCATACATTCAAAACAACATTCACAATATTATCAAATAAATACTTGATGAAACAGACCAAAAAACAAAAAAAGATTAACAATTAATACAGTAATAAATAAATTGTGAATCAATCAAGTAGTGGTACTAAGCAACAATGGAGGCAGGACACTGCCTTGTGGAATACCAGCGCCAAAATATATAACAGACTTTTTTTTTTTTTTTTTTAAGTAAATCTCTTAATGTTTACTATGTTTTTGCAGTTGGTTAGTTATATGTATGCACTCTGAACAGTTCTGCTTCGTCCGGTGCCTCTTCCTTGTCCGCCTGATCCCAAACAGACAATGAGAGCCGTGTTTGTTCAGGTCTTCTTTTTACTGCTGACTCTCCACTTGGTGCCAACTGCTAGCTCAGTGCCACATCTCTCGCCTGCTTCCTTTGCACAACATATTTCACACACTGGTGTTCCCATTCTAACCCACCAAAGCCCAGTGCCCTCCAATTCACAGTCTAAACATACACCCCATTCTGCTTGTCTGTATTGACATAAGCCCATTTTGCTCATCTGCTCAAAGTGTACTTGTGCATGGGGTGGTTCATAGCCATTCAAAGAGAAAGCATGTTGCTTGAAGTTACAAAGTGTATTTTGCTGGTCTTAAGTCGAGAAATGTCAGAAGTGGTTTTGCCCACAGCACTGAGGTGAGTGTGGCTCTGTGATGTTTCATTCTACTACCCTGCAACCCATATATGTCCTTCTTGGAATGTTGTTGTGAGTCAAAAGTCAGCTAATTCAGTAGATATTAAGACAGCATTTAAAGAGAAGAACAAAGTAAAGTATTAGGCCTATAGTTCACAATATTGCACATTCAAATTACTACTATTATTAGAGTAACTTTGTACCAGGTTAACACATATCACATATGTAGTTGTTAGATATATAGCCAAGGTTCCAATGAGAAAATGCATTGCAATTAGCAGTGCCATTATTATTTGGGTATGTTGATGGACTATATCTTATATGTTTTTTTAATTTCCTTCAGGACCAGTAAAGTATCTATCTATCGATGTTACAAGGTGCTGCTTGTTACTAGTGCTGTGCTTTTACCCACGTTATATTGTTGCACCCTCATCAAAAACATACCTGGAATTGTGTTTTTTGCTTCATTCAAAGTCACCTCCTCTGAGCATTCAAAATAGCTCAGTCATATTTTGTCAGTTTTGTTGTGTCATAGGTCAAAATCTAGACTTCTCCTGAGCTATTTTTAAGCTCGTAAGCCACTGCCAAATTGTGTTCACAACGAATGCATAGCTCTATTAGCATAGCATTCACGGGGATAAGGACTTCATTTGTTTACTTTCTGATTGTTCATTACCATTGCTGACAGCAGAGGGAGCTCCAATTCTGAAATGTCTCATTGGAAACAGAGATGCAGTTTATAAACTACGTTTTCCAAATTATTACTAATTAGTGACAAATTGTCAAATAGTTATCCCAAGACGACCAAAACAGAGAATTAAAGCCACAAGAGAGCATAATATAGGTTCTTTAAATAACACCAGTATGTCTATGTACGCTAAACTCATCTCCTTGAACAGAAGAAAGCAATTAGTCTTAGACACCACGGACAATTCATAGTGTCAACATTCCTAACCATATATTTAAACCTCCTGCTTTGTTCTGACACCCTCAAGCCCAGTATTGGACAGGTAGCTGAGCGATGATCCAAGAGTCCATAATAGAAAGCTTGTTGCCGCTATCAGTGAGGGGTGAAGAGATGCGTGCGTTATCATAATCTGTTTTAAACGGCTTCACAGGGAAGATAAATGAGCCGCGCGTGCCATTGTGTTGGACTCAGGCGAAGGCACACAAGACAAATGTTGACCTGCAGTGTTTATGACAAGTGCAGATCAGCGCTTATTGACTGGGCCCTGGGGTTAACCCTCTCCACTGACTCCCAGATGAGGCGCCACTATGTGCTCGACACGCCAGGGCTGCAATCGCTTCGAGTATGAGAGAGCTGCGAGTGGTAATGAAGGAGGCCGAGTAAAGTGCAGTTCTGAATGGGATCCGACGTCATGATGCTAACAAGCAGTGTTAGTCATAAAGATGGATATTAACGTGTTTGTAGCGATGGTGTAACAATGAAATGGCAGGGATAGGCATGGCAGTTGCAAGTCGTAGCCCAGATGAAAACACTTTTAGAATCTAAGTGTAGTTTACAGCACATGTAACGGTGTTTTGAGGTGTCTACAAAAGGATATTCAAATAGCTGAGACTAGTGCACATTTAATTATGCTTGAAAACAAACCGGTGGTGTTGCAAGCCAAAAATAATGATTGTTTATGCATGAATATACGTTGTAAACACATGCGCAGAATAATCATATGGGTTGTACAGCTGTGCCGCTGCTGGCAATTTTATAGGAGTGGCAGATGATAGTCGCATCCGTTTTCAATGTGGGCAATACACTTCTCTGCATGTTTGATTAGCTGTATGTTTGGAGGTAGGGCTGTGCAATATAACAAATAAATATATTTTTTTCACTATGATTTTTGTAAACAAATAAATTACAACAAATAAAAGTGTCTGGCTTTATTAATTATTCATATATTTATTGAAAAAAATACATTTCTTTCTCCAGTCTGAACTCAAAAACACAAGCTTTGGCTGACAGAGGACTGGTTGTGGACTTTTTGTTTAAAAAGTCGACTAGGCCTAGAGCTTGCTATTCTCCCCATGTCTGGGTGGGTTCCTCTCGGTATTCCAGGTTTCCCCCATCAACCCAAAACATGCACCATAGGTACAATCTTCCAGCAAAGGTAGTTCTGACCAAGACTAGCTTGAGACCTGGAAAAGGGTCCCCATGTGGCACTGTAGCACCCACTGTTCCTGAGAAGGTGCTCAGATGACACTGAAGGAGGTAGGCAAGGCAAGTTTATTTGTATAGCACAATTTGTTACACAATGCACCAGCACGAGGCTGAAGTCCATGAAGTCCTCAGAGTGTGAGATGGTTCATATGGCACTAACATGTCAGCTTTGGTGCTATGCCATGGAAATACTTTTGCACAAACAAAGCTGCATTAAAGTCTATTCTCTGAGCTACAGAAAACCAGTGCATAGACCTGAGCACAGGACTTATTTGCTCTTACTTCCTGGTTCTAGTCAGGACTTGAGCAGCAACGTTCCAGATGTATTTGTTAAAGTTCATTTGGAGAAGCCAGTGAGCAGTACAGTAATCTAACCTACTGACGAAGGATGGGTCAAATGCAAAGGACACATTTCTCTAATTAACTTTAAATGACTGTTTCGATTATACTTTGATTTAATTAACTCCCCAGCCATATTTGGAGGTGTAGAAAACAAATAAATTCACTACAGTTGAGACACATTTTTTTCAGAGATGTGTACACCAAATCAAAAGGGCATGGCTTTGGGTAATTTATCACAGGTTTCCCATTTACAATAATGAGTTTTAGAGCAAGTTATTTCTCACAACTTAACTTTAAAGTCAAAGTAACTAGCTTTACAATTTCATGCATTATTCATCCAAGGCTTCCACTCACACAATCCACTCTCTCACAAGCATGGAGGCTGAAGTACCTTTTCTCCATCACACAACAAGGGTACTTTCTTTGCTATTCCAACACGGTTTACAGAAAGTAATAAAGATACACATTTTATAACTCTTAGAAAAAGTCCAACCTCCTCTGCAATTTTTATGTTGATGCAAAGTACAATTACAGCTTTGCCACCTTCTTGTCACACATCGGCAAGCTAAATATTGCACTTTTAAGAGCTGAATTGTCAGATATATCATTTTGAACTGAAAAAGGACTACTTTTAACTTTATGTTTTATTATTTTCTTCAAAGTTCCATTTTCCTGACCTTGTAGAAAGCAATCTATCCCTCTACAAAGTCTACAAAACTATACACCAACTCTTCTAAGCATCATCGTCCCTAACCTTTTGAACAGTCAGATCAGAAGTAGTAGTTCTGACTGACGGATGGCCACTGCAAAATGCTCCATTAGGGTTACACCACGAGATGAAAATATATTTTAGAGTGCAACTTTCAAACTTCTATACTACATAAAAGAGCTATGACCTCTGGGTAATGGCGTATCTTTAAGGCAAACCTCAGCTTTTTGTACAATGTAGCTTTGGAAATTGCTTGGTGTTGATTTGATCTGCGCTCTCCCTTCTCGCAGTGTCTCTCTCCCTCTTACCGAATAACTCACATTCTCCCGACATTGCTCTACCTCGTATTATGTGGCAGGGATGGCTGGCAGTGCATGAATAGGCCCAGTTAGATTTCAAACCCTCTCGCGGTGAATACGTGTGTGCGGTTGGAGACACTATGGGTGCTCCAGGCAGCTTTTCAAAGATGAGGCATTAGAAAGAGAAGAATAAGGACCAAGGAAGGGTTAAGGTTTTTATTTTTTTTTATTCATTCACCTCTTCCATAAAGGCATAGACAGATGAGTTGGTAAAAAGGACAGCGAAATGAGAAGAATCTATAGACGGAGATGTAAGGGACAGCTAAAAGACATTCGAGACAAGAGCAGAGTGAGACTTAAAAGGAGGTGTCTGACAGAAAAAATGGTAATCGTGAATGAGCAGAAATAATGAAAGAAGGTTGGAATACAGTGTGGTTCTTTGACGAAGTTCGAGTGTATTTCCCTGGGTATGATTCTACATTTGGATAGGATATCAAATCAGCAACAACCATGTAAAATGCAATGACAGCCAACTGTACATAAGGTTTTCAACATAATTGCATACGATAAGTTCTGAGATGCTATGGACCAACCTGATTTTTTATGGTTGAAACTGGATTAAAACTGGTGTCATTCTTCTAAAACTATGTAGCAGACATATCATCTTCAGTCTGCTACATAGTTTTAATCTCTGACACACAGGGATCATTATTTTATACAGTATTGAAGGGATACACCAATACCCAACACTGGTATTGGTCCAATACCAGCTGCCAGTACTCATACTTGTACATGTAGTTGCCAATATCAAGAGGCGATACTACTGTACCTGCAATGTGACCTAATTTGATGCTCACAGTTGTGCGCAGTGAGCAGAGCGGAGCTGACCATAAAGAGGCACATTAACTGTTCTGCACATTAAGCTCAGCTTTAATCATATGTGACTGTCACAAGAACCATGAAAATATTTAGTACTCTTAAAGGTTTTTATAATTCACAAGGGATACATCAGCGCTGTGCTTGTTTTTATATAGTAGCAGCTAATGTGGCAATTCTTTGTTGTGCTGACGTCAACGTTGTCGTACAGCCACAAAATTCAGTACACACATTCATCAAGTGATGTCAAACAAAAGCATTATTATGGCCACGCCCCCTGACAAACCGGGAGTCAGCTATCTTGGATTGAAAATTCTGAAATGCTATAAACTGAGAATTTCCATTGAAATTAAAAAAAAATTCCAATTTTAACATTTGGTCCTGTTTGCACAAAGATTGGGCTCAGGTTGTAAAACTTTCTGGCCTAAACCTACTCATTGTGATAGAAACTACATTTCTGCAACAGAGCCCCCTACAGAATGCCAAATAAATCTTTTCTGAAATGTCATGAAATTTGACACAAAATTCCAGTGGGTTATGCCAATCAAAAAAGTCAATGAAAATCATACCGTTGTTTTTTAACGTGTTACCAGGGCGATGCACAAACGCACCAATGTTATCCTAATGGGGCTGATCCCAAAATTTCCCATTCATGAGAAAAATATTAGTTTCATGGAATAACATTGTGAAATTTGGCACAGTAACTTCTCACGTCATCCTGATCAAAAAAGTGAATGGGACCCATGACATGGCCTACATGACATTACTGAATCTTTTGTATATCACCATTAAAAAAACAAAACTGAACAAAGTACAGAGCAGTATGCATGTATGAGGAGTAGAGGAAACGTGAACCACCTTGAGTGCAAGAAAATAAATATTACTCAAACATACAAACGATTAAAAAAGCAAAAGCTTAAAAAAAACTTCGCAGAATATTTCTGTTTTAATCCCTGAGTTGCAATTAAGTATTAGATGACTTAGCTCTAAACTTTTGTACACTATTTTAGCAATACAATCCTTACTGTATGTTGCCCACCTTAATATTATTGATATTCCCATACAACCAAAATCATGCATTCTTACAAAGTAGTAATTCACATTGTGGTGCAATGTTTGGGATATTACTCATAATTAAAACCAAACCCCCATTGTGCACACAAGGCAGATTCTATGTAATCGTTTACTGTGGGTTTTCCTCATACTCACTGTTATTTACTGTGGAAGATAACCACCAGGAAGTGAATATGCAGTGTTATGAAAGATAATATAGCCCCCAGATAACAAAAGCAGGAGAGGGAGGGCGGGAGGCATAAGAATATGCCATTACAAAGCCAAAGGAAATGAAAGGCTCTGATACAAAAGGAACAATGCAGAGTGAAGGAGTGACAGATAAAAATGGGAGAAATTGCTATAAGAATTGCAACATATGGTAGGATTAGATACAGTGAAGTGAAAGCTTAATGCTGCCTGTGATTTTATATTGAAGAAACGGCAGACACTTGATGTGTACCACTAAAATTCCTTATAGCTTTTTGTATTTGTAGACTTTGCTATACCTGGAGGGACATTTTTCTTCTGGATCTGACTCATCATCCAACCACAGCCATTGGGGAAACCTGCCAAAAGTAGTGGACAACCATAGACCATCGCTTGGGGACATATCTCAAATTTTGAACCTGGGTCTTGATCAGGTTTCACCTAGAACATGAAAAGAAATCTGTCCTAAAACTTAAGGGATAGTAACTGAATGTGATATTTTTCCATGTAGTTGAGAAAATCCCTATCACAGACATACTGTAAAAGCAGCTCTTGGGGTCAAAATGACATCACTGTGTACCATCTAATTATAAACCATTTACTTCCAAGAATCAGGACGTAAATGGTCACATTTTTATATACCGCTTTTCCACCTTCTCAGCACTCAAAACACTTTACATCAGGGAGCCACTCACCCATTCTCACACACATTCATACACCGGTGTATGCAAACACTGCGGGCGAGGTGGGTTAAGTGTCTTGCCCAAGGACACAACAACAGCATTCATCTGTGAGTCAGCAGATCTGACCGCTCTCCCAAAGATGTTGAGATCAGTGAACAAAAAAAAACTACTGTCACCCCTGTTAGTGTGCTGGTCTCTGGAAATTATCCAGCTATATTTTTAGTCATAATAAATGATTAGTTTCTATACATTTTTTACTAGCCCCACTTATGGTTACCAGTTCTTAACAAAGACTATCTTAGGTCAAAAACAACTTGTACCACATTTTTAGAACTAAACTAAACCTGCACACACAAAATGAACACCCAAACTGAAAGTGAGACTTGTAACACATATTTGGAAAGAGAAAGATACAATATTGAGATTAGGAAGTACTGCTGGTTAACATAGCTCAGAAAGATTACTTTGGAGAGATGACAATACCATCAGAGAGCAAACCCATCCCCTGGAGACAGCACAGCCCCGATGACAGGAGCAGTGCCGAGAGGAGAGAGAGAGAGAGCACGTCTGTGAAATGCCAAGGCGCACAAAGGAACAGGTGTTTGGAGGGCTAGGGTTTCAGGCTGATGGGATAACAGCCATGTTGACATTCATGCTCCACAAAGACTAGCCTGTTCGCGGACCCTGTGTTGTTTTAAAGGGGGAAAATATGCATACAAGATTAAGGCATTACCAGCCATATGATGATGACAGCTACGAAACGCTATTCGCCAGAGAGGTCTTCATTACACCACTGACGTCTTAAGGGGTAGAGGAAGCAGGGGGGCATGAGAAAGCAAGAACAAGGCTGAAGTATGGGAGTTTTTCAGTTGAAGAATTTAGAGTCCAGCGGGTAACTGAATCTGTCCGAAGGTACATGCCCGAAGGGGAACGCGGTGGTATTGTAAGTGTGGAGTGTTGACAGAGCAGTGCCCCCTTCACAGATCATTTGGTGGAGAGCTTTGTACTCGGGTAATGTGCAAGTTGAGGAATTAGCGTGGCTGACTTCAAGTGTCAGTAAGTTAGAGAGGTTATTGCGGTGGTGGTAGGGCTTCTGTTTCTGTTTATACAAAGTCTCTAACCCCAATAGGTTGCGTTCACGTGACATCACGCTATTGTAGGACAGGGGTGTCAAACTCAAATTCACAGAGGGTCAAAATTAAAAACTCTGACTAAGTCGGGCCAAACTAAATATTTATTGAAAAATTTCAACAACATCTGCATGTCTTTCAGAAGGGGTGGATTAAATTTGAGTGAGGTGACAGGTAGCAGATGCTAATAAGTGTTAACAGAAGGGGTGCGGGCCAGCGCTAACACATTTGCGAAGCATTCTGGGATTCATAGTATTAGAGGTGCATGAGCTATACTGGCGCGATTGCCGGTGGGCCAGCCCTAATACATATTTAATATGACCTCGCGGGCCGAATATATTTATATCGAGGGCCAAATTTGGCCCGCGGGCCTGAGTTTGACATGTATGTTCTAGGATGACTATAGTTTAAAACGGATCAAGTCTGAAATCTATGGTGGAATTTGTTTATTGACCTGGGCCTATCCACAGGAAAAATATTTTTATCAGCTTAAATAACAATTGGGAAATATTTTTTTCACAATAGCTGCAGAAAAAGGACATGATTGGACAAGTTTGTAAAGCAAGTTGTCAACATTTTTGTATATTTTCTCCAAAAATAGTAAATCTCTTCATGGAGTTATAGAGATCTCCATCGGAAAGTATCATGAAATTCAAGAATGTGAGTTTATTCAAGAAGTAAATGAACCAGTGGCACAAACAAAGCAATTGCCCATTTACAAAATCCCAAGAATCTTACTTTGTAGCTTATATAGACCTGACCAAAACAAGTTAACTTTTAATTTCAGTGTTGTGAATGCTCTACTTGTATTTTCTCATCTAAACACATTTATATACACAAGCTAACGCGATAAACTAATGGATATACTCAAACAATTATGTGATTCAGTGTGACCAAACAAAGGTGCGGCTAAGTGCTATACATCGGAGAGACGGCAGCATTGATTCCACCCTCTCCACTGCTTTTAACTCTGCTAACTCAACACTGGCCGCATTACTGAGGAGAATGTCAGTCTCATCAATACCACTGTACATATTTGTGCTTTAATGAGAAAATGGATAAGTGAGTCAGAGGAGGTCTGTTGAGTCTCCAGCCGTACTCACCTGAAACGGATGTGAATGTCAGTGAGCGCACAGGCTAAAAGATGTTACGGAGATGGTGCTTTCAGACATAAATAGCTAACGACTTTATTAAAACAACCAAACAGCTAACAAAAGGAGTATTTGTTTATGGGGTTTTAATTGTTAACACGTCACATATTTTAATAGACCAAACAGAAAGTCAGGGGCAAAGGTGTAAAAATGAGTTTAAATGTAATAAATTCAAAAAGGTAACGTAACAAAGGTTCAAATGAATGCAAATAATGCTAACAAAAACTGGGTACAACAGGGGTCAATTGAACAAAAGAACTGAACAAGAACAAAACCAAAACTAACTCAACCAGAGACAGGAATAGGTGTGTTTAAATACAAGAGGACTAACCCAAAATGAAGACATGAGGGAGGTACTGCACTAAAAAATAGACTAAAACTACTAACTTAGGCAAAGTAACAATACAGCAAATAATTATAACTTTAGTTCATAGCAAAAATAAACTTAACATCACAGTTATTCTCTCTTCAGAGCGCTATCACACCACAATCAGCTTGCATCTCGTTGATGAAACTACTGCACATCGCACCAGGTTTGTGAAGTTGTAGTGTATTGTTTTGTATCCTGCTTTTGTATATTTATGCAAAATTATTGTGCATGGAATGGGTTATATACTGTAGGCGTATGGGCTGAGCCTTGTACAAGAGGCATGGGCTTGTACTGCTAACCATGAGGCGGGTTTGAATAGTTCCCAAAAGAAATCGCAAAATTACTCATGCGTGGATGACATGTAAAAACGCTTTGGACATGTTTTTGATGAGCGAACAACAAGCCCCAACTAAGTCATATTTTTCTCATAGAGACATTGAGATATGAATGAGAGCTTCACACATCAATTCCTTGAAGAGGAGAGGGAGCAGCCCAAAAAACATCAATAGAGAGAAATCCTACTCACCGTATTTGCAATGGAGACATTACACCCACACAAATGTATTTATTTATCTTTATTTATACAGGGAGAGCCCAATGACAGTACTCAGATTCTCCTTTTCATGAGCGTCCAGTTCAAATACGGAAAAAAGTCCATTTAAAACATCAAAAACAGGTGTGAGTATAAATAGTTTATCACCAGATTATTAAAGTGCATTAGCGCCACCAATGTATCCACTTTTGCATGTCCTTGAAATGTATTCCATTTTTGGGAAGCAAAGTAACCAAAAGCTTTTTTTTTTTCATTTCAGTTCTAGTGCGGCCAGTTTTTAGACTTGTCATGACATCTTGTATTAAAAGTTCCTGTATCAAAGTTCAACAAGTAATTGAGATATTCAGTAGTTCCTTTTAAATACATTTTACACAGTGTTGTTCTCTTCTGACAGATAGCAATGGCCAACATAGAGTGTTCAGTGACGGGTTTTAAATTCATCACAGTTATGAAACGAAGGGCTGAGTGAAAGAGTGAATCTACAGGTTTCAAAATAGAGGCTGAAGTCTGCATGTCTGTAGATTATATTTCCATAACCCAGTACAGAAAGAAAGATGTTTTGATTTCAAACTGTTATCTAATTCTAAGATAAGGATACATTTTCATCAAGCGAACCCCCAATAGTCAATATCCCATTAATGCAGAAATCAGTATTGCATTGATAACTACTTTTCTTTGACAAGTGATCAAGGAAAAATGTGAGGACATATCTGAGTTATTCCCATGTTTCAGTAATTACCACTACATAATTACAAAATATGCAGTGAAATATAATTATAAATGCAAACTTTGCGAACCTTAATTATGTAAACGAGGGTTATTCAATTATATTTTTCCAGATTATACAGAAGGTCATTGAGCAGCACACTTAATACTTTCCCCCCATAACAGCAAAATCAGCATATGGTTCAATGATACTGTATAAAAAGGTTGAATAAAAATAAAACACAGAAAGAAAAAGTGTACATCAGTTGTAAATGTGATACAAAAAGAACCCCGTCTTATTTCTTTGCCTGTAGGTTTCATTGGACAGGACAATTGTAGCGTGAAATGGGGAGAGAGGGGAGAGACATTCGGTAATCTGTCGCCGTCACAGTAATGCGGCCATTATATGCTTGTTAAACCACTACACCGGCGAGCAAGCGAAACCCAGCCTTGACTACAACAATATTTGGCATGTTAATTAAAAACATGCTTTTTATGAGAAGATAGGCCATTGGCAGATTAGAACTGGTCCCCTTTAGTAGTATTTCATTGTGACCGTTCGCTTGGACAAGACACCTTACCCACCTGAGATGAATGCGGCGTGTGAGTGATTGGTGGTCGTCAGAGGGGCCGATGACACAGATGTCTACCCCAGAGCAACTGTGGCTAAAGTAGTATGAAGTAAGCCAATAATGCATTATAAAGTACTTTGGGTGTCTCAAAAGCCGTAATCCAAATCCAAAACATTATTAAAGTTACAAAATCTCTAGACCAGTTACACCACAAGCTATCCTGCTTCCCCGAACATCCACCCCACAGTATCAGCCTGGCCTATATAACTCATGAAACACATCAACCTCGAGCTCCTGTTCTGTACCATTTTCTCCCTGCACCTTATTTCTGCCTTATTCTCCCTGGATCTCGCCTGTCCCTCGTAGCTACTGAGCGCTCCTAGCCAACCGCGTAGACTGTCAGGTGCAACAAATTAATGAAGAATCCATCTCTATAACACTGATGCCAGGGTGCAGAGGTGGCAGCTGCTACATTGGGTGAACAGAGCGGGTTGGGGGTAGCTTTAATGTGGCATGTAGCAGAGACTAGATGGAGGCTGGCTTGTTTATGAGCTGTGATTCGGGCTGTAAGGTGGAGCATGGACAGAGGGAGGGCCAGGGAGCAGATGTCAAAGCATGCCCACCGCGTTTGAGTCAGCAAAGTGGCTCCTCGGATAATGACGGTACTCACAGGATGGGTCCGCAGCACACCGGTGAGAAGGTCGACCCAGAACATGTGGCTAATGGTGGGGGTGGAATCAAGCTGGTATTATGGGGATTGCTGGATAAGACTTGGGTCTGTATGCTGAGGTGGAAAATATATAGCAATATTGAAAGGACACTAGAACTAAAAAAAAGAACTGTCATAAAAGTGCTCATGGGATATGGTTTGGATTCACAGGTTCATAGCTAGAAGGTTGGAAGTATGACTATTCCATCTGACTAAAAGATCTCCAGCTTGGTTCTTTTGACCAAATTCCTGTTGTGTTGTGAGTACCTAAAACCTGTACAGTAGGATAATCCTCAAGGCTTGGTACTCCTCAGCAATGTCCTACCTGGATCAAGATATGAAGAAGGTTTCTTAGGTGATGGACTATGTTGCTGCTCTTGAAGATTGTATCAAAGACATTGTTCTTCAAGTCTTTAAATACAAGAAAGATATAAAACTCATGGAGCCAACTGGGGCTTTTTTCCTTCAGTTGAAAAACGCACTACAAAAACACAACATGTGCCTTGCATTTTATCCTCATTCTAGTTTGTAATATCCCATATGGTGCTGTATAGTCTCTGGAGTCAGCTTCAGATGGCTGTGTGACACTCAACTGCTCTTGCAACAACTCTAAATAGGTTTAAGTTTATAACCTGAGACTGGTGTTGGACAAATCCTGGTATTACTTGTTGGATGAAAACATATGGTTACGGCACAGCACGCAGCCTGGCCTCCGTGTCTCAGCCTTGGTGGAATGCACTGTCATCAATTTAAAAGTGCTAATGTAGTCAGAGATCAAGTAAATGTTGTTTTTGCTCAACAAAGCACAGAAGTCTAGACAAAGTCTCCATAAAGCCCTGAGGAATCTGATGTTGACCCAAGTGTTAACCCACCTGCACTGTTCTCAGAAATGCTGAGCCAAGCCCTCCTACTCTGATCTGTCGGATTCCTTGGTAATGTAAGTTGGAGTTGTGAAGGATTTGGCTAGTTTGAATTCTTAGTGGTTACAAAAAAGGGTGTCAAGATCAATCAACCAGAATATAGAAACATGCTGTGTTCTTTTTTCTGTGGATTTTTACGTTTGTAGTTCATGTAAGGCACTAAAAGGTCCCATCATATTTTAAAAAGACCAATATTGGAATAAAAATGCCTCCTCCTGCTCGTTTCCATTCAAATGTTGTTCCATTATCACATAACATATCTGTCTTCATGAAAAATGTCCCAAAATATGGCTTTAACTTTCTGTTTCCATAGAATCATGGAGTTGACTGTGACTGTCACTTCAAGTAAGGGGTTAGGGTAAGGAGTTGGGGATTAATTTAGTAGTTACTAAGCCTGAATCATTCATATGAAACTATCTGTTCCTTATGAATGAAGTCTTTGTTCATGCTTTATTGAGACTATTAAAAGTGTTACTCTGAATCTGAAACAACACTTACATATGTACCACTGAGATAGAATATAAAACTCAACTTGACCATATAAACATTGTTGCAATATCGTGCCAAAACCCTGCTTCACCTTAGAAAATACCTCTCTCCACTCTTCCCTGAAAACCATTTTGTGTTCATTCCCTCTTAGGTCACCGCAGTAATCGAATCCTCTAAACGTGAATATAACGCGATGATGGAAAGATGAGTTTTATGGGTTTTCCCGTTGCTGCTGCCAGTCAGTGGTGGAAGAAGCACTCAAATTTGTTAGTAAACGTGCAGGAGCAAAAAAAAAAAAAAAAAGCATTATGTAAAAAATAAAAGAACCGAAGAACCTGTTTAAAATGTTCTTTAAGAGTAAAAAGCACAAATATTGCAAACAGCTTTTGGGATCTATTAAAGTGCCAAGTGTAGTGATCTTGATAAAGAATTTTGCAGATTATTTCATTTATTATTTTTTTCTAGCTGTATTTATCTTGTTATTTTATTTTTCATTACTTAAACTATGAATACGCTAAAAGTTTAAGCTGCATAAGAGAAAAATATCTTTCAGTCCAGTTCAAAAAGGTAGTAGAGAAAGTACAGAAACCTGTTTGTGCTGTAGCGAAGTAAAAGTAAATTGAATCAATTTAAAAATGTACATAAAGAGGGGATTCAACACTTCTATGGGATATAAATTACAAACACAAAACATATTTAGATCACCATGTTTTCTTTAATTGATTAGAAAATGCTAAATTTGTCAAAAACAATGTATTAATGTTTAACAAGTTTCAGTTTCTTTTTTGACTTTTCTTTCTTGAGTCCCCCCTTCCTTTGCTCTCCACACTAAGTCACTCCCCCTTCAGAGTGCTATCACATTACAATTGGCTGGCATTTAGCTAATGAAACTACTGCACATCGAATCAGGTTTGTGAAGTTGTAGGGTATTGCTTTGTATCATGCTTTTGCCTGTTGAAAAGTGTAGTGCAGGAGCATGGGTAACATAGGCTTACGGGCTGAAATTTGGATAGAATCACAGTGCTAACCATAAGGAGGGTTTGAATAGTGCCCGGGAGAGATGAGAAGATTTGTCAAACATGCAGGGATTACATATAAAACCTCTTCGGGCATGTTTTTTGATGAGGGAACAATGTTATAACATGGTAGAAAGCTCCAAATTTTAATTTTGCATAATACCCCTTATTTAAGTAAAGCTGTAAAGTGAAGTTATTTTTTTAAAATTACAGTACGGTACTTTTACTTTGGTACTTAGTTACTTTCCACCACTGCTGACAGCCCCAAACCCTTGATCCCTGACTTTCTCTCATTCCTATAGCGTTTACACAGCACTGAACACAAAGCCTGCGTCACAAGTTCACCGAGTTTGAAACCTCCCTCCCCTCTCTTCCCTGTCACTGCCCACTGAAACCTGTTTGTCTGATTGCCGGTGAAAGCCCGCACTGACCTGAAAACAGCTTCCAAAATGGTAAATAACCAGCCCCCGGCGTTTTAATCCAATGGGAAAGTGGCCCCAACGTTCACACATCCAATCAAAGTATTTAGGACAGATCAAAGGTGATCTCTGGACACTAATGCAAATCTCCCCCAGATTAACACCGGATGAAACCGCTGGTGGAATTTTCTGCAATGAGTTAAAGCCGTGAAAGCCAATAGCGAGAAAAAAGGGGAGTCAGTACAAGGGACAATACCAGTGATCAGCTCAACAACTAAATATACCTCATTTGAAGGCGTCTCATGTTTCAAAGATTTGTGTGTTCATTCCTTTTATGTTAAAATGGACTGCCTGAACTGGTATCCGTATAATCTCCTAACCAGCTTCACTATTGTAAAATACTCTCGTTTCATGAGTGATTTTTGGGTGGTTCTGCATATCTTTAAAGGAACATATTTTCTTTTATGTTGGACAAAAAGGCTGTTACAACATTAATATGAAACACTGAAAAAAACAGTAAAATGGGAACTTGACAAAACTGAACTTCAGATAGTCAGTCCTGGTACAATTCTGGACTCTTCACAGGACTTCAGTGTTTAGTCAGAGGTGTAGACGAGAAAATGCATCGGTCTTAATCGGTCTAAATATACTGGCTCTAAAATAAAATAGTTTGTCAAAAGTTAATGACCCCAGAAAACCATAACTGAGACTCACTATAGACCTGAAACATGTTTTATTAAATATGCTCCATGTAAATTTGTAGAGGGGGTCCGCTATCATCTTGTCTCCATGGAGATGCCACCAGGTTACAGGTCATATCAGTGAACAGGCAAGCCCCTTACAGTAATAATACAGTGTTGTTCAATGTATGTTTTTGCAATAAAAAACTAATTGAATCGCTGCAAGATACATGTGCCATTCTGTATATTTCAGACAAAGTAATAATGTATCCATGGCAATTTTTGGTAAATGGGCATTTTTATACAGCGTTTTTCTACCTTCAAGGCATTTAAAGCGCTTTGCATCAAGGAACCATTCCACATTCATACAAGAGTGTACGCAGACACTGGGGGCAAGGTGGGTTAAGTGTCTTGCCCACGGACATAACAACAGCATTCATTTGTGGGGGCTTGAATCGCACCGACAACCTGTTGGTCAGTGGACAGTCCAACTGTTCAACCAATGATGTTTATGTCGGGACCAGGATTCGGACCTCCAACCTTCGGATCAGTGGACAAACACTTTACCAACTGAGCTACTGTCACTCAACTATCGAGTGCTCAAACCTTTGCACTTAAGAAACCCCAGAATGTAGATGGAATTCCAAAGCAGTAATTAAACTGTGTTCGCAATGCAATCTGTTCACTCCAGATGTGCACTGCCATGGCACAAGTATTCCCTGTGATGAATTTGGCTGTTTTTGCAAGAAGGTGGTAGCTGTTTACAGGAAGCCATTTCAGACTCATGAACTAACAAAACTACTACTATATTTTCCACTGCTTTGCTTATATAAAATGTCCAACAATATCTGCTCTTACAACACTGTCTTGATGAAAATGTAACTAACAGTATTAAGTTTTATGCATTTCGAAAGATGCAGTTTTATCAGCACGTGATAAATGGTTGCAGAGCGCCACTAATTCGAGAATTCTTCCATGCCGCGGTGGAATCCATCTGCTAAGGATTTGATGTTTCCAAATATAGCCCGAGCACATCCTGCTGCGGTTCAAATGGATTCCGACACCTGTAGAGGCAGAGAAAAAGGCCAAAAAGAAAAGACCCACAGGACCAATCTACAGCTCAGCTTTTGAATGGCTGTGTTACAGAGATAAAATGTAAATTCTACAGTTTTACAGTTCCATTTGTGATAGAGGTTTTACTTGATGGAGAATCAAATCAAGTTGTTCAAAAAGCTGTCATTTCAAATAATCATGAAACCAATGTACTATAGGAGAGGAAGAAGAGAAAAACACCTAGATTGAAAGTACTAAAATATTGTGATTTGCGTTTTCATACTGTCTGCATCCAATTATAAAGCATTTGTTGTTTGGCAATCGGGGGGTGTGCTGGTAGCATTCCAGTTGTTGTTAGTGTCACAGTGACGACATAATTCCACTACCATTTCAAATGAACTAGTTCTGTTTTTAAGACTTAATAAAATGGTGAAGGTACATTTTAAATGAACTAGTTCTGTTTTTAAGACAGTAAAAATCAGGTACAGCACCTTCACATCCTTAAGCCCTCACTGGACCCATTCTGAGCATTTCTGAACTCACATTATGAACACATGGAGATAGCAGCATGATGACGGCACTGCTGAATGGCTGCTAAAAGGCTGTTTTTTTTTTAATGGGACATGCCTATTGCTGTCAGTAGAGGGGGCTCTAATGCAAATCTATCACTTGGAAATAAGGCCCTTGCTTTTAAAGTAAAATTTGTAATTGTAATACCGATTTATACATACATGAAGGATGTAAACATCATTGCTCATAATAGCAGAGATTATTATTATGATAAATTTTTTGTTTTGGTTGTCAAGATGATTACCCAATGAGAAAGATGAATGAGCCTCAGACAAGTCCCTCATTTGGGTTACCAGTTCAATGCTGGAATCCAGTTGGTGTTAAAAAGACCCTTTACACCCCTAACAGGCATCCCCAAACCTGTCTTTGGGGGCTGAATACTTACTAGCTTCCAGGTGCTTTGGCCCTATTACCTTAAACAATAATTTTTACAGTACATTTCTGAAAATCTACTTTAACAAGCCCATATCAAATATGTGTGTGTCAAAAATGTTTCCCACTGAGGATGTAAGCATGAACAAAGGTCTAGTGGTTCAGTCTAACCTGTCATAATAATGCAGATTTGAAGTATTCACTGTATTGGTTACCAGTCTATGGTCCTCAATCAGCCCTCAGCTTTGTCTGTGTTTTTATTTGTGGCCCTTAATGAGAAAAGTTTGGACATTCCCTACCTTAGCACCTACAGCCAATCATTAATCAATATAGTATGCTGAACATATACTGAGAATGAGTATTTTTTGCAGGTTAAGGCACTGGCAACCAAGCTTAAGTTATGATTCTAATACTTTTTTCAATTTTGAAGAGCGTAGGCTAAAAACAGTTCCTTTAAGTTAAAAAAATCACAAAATACAAATATTTACTTTCAACAAAATCACAAATTCTTTACTTCTATCAAAAGGTCACCGTTTTCATCTAAATCAACGATTACCCAACAAACAACTCAATTTAACTGTCCACCTCGGCATGCCTTCTACATGGCCTGCTCACCCATGCGTCGGCTGACCGCCCGATCCCTGGCCCTTATAGCCGCTGCACTGGCTAAGTTACAAGTTGTGACAAGCTCAGATGTGCTCCCTGACTCTGCGGACTGCGTATTTATTAGCCTCCATTCAACTGGGTGTCTTGCAAAAATAAACACCAGTGCCAGTCTAGTGCGTGAAACTGCTGACGGAGAACATACTTGATCCAGATTTGGAATAGGCCGTGGGGGTTGAGCCTAAGAGCCCCTAGGAAACACCGCCTAAAGCAATGCACCGCGAATTCACTGCTAGTACCGCTCTGGGAGACTCACCTCTTACTCCAGTTGACTTCAGGTGCACTCATTTGCGGAAAGAAAGGAAAAAAAGAAAAGCTAGAGCCAGAAGGAACAGTGTGGAGGCGTGAGATGGCTGCTTGGAGAGGTAAAGGATTATCAGAAAAAAGTACGATCTAAAATGGTCGGAAAGCTAAAGAGGGCGAATGCAGTATTGACGCGCGAGAAGGCAAAGGTGAAGTCTAAATCTCTGGTGAAATCTGCAGCTCGGCCTTAAAAGCACTGAGGTGATGGCAGAAGGTTTGAAGTGCCGTTGGGTATTCTGATCAGCATGGGGAGAGGGTTCTGTGCTGAAGCCAACAGCTGTGTACAAGCAATGCTAACTAGTCTTGTTGGGTGTAAATACAGGTGAAGATAAACCCTGCTGTGATGGAAACTCAATAAGTAGGGGAGTATTTTTAGTCTCTGCCAACATAAGACCTTTATAACAAACTAAACACCCTCCATGGGTTTATCTAGCTATCTGTCTGAGCTATGTAATAAATTTTGTACTTGTATATGTAAAGCGTCTTTGAGTATAACGACAAAATAATTTATTTAGGTGTATGTAAGTGAAGTAAAAAGAGGTAGTAAAAATACTAATTTTACAGTGGTGTACTTTTTACTTTTACTTCACTACATTTGACAGCAGGTATCTGTAATTTCTACTGCACTATTTCTATCTATTTTTTTTAACTGGAATGAAAAATAAAAAGTGCTTTTCATATGATTTGTGGGGTTATTTTTACCATGTTTGTGGTAACATGCTGACTAAAGTTTTTGACTTTAAGCTTCAGCTTTGAGCAAACAAAAATAAATACACAAAATTCATAAGAAAAAATAAGAAATTGATTCATACTGCAACTGTTGACCAAAATGTTTTCAATATATATCACTACATTTACACTTTAACAAATTAACAACACTGTGTGAAATACTTTTACTTTTTAATCTAAAAGTACATTTTTAAACGGGTACTTTAATTCTATTTCATTCTATTTTCTTCCACTTATCCGGAGCCGGGTCATAAGGGCAGCAGTCTAAGCAGGGACTCCCAGACTTTCTCACCCCAGATACACATCCTCCAGCTCCTCCGGTGGGACCCCAAGGCATTCCCAGGCCAGCCGAGAGAGTCCCTCCAGTGTGTCCTGGCTCTTCCCCGGGGCCTCCTCCCGGTGGGACATGCCCAGAACAGCCTAGGGAGGGTGTTGCCCGAGCCACCTCAGCTGGTTCCGCTCGACGTGTAGGAGCAGCGCCTCTACTCCGAGCTCCTGCCGTGTGACCGAGCTCCTCACCCTATCCCTAAGGGTGGGGAAAAAGTTGGTTTGCCCTCTCCGGGTGGGGAGTCTCTGCCTCAAGTGGAGGAGTTCAAGTATCTCAGGGTCAGTGAGGGAAGGATGGAACGCGAGATTGACAGGTGGATCGGTGCAGCGTCTGCAGTGATGCGGTCTCTGTATCGGTCCGTTGTGGTGAAGAAGGAGCTGAGTTGAAAGGCAAAGCTCTCGATTTACTGGTCAGTCTACATTCCTACCCTCACCTATGGTCATGAGCTCTGGGTAATGACCGAAAGGACAAGATCGCGGATACAAGCAGCTGAAAGTGTTTCCTCTAGGTACTTTAATACTAGATTTTTTCATATGATACTTTTACTTGAGCATTTCTTTGCCTCTGTATCTATATTTTTACTTAAGTAAGAAAATTGAGTTCTTCATTCACCACTACAAAAAAACGTAGCATTCATCATCATATGTCAGATACCAGTGTCACAGTCCTAGGATGGTTCAACTAGTTACATTTTCAAATCCAACTGCATACCACATTATATGGTATGCTAATCAACTCATGTAGGAGATTATTTCAAATGAACTGCATGTGCAAATGTTGAATATAATATTTCCACATTTCTAAAGCCATCACTGACCCCACTGGGCACTGAGTTAAATATCTACCCAGTGACACATCAGCATTATGCACTGCTAGTAGTAGGGGAGCGATGGGTGCTGTCAAATGCTTATACTTTGGGAAACAGATACTTTAATGCCACATGAACATTCCAGAAATAGAGAAAATAGAGTGAGCGGGTTCACCTCTCCACAGAACTGATGTGTAAATCTGCATAGTGGCATCAACTGCTTGTCTCCATGAAGATAGATACGTTTAATGCCTTTAAAGTCAAAACATCTCATTGAAGCCAAGTTGGTAGTGAGCCATAGCTGCACTTTCAGCTCTTTCACATTTCCAAATACAAAAACCACACATTTATCCATTTTTTTTTACCTGATAAAAACATTGACCCGGCCTTGCGCGCATTTGACAGATACTCTCCGCTTTTAGCTGTCAGTTTGTCAGTTTAAAAGCAGTCCGCTCTTCCTCACGCTCCTCCTCAGAACTCTCCATGCTCGTCTCAGTGCATTCATTCAAGACTCGACCGTGGTTTGCGCCGCTCTGGGTCTCTGCTCTTTGTTGTGCTGGCGCTGGCTGGCATGTGGTTTCTTTACGCTTGGCATCCACAGTGTTTTGGAGCGGCGGTGAACTTCAAGCTCCTGTACACATTTTTGCATTCGCCTGACTGCCCATAGGCTCCCTCGTTTGGCAGGTTTACCCAAGAAACATCTGCTATACCCCTTTTCTCTATGTACATCAACAACAGCCAACAGAAATGCGCATTCAAAAACTAAGATCGAAATTAGCCGCGAAGACGATATGTTTTGGCTACTGCTGGTTTGTAGATTGAATAAATTGCCTTGAAGCTTGAATACATTTGAATTGCAAAAACAACAGTGAAAAAGCAAAGTGTTTTCTCCTGTGATCGGTTGCACAAATATATGCTCTGACATAATTGTAAAACTGACTTTAATTGCAACATCTGGCTCAATTTATCATATGTATTGATTATGAAGATTTGGCACAAACCCTCTTTATTATTACTGAGATTTAAAGATTGATTGCTTTACATTCAAGATGTAACGACAATCAAAAATAACAGTTTAAAAGGTGTACTAGGTAACTTTTCAGGAAAACAGCTTGTTTTTATGGAAATATGTTTGTTTTTCCTCAAATCTTTGTGTTTTTATTGCTTTGTGTTTGCCTCTCCACAGATCTGACTGGTGAGTTTCTAGTGCAAGGGTGTCACACATTAAGGGCCACATATAAAAACACAGACAAATCTGAGGGCCGATTGAGGGCCATAGACTCGTCACCATTACAGTGAATACTTCAAATCGGCGTTATTATTACAAGTTAGACTGAACCACTAGACCTTTATTCATGCTTACATCCTCAATGGGACACATTAAATATTTGATATGGGCTTGTTAAAGTAGATTTTCAGAAATATACAGTAAAAAGTATGTTTAAGGTAGTATGGGCCAATTCACCTGGAAGCTTGAGGGCCAAGAAAAATTGGTCTGAGGGCCCATTTGGCCCCTGAGCCACAGTTTGGACATGCCAGGTCGAGTGGCATCACCTCTTTGAAAATAGATAACTTTAAAGATGTATCATGGAACACTCCAAGCAAAGCAATAACAGCAATATATAGACAAGCAGATAGCATGCCATCCACCAGAAAAGTTACAAAGTGTAACTTTAGCTGAGTTTTACTAAGATGATGACTTACCATTGAAAACAAACAAACAAAAAAAAGGCAATAAAACATAAGACAATGTGCATATACAGTGTTTTACAAAAGCAATCCTAATAATCCTCATGCTATATAAAAATTGCAAAAAAAAAACAAAAACGTGTGAATATAAACTTGGACTGAAACTAAACTTCAACTTGAACAAGACCCAACCAATTCTGGACTAAATTGGGCTCAAGCAGGACCACAAGTGTTTTCCTACCCTTACAAGATCATTTGGAGGACTTGTGGGATAATCTGTGTGTGATTATTCCAAACAGCAAGAACAAATTGGAAAAAAAAACAAAACAAAAAGAACTAAGTGATAAGCCTACAGTGTTTTACAAAAGCAAAGCCTAATAATCCTCATGCTATATAAAAATTGCAAAAAAAAAACAAAAACGTGTTTATATAAAGCAATCCTAACTGAAACTAAACTTCAAAATTGAACAAGACCCACCAAAAATTCTGGACTAAATTGGCTCAATGAGGACCACAAGTGTTTTCCTACCCATTACAAGATCATTTGGCTGCAAGCAGGACCACAAGTGTGAATTCTCCTACCCCACAAGTGTGATAATTTGGTGGACTTGTGGGATAATCTGTGTGTGATTATTCCAAACAGCAAGAAACCATTTGTATTGAGAAGTGAAGCCAAAACAAGCCTAACTTTTTTAAATTAGACCCCCCTTAAATCCTCCACTCTGCAACAAAGTATTTTCGCAAATTCCAAAAAGCATCTGGCTGTATGAAAATCAATTGAATCTTGGCTGAAACCGTAGAAAGCAGCAGATGGAGGCGTCAGTGTGTGGTGTGAAAGTGGGCGGCCTGGGATGCAGGATTTACACAGGGGAGGCCGGGATCATTGGAATTCAATTTTCGGATCAGAGGGCGATGACCCCACTTTTAGGAAGGCCCCAGGAAACAGGCTTAAAGATTGTCTGCCCACGGCGTACTCCCACTCCACGGCTCACACGTGCACGATGCATGGCCGGGCTTCCACAGAAAGCCACAAGGGTTAATGACTTCCTGAGAACCTTGTGACGGGAAGCATGGAAGATTCCAAGCAATTTTCAGTTTAATTTTCTATCACCACCTGTCTGTGTCTGAGCTTGTTTCAGTTACTCTGTCGACTACGTACATGTAACCCAAGTGTTGAGTTTCGTGCATAGAACTCTATCGCATAACACTGCAAAGGGTTAGCTATTTTCACACCCTTTTTGAAAGCTGTTTTTGGACTTGTACCAATTTTTTTCACATTTATTCACAAAAAAATTTGTCTCGCTCCAGATGTTATAGTATGGTATTTCATTTTTTATTGTAGAAGGACAGTACAATACATTAACCAAAACAAGTCATAGGAGAGATGCTGGTGCCAGTTTATGCCATGAATGCTAATTTACACCTGTAGTCCCTGAGCAGGCTAGTGGAAATACTCAAAATATGGATGGATTCTAAAAACAAGACATAAGTTCATGCACTCTTACCCCTTAGCCACCTTAGACCCTCCCACCCTCCATCAGATATATTGTACAAGTGTCTCTAGAGGTCAAAATAAGTCTGCTTTGTACTGTTTGCATCAAATTTTAAAGAGTTCTCTTTCTCTCTTTCTAAGTGCACATTTGCATGCTAGTTGTTGCTCCCATTACCGTGACGGCAAAGTCTGGCCACTGAAAATAGTGAAAAGCGCTTCGAAATTCATCGCGGTGAACAATGACCATGCTCTGTATACATAAGATAAGTGAGGAATTAACTTTGGACCACTGCAAACCATTGAAAATGAATGATCTTTTCCTAGATTCTTAATTGTGAATATTGAATTTCTCTGATGAGCATTTTTAGAGTTACATTTGGAGGTTTCTTTATGAGCAAAACACATTATCCCATTTAAAATCTGCATCTCCAACAGCGCAGAATGTAAACGGGACAATGGGGAGGTCGATATCTTAACGCAACACATAACCGCGCTCATGTTGCTAACTTTCCAACTAGTTACACCCCTGCTGCCATTTTCCTGCAGAGTCGTGCTTTCAGTCACAAGTGAAGCCTTTTTTTTTTTCTGTCACTCTTTGAAATCTAAAAACATGCAAACTCTGTCAACTTTCTGACCTTAAGACCCAGCTAAGTCCAGCAGTATACAGCTTGTGATTCATGGTGGTTTTTGGACCACTGAAACAAAACCCCTCAAGTGTGCTGGAACATGAAAACACATGCTCATTTTCCAGACTGATTCATGACTCATGCAGTTCACTTGAATGTCTGAATAACTCCACTGATGTTAGGAAGTCCTGTTCTAGTGCATCCAGATTCCTAGTTACTACAGCAATAAAGCTAAATTGATTAAAGTTGTCAAAAGTATCAAAACTAGATATTCATTTGAGCAAGTATTGACTGTAAAAATGTCATATTTACAGGACAGAAATGAACCTTTCCTGAATAGCTTTAGAATGATCTTAAGCTGTGTCAGAACAAGTATAAGACAGAAAGGCTGAGTTCTTCTTTCAAATTGCCAACACTCTGTTCCCCCTTGTCATGTCATGTGGTAATACAGAAAGAGCTCCATTTCCATACACCTTCAAAAGAATAATTTGGATGATTTCAGCTCTGGAACTGCCTATATTTACTGAACAAAAGGTAAACCGCTAACTGTTAACTTGAAAAATATTGCTTCATGCCATAACAAGGTGGAGCAGAGAATTTGGACAGTCTAACAAACCCTCAACACGCACAAATGAAACAAAGCACAACTCCAGGTATGTTTTAGATGAGCTAACAACATTCTAACATGGCTTAAAACTCACAAGATTCAAATGTGTGTAATATATGACCTTTAAATACCGCTTTGACAACCACCATTCTTTCTATTCGCTTCTATAAATGGCGCGTTCATGATAACCTCCACTGCTCTGCACTTTTCTATCTTTGTGCTTAAATAATTCAGGACAATCTTTTTACTATTTAACTGTTGTGGAAAAAAAAGTGCCCAGATAAGCAGCAGTGGCATGGCGAGGGAGGAGAAAGATAGTGCTTCCAATGAGCCATTTCAGCTGAAGAATGCTCCACTGTATTTCTGTACTGTGTTCTCCTCCCTCTCTCTGTCTCTCTCTCTTTTTAGTCTCACTCTATCCCTCTCTCTCTCCCTTTCCTCCCTTCCTCACTCTAGGCTCACTTTCCTTTTCCTTTCTCCTTCACCATCTCTCTTTCTGTCTCTCTCTGTCCTCTATCTTCCCATCTTTCTCTCTGCTTCCTCCCCAGTGGCCTCCTCCTCTTCAGCCGCGGCGAATACTGATGCCAAATGTGTGGGGGCATGATGGGAAATGTCAATTGGTAGGGGAAAAAAGAGGGAGAAAAAAATTGTGGGGACAGGTGGTAAGCTTCTGGCAATGAAGGCAGTGTCTGTACAGAGGATTGTTTGCACTGCCCCCATGAGGTCCAGTTGGATTTTGCACGCATTGTCCAGCCCCAAGAGCAAAGGTCAAACAAACAAGGTCGCAGAGGTCAGACGGGGCAATACTACTTATAAACTTGACTGCAGAATGTGGAGTGCTATTGCTAATTAGTGTATGTGGTTTAGTTAAAGCATTTGCTATAATAAAAAGAGATTATAACAGACTTTTTAGCCCAAAAGTCAACAGTATGTTTTTTGGGTTTTTTTTACTTTTGTGTTTGCATCCTTACTGTAACCTTAAACCTTACTCGAGTGCTTGTCTCCAACTGCTCGTTTCCATGTAAATGTTGTTCCTTTGGCTATAATATTCCACGGTATTGCATAAAACATGTCTCCATAGAGAATGTCCCGAAGTATGGTTTTAACTTTCTGTATGCATGGAATTATGCAGATGACATGCCCCCTCCTGCAAGTTACATACTGTACCTTTGATTAATTTTAACATAATGTGTTATTAATGTGTTTATTACTATTATATTTACTGACGTCACCTTCAGGAGGTAGTATGTAGACATTTCTGTAGCATTTTTGCAAACAAGTGTCCTCATTTTTGACGTAAACATGTTCATATCACATGTTTACGTCAAATATGTGATATGAACATCCTTAGGGAGGCGTCCAGGAGGATGAGAGTCAGCTTCTCCAAATTCGTGCCATGGTTCTCAACTGGAAAAAGGTGGCTTGCCCTCTCCAGGTGGGAGTCTCTGCCTCCAGTGGAGGAGTTCAAGTATCTTGGCGTCTTGTTCACGAGTGAGGGAAAGATGGAGCGTGAGATTGATCGGTGCAGAGTCTGCAGTGATGCAGTCGCTGTATCGGTCTGTTTTGTTAAAGAAGGAGCTGAGTCGAAAGGCAAAGCTCTCGATTTACCAGTCAGTCTATGTTCCTACCTTCACCTATGGTCATGAGCTTTGGGTAATGACCCAAAGGACAAGATCGCGGATACAAGCGGCCGAAATGAGTTTCCTCCGCGTGGTGGCTGGGTGCACCCTTAGAGATAGGGTGAGGAGCTTGGTCACACAGGAGGAGCTTGGAGTAGAGTCGCTGCTCCTACACGTAGAGAGGAGTCAGCTGAGGTGGTTCGGCATCTGCTCAGGATGCCTAGGGATGTGTTCCGGGCATGTCCAACTGGGAGGACACCCCAGGGAAGGACACGCTGGAGGGACTATGTCTCTCAGCTGGCCTGGGAACATCTTGGGGTCCCTTCTGGAGGAGCTGGAGGACGTGTCTGGGCTGAGGGAAGTCTGGGAGTCCCTGCTTAGACTGCTGCACCCGCGACCCGGCACCGGATAAGCGGAAGAAAATGGATGGATGTATGCTCATATCAATTATTGTTTTTCACTTTGGGCTGCTGGATCTCATGCAGTAAAAACATTTTCATTGTGTCCTCCCTATAAAAGCCAAAGACACTAAGGTTCTGTTTATATTGTATTGCCACATTTAAACAAAGTAGGTGTGCATGTTACAGCTGTTCCCTTAAACACAATGAGTAATGCAACAGCCAGTATCACTCTACAATAGGTTACCAAATTGCTGGCAACAACACTAAGAAAACTCTTCTTCTTCCTCCTGTTTGTGAGTATCCTTCACTCTGCAGCACAATGGATTCTTAATGAAAATTGCACGAGTTGTTACCAAAGAGTAAAATGGAGTATGGGGAGCACGGGAGGGGTTTGGGGTCATTGTCAACGGAAGTGGAATACAAAAGTGGAATACAAAAATAAATGTTGTTCTGCAAAATCAGTGTTTATGACCGTTTAGCCATGCCTTATTGTAATATTTTCGTAAAATTTACACAACACAGGTTTTTTGGTTCATCGTAATTCTTCCCATGTTACTGAATTGTAAATGAATTATAAACTTACTGTAAACTACTTGAATTATGTCAAGTATGTAAAGAGTAATGTATCCTTTGTATATTTTATTATTTAACTTCACACACTTTGATCAAACAACTTAAGCAAATGCCATTAAAGGGTAAGAAAGAAAGTGCATGATTTGTCTGTTATCAATATTCATATCTCGATTTACGGACACAAAATAAAAAAAATACCAGGATCATGTAGAGCGGGTTAATAAGAACATTTTAAGATGAAAATGACGAGGCTCACTTCAGTAGTTATAGAGAGAGGGGCGACAGTTTTTCATTGTAAAGTGAATTGCAGCCAGAAGCGTACCCATGATCACTTCCTATTTGGAACGCAGTGGCTAGCAGGTTAGTTGTGTCCATTTATATATACAGTGTATGGGTAAGATACAAGTTATATATCATTAGCTATATTTGGATTGATTCATACATGTTTGTGTAATCCTGCATTGTCCTGCATTTTGGACTGAATATGCAGGTTTTGTGTGTGTGAATGAAACAAAACACAACTCTAGGTACGTTTGTGATACAACTGTACACCATAGATCACAAAATAGTGCAATTTGGGCGCATTTATTCAGATACTAGTCTTAGCATTGATGATTTTCAGATTCTTTGAGCAAATAAATGTTCCGCCCTTTGGATGAAAGAGCCATCGTAATAACTCACATCTTTACCTAGTTATCCTTTTCAGTTCTTTCTTATGACTCCAACTTTGACTGCAGTGAAACGCATGCCACCGTGCAAGCCCATAAATCACTTAAGAGGAAGCGCCACAGTTGCACTTTCCTATACCAGCGGCTACACGACCAACTCTGGCTAAACCGCAAACAAAAACAGTACGTGGAGAGCGAATGGATTTCATTGTCAAATTCCAAACATGAGCCCGCGACATGCCTTTCCGAGTTGGGAGCGATTGAAGCTTATTCATTCATAAATCTTGAAAGGGGAGCAACATATGGAAGTACTTTTAGAGTGAAGCGGCTCCACATGCTAGCGTTATTATCCACAGCACCGTGACCTGTTCAGAGCAGGGAGAGAGACAGGAGGTTGGGTTGAAATAATGTTGTAGAGACGCTGCTATCAGATTGGAGGCAGAAATACACCGGAGATATTGGACAGCCCTGCCGCATGTGGGGGCAATTACATCAAATGGTCTTCTTTGCTTTTCCCCATCTCAGACAAATCACAGAAAAGTCTTACCCCAAGTTCTGGCCGATGTCTTTTTCACTACTATTGAGAAGAGCTAGAGTAGATGTCCACATTCCTAAGTCCCATTATTTCGTTGTTCCAGATGTTGACATGATCACTGTAGACTAGAGTCTTCAGGTGAAATACATATGGGTATTTTTGAGGAATGGCTTTTGAAATTAAAGAGGACTGACCACCGTAAAGCTATACATCAGTGTTTCTCAAAATGTGGTGTGTGCACATCTACTTGTAGTGTTAGCTTAAAGGGCTATTTTCTGATCTGTTATAATGTTGTTTGCTCATCACAAACATAACTGGAGTTGTGTTTTGTTTCATTCACATATAATTAGCCCATAAACCCTGCATATTTAGGCTGAGTTCTTCGCTCAAACAGAAAAGACTCTGTTCATCATTTAGATGATTTCAGTCCTGGAATTCCCAATCTCTATTGAACAATAGGTAAAATGTTGCTATTACCTTGAAAACTTCTGCTAAATGACATCACGACAGAGCATTTTGAGCTTTTGGAGATGTACAGAGACTGATAATAAAGGTTTATTCAAGCATGTGTGAATGCATAGCACAACTCCGGGTATGTTTTTGAGGCAGTACCATTATAACATGGCTTAAAGTTCATAAATATAGAACAATTAATGTAGAGTCCATTTATCTGCATATATGTAATGTTAAATTCTTAGTTCAAACTACCGTGACAATGGTGCAGTCCATTAGACCTCATTTAGCTTAAATTTATGTTTAGATCTGGTGGCACTTTGAAAAGTTTAGGGTCACTGGTTTCCACTATTTTGGAATGTTAAAAACAAGACAACCCTTGTGGTGCTATTAGCATACCACTGTAATTTGAAACTGGCCACCACAATATGGGTTACTTTAGCTTTACTTTTAGCTCTTACTACAAAAACAAAGCTGATTGGATAATTTTATGCATTTCCAATAGTCAATTTGATGGGTTATTGGAATGTTTTCATTAAAGAAGGGGTATACTGCAAAATAGTTTTTTTTTTTTATTAAACAAAAACATGCCTACAAGCAATCTTTCCTGGGCTCTATTGAAATCCTTCACATTGCAACTTCTCTTGAGGAGTAGCCATTTCTTAGGGGTTCATTCGAGATGCCTCTTTAATCAACAAAAATCCAATGTGGAAAAAAAATTATATAACCAAAATATGTTGTTTTCCAGTGAATATACCATTTTCAAAGCAAAAGTAACATGGTGACCTAAATATGTTATGTGTTAGCAATTCATACCCCATAGACACCCCCTCTTTAAATTTACAGGGTCTAATATAGAAACATACATCCATGTGACTTAGCGTGAAAAGTGGTAAGAGGTGGTTGGAGAAGCTCATTTTTGTTCATGGCAACTACAGCCTTCTTACAAATTGACTTAATCGTTCATTCCTTATAAACTTGCGTAAAATACTTTTAATATTTCAAGAATGTCAAGCATGTAAAGAGCAACGTACATCCGATATATTTGATCATTATTAAACTTCACACACTGCCATCAAACTACTTAGGGCATCTGGTAAGTCTGCAGCCAGCCTTGGTCTACCTTCCCCTGGGACACACCCTCCTACAGACTGTAAGTACCTGAATAACCCTAGGACAATTCTGACCATCTTATTGTGATATATACCCGATAATGTATTCGTACCTTTGGGTTATTTTTATCCTTCGCAAAGTCTTAAAAAAGGGAGTTCGTGGAGTTGGATCCGTGTTGTGAGGGCACCCATCCATTCTTCATGATCCCGTTTTCGGTGCACAAATCTTGCAGTTGGGACGCAGAATGTCAGCTTGTTTCTTATAAATGTCCCAACCTTTAAGTAGTCCCTGAGACAACACTCTGGCTTTCCCCTGTGGATGGAGGTTATTATCGCACAGCAGCAGCAGCAGTGGTTCTAACCTGGTGGGCAATCCTCTTATCCGTATTCTGCCAAGCCCAAATGTCAACCACAAGTCCTTTACATGAGTCACACTTGTTTAGAAAGTTGTTGAGACATTAGAAAGTTTAACATATAGCTAATCCCTATGGCACTGCAGACAAAATGCACTGGTTGTTTTGAGATTCGAGCATAAGATGTCATGTTCATGATGGGGGGGCAAGAGCCAGTATGTTCATAGTGATTACATTGTACTTTGCCATGAAATATCCAAAAGGTGAATTCACAAATGTTGAACCTGGTCATTTCTATTAATGACTAGACCCAAGAACTCACTGTACTTGTTTTTAGCTGCCCCATCTGTATTATATATGATTGGCTTACAGAATGTTGGGATGTCATGAGAAACACTGAATGCAAAATCCTTCTGCTGACCCATAAATGCATCACTGGTCAGGCACCACTGTATCTGCAAGACCTGATCATTTTGCAGTCTTCAAACCGCACCCTCAGATCTTCAGGTGGCTCCTTCAGGCCCCCCCCACTAGGCTCCGTGGAATGGGGAACAGAGCCTTATGTTCACCTGTACCACGACACTAGAACTGCCTCTCTGCTCAGCTGGGAGCCACACAGAGTCTGTACTTTTTTAAAGCTGATCTAAGGATCTTTTTATTTAGAAAAGCGTATTGATGTTTTTAGCATTTAGCAGTTTAGTATTGGTTTAAAGTTCTTGTTTTATTGTAGCACTCTAAAATTCTATGGAATGAAGAGCGCATTATAAACCCACCAAAACATGATGAATTACAGTAGCCCTGAACAAATACTGAAGTAGCACTTTTTGTCTCTCTAGCAGTTAAATGCATTGTTTCTTAAAGCCCCACTGTGTAACTTTTTTTAAGCAAAATAAACCCAGGGGCATGAACCCTCAAGGGCGTTGTGATGGTATGATTCATTCCAGTCTAATGCAGCCCAGTCACAGTCACAGTCTGGCCAAGTCTAGCTATGCTTTCATTGTAGGGAGCATTATACACCTAGGTGATGTGGGCCAAGAAAACAAGGACGTAGCTTGCAGCAAGTGCCGGCTGTGCGAAGCTCTTTGTAGTGAATTCTTTAGCACATTTTGAGAGTTCTTGCAATAAAGTAATTCAATGCAAAATCATAATGCCTCCACCATCTTTTACATTCATCCAGATAAATGGCTGTACATATGCAGCTTTTTTGTGTAGTAGCGAGCAAGCTAAACTTTATAGTATACAACAACAGCATCAGATCCTTTTTCTAACCATTTCTCTACGCCTTTCAGAAACTCATCATCACGCTTACGTAAACACTCTCCGGAACGCCGTACTTATCTCTCCAAATAAGTATATTTTGGATGTACAAATACCTCTGGAGGAGTTCTAGCTGGTGTTCAGTGCTGTCGTGACCACTTTAAGCCAGTGTGCCTGTCTACTACGGTTTCTTTCAACATAAATATTCATCGACAACTGTTCAAAGAGAATTTCTTTACAAATGCAGGTATATTGCACCCATGGAATCCTCGCTTTGACATTTGAGCACTGCAGACTTTCCCCTGGCTGCATGGCCTGAAAAGTGCGTCTTCAGCGGTTCAGAATGTATGTTTTATTCCTGCTTATTTGCCAAGTGGAGCCAGTGTGTAGGTTATATATAATTCATTTTACTCCCCAGTCGACACAAGGTCAGATCTATTTGGATGTCATTTCAACGGCAGCTAATTTTAATATGGATAACTGCAGCGGGCTTTTTGCCATTTGACTTTTGCTATTGAGGGTGTCAATCATGTGGGAATAAACACCCGGGTACATAATGGGCTTTGGAGAGCTCCTATAGAAAAAGAACTCGTCTACTACTGCAGTGGAAAGAATTCAATTTTATGGTTATGCACGCTTTTATTCTTTCATAACTAAAATGCCTATTTCAGTCAATGCACGCGATGCCGTATCACTATGATAAGATGTACTATATCGGTGCTGTGTATTACGTCAAGCCGTATACAATATTATAGAATTCAACAACAAGACTTTTAAATTCCTCAATTTTATCCACTGTTAATATCAGTATTATTCAAATATATTTAAGGTACATTGTGTACGTTTTCTGGGCCCAAAACCTTCCCTTCTTTGGAAATGTTATTGTTTTGTAAAATGTTTCACAAAATGGCACATACTAGAGGACACATATGGAAAATTGACTTTTTTGAGCTGTTAACCATATTATTAACATACCTGGAGTTGTATTTTTGCTTTATTCACGGTTGCCTGATGAATCTTGAGTAGTAAATCCATTCTCTCTGTGCTCCATAAAACACGCAATTTTGAATTTTCCAGTTTTGTGACATAATAGGTAAAAGTCCAGAGCTCTCCTGCTCGGTTTTTAAATCCATAAATCAATGTCTGAGCATTTCTGCAGTCAAGTTGTGTTCATTGCAACTACATGTTTTTGTTAGCATGTCAGAAAAAAGTTGCTACTCTGAGACTATTCAGTAGTAATTCCCCCTACTGCAGAAGATGGTGTCCTAACCCTGGTTCCCAGTATTGGAGCGCACCTGTAGAAACAAGGTGTGTACTGTCTGAAAATAGCCATTATTTTAAGTTCTTTGTATCTTTGCCAAAAGCAAAGATACAAAGATAGAGCATGTTTAAAGACCAATAACAGTACAAACACTGCATGCATTACATTATTATTTACGAAACCTTACGATTTACAACAGTGAAGCATTATTCTAGGCGAACTTCAGTAATTACCTTTGCCAAGTAGTAAATTTGATACTTTGCACAAACCATGTCTCACTGCAGATAAGCACAAATGATTGAATGTTTAAAAAGAACATTTTGGGAAGGGCTGATAGACCAGATGGTGTTGCTCTGTATAGATTAGAATGAAGAGACAGCTCATGGAGTTTGCATGTTCTCCATACATCTGGGTAGTTGGGTCCATGTACCTAAAATATAAATAGCATACTTATCTTCCGGCTAGCTATGCCTCAGCAAGATTATGTGTCAGTTACCCCAGTGACATTAAAGTATGGGCCAAATACAATGCAATTTCCCCCACGGAGACAATAAACACCATGTTCTTGTCTCCTTTACAGTCAGGCATAATAATAGTCTAACCTTAGCATGGTAAATGGTGACTACAGAGTAACGTTAGCTATTCCTGAGCCCAGCCGCTTGCCAGCCTATGTTTAGCACAAATATTGAGTACTGTGCTGTGTTTATTGTATTGATTTATGCTAATTGGCAAAGCGCCTCTGGATTTAGCTGTGTATTGAATGTAGAAATTAGTCAAAGAAAGTGTAGATGCTAATAGTGTCTCTGTGTTGCTTAAATTAGATACAGATACATTTTATTTGTAAGTGAGAAGAAATCAAAGAAAGGCTCCTTCAAAACCTTTGTTGATTTTCAGAATTTTTGACTATTTGTAAGATACAAATGCATGGTAAAAAAAAAAAAAATGCCTTGAGTTAATGTTTGATGTTTGATTATCACATGCAATCCCACGTATAAGGGGTCTTTACAGGTCTTTTTTTTTTTTTTTTTTTTTTTTGCACGTTTTGCAAAGATTTTTCTGAAATACAATGAATATATTGACCAATACATTATTTATTTATTTAAACTGTATTTAAATTATACTCCTAAGTAGCACACTTTTTGTTTTGCCTTCACAGTAAAGCTAACCACAACTAGCTTGCTAACGCGCACTTCCTGTTTATCTGACTATAAAACGCTTTATAATTAGATGCAGACAGTACGCCGCTGACTTATTTTGACCTCTAGACACATTTTTGATATGAAGGCAGATTCTGCTCAAATACATGGGAAAAAAATGTCAGGCCTTTAGTTAAAAAGGTTAACTAAGACATAATATATAGACCCAGAGTTGGTTAGTACTCAGTTACATTTACTCAAGTATATATATATATTGAATAACTTCTTAATAAAACTACCTATGTTAGTACTTTTCTCACACTACCAGTTTTACCTTCCACCACATCTACACTTCACTCCATTTCTTCAGATCCAGACAAAGCCATGGCCCCATCATTATATTTCTTCACATTTTTCTAGTGCAGATGACCCCAGCCCGTGGCCCAGTTTGGCGGCATCCTTCAGCGCTACAGTAAACCCACGCATCACCATCGATCACTGGGAACACTTGTCAGCTCTGGCCTAATAAAAGCTGGTGTAAATAATGCAGAGGAAAAGATACGGAGCACTTCAATGGTTGCCAGCAGCAGATATGGCCTATAAAAACCCACTGTTCCTCTCAATCTGGACAGGCTCACTCGCTCCGCAAAACCAACATTTGAGAAAAACACCACTCCAGATGCCTTATTTTCCATCTGCTTAAACTGGATGATTTGTTTACCTTTTAGCGCAGGGCGGGCACTTGTAAACATTTAGCGTTTGAAGCGAGAGGGAGTTGTGTAGGTTGGAAAGTTTTCGCTGGTAAACAGAAATTAATTACGGGGGGAATGTTGAGGAATAACACAAAAAGGGTTTCTGATTAATAGGTTCGTGGTAACGCATGACTTGGCCAGTGTGTTTAGAAACGGCAGGTAGAATTGATTGCATGTTGCGCTATTTATCAGGAGGCTTGTGGCTGAAAATAGGTTTACACAAAACTTTATTTTCAAAGGGGTATTAGCAGCTCTTTCTCTGCTCAGAAGCGTTTTTCCATTATAATAAAAGGTACACAATGTAGCGTTTTCAGTGGAGCATCATCACCGTGGAGATGTGATTGCTTTGCTTGGGTGGTATTACATTTTTCTATCATGTGTTTAATCGTTTTTATTGCTCAAAAGTACATTTAGAAACACAGATTCCTACTGTGAACAGGGTCACGTCCTGTCCAGACCTGAGAGGTGACCCTGGTAGTGTCTTGATACTGAGTGTAATGCCATACTGTGGGACATTGCACCCAAAGCAATAAAGTCTACATGGAGATAAGGAGCTGCACTTTCATTTTTGTATTGTGCAGTGGTGGAAGAAGTACCCAATTTTGTAAGAGCAAAAAAAAAAAAATAAAAATAAAAATACTTAGGTAAAAGTGTTAAAGTACCTGTTTAAAAATGTACTTAAAGAGTAAAAAATAAAAGTATTTCACAACAATTTTGAGGTCTTATATGGCTTCAAATATAGTGCTTTTGATAAAGATTTCTGCAGAATTCTGTTCAACAGAAAAAAAAAAAAAAAAAAATTAATCATTTTCTCCGAGCTATTTTTATTTGTATATTTTTGTTCAAACTACGAACGTGTTAAAAATAAACCGCTGAGACTTTTCATCAGGTCTCAAACAATAATAAAAATACTTTTACTGGTACAGCTATGCAGTGGAGTAGAAAGCAAAGGTACCTGCTCTCATATCTAATGAATTAAAAGTAAAAAGTACAGACATTTTTACTAACACAGTACTTTACTACTTTTACTTATACTTGTACTTATTTTATCCAGTTCTGTGAATATGGGTCACCTCACATGCTGATCTAGATAAGAAATGAGATGGCATGTTTAATTCCACGATTGGTTAAATTACATACAGTTATTGTGTCTTTGAGCTTTTTTTTAAACTTAAATATCATTAAAACAAGATAATGTAACAGTGTAAATAGAATATGACAAAAAGCTTAAGAAATACTGAATGCAAAAAGGGTTGGGAACAACTGCCCCAAGCATACAACCATCAAGAGTAGAGAGAGAATGAATAGTGTACACAGTAGCTCTTTCAGAAGCTTGTCAAGACTCTTAAATGTAATAGAATCCCAAGCCATTATTATTATCATTATCTCCAATCTCCAATTATCTCCATCATCTCATAAAAGTAAAATCTAAAGAATGTAAGAAAAACAACCACGCACTTGAATTCAATATTTGGCCCTCTTTACGCATTCTCCTCGTTATGAATTCCCGATGAAAGAAAAGCCTTGACGACCTTTGCCACGACTCCTGTCCGGCCATAATAAGTCAGTGGGGCTCTACGACACGCATGTTCCTCTCAATGTCATTGTTTCTGTGCAGTGAACCCAACGCGATATGCATAGCGCTGCCTTTTGATATATGTCTCACTGTCAAAATGCATACTTTTCACACTCTGGTATGCTCTGGCCCGGCGTGAGTGTATTCAGCCTGCACAATGGAGATGTCATACACCGACATGTGGGAAGCCCGGGCCCCCCTCTCGAAGACTTCGGAGCCCCAAGCGGAGAGCCATTTTTGGGAGGAAAAACAATACTTCCTTCGCACCCTTGACTGCTGTGAAGTGCACTCTGGTGGGTGGCTGCTGATAATGAGGCCAGGAAGGAAGGCAGTGACTTTGGAAGTGGCTGGGTTTGATATACACGCCACGGTTAATTGGGGCCTCTTTGGGGAGATGCAGATCGGGTTGCCCCGGAACAAAAGGGGTCGACTTCCATAAGCTTTGTTGGCGTAATGTATTTATGACTGGGACAATTGCGCACCACATACCAGCGACACTGAAGGGTCAAGCTCTCAGAAGTCCGACAAGAGCGTTTGGGTGTAATTTATAATGTATGATATGGACCTTGTTGACATGAGGCAACTCCTGACCTTGGAGCAATTAGCCTTTTTAGAGCAAGAAAATGAGTGTACTGGATGGGAACTGTAACCCAGCCCACTTAGTTCTTTTTAGCACTTTGAAAATGCACAATAACAGAGATTCAACTGTCAGGAAGTCCTTTCCCATGATTCTTAGCAAACTGTGTTCCTGACTAGATAAAAACCCATCTCTTCTCCCTGGCATTTAATTCTAGCTAGACAAGATATCTTGGTGTTTCATTGTCAAGGCCATTTATCTCAACCAGAAGAAATACAAATCAGGTACATGCCCAATCTCATCTCGGCAGCTAAACAATTTTGGGCCTGGTTAGTGCTGGTTGAGAGAACACTAGTTGGCGTAGAGTACCTGCAGTGGCTAAGTGGTAATGTTGTTGAGTCCTTGGGTAAAACACTTCACCCATCTTGCCTCCAGTGTACAAATCAGCACTGTTGAACCTACTGTTGTTTAATGACCTTGTATGGATGTGGTGTATGAATGAGTGAGTGTTAGTGGTCAGCCAGTTGTATGTGTTGTCAGCCACTTCCCTCTTTCAGGGCAGTTATGGTTACATTAATACCATGCCAGTTGCCTGGGATCCAGAATACACACTTACTCAATACTTCGCGAAGATGTGAGTCTGGTCACCAACCAACCAGCCAATTGAGGACATGGTCTGTCCATATTGGAAAAAAAGAAAAATAAATCTTAATGGGGCTGAAAAACATTATACATTTCGGCAGAATCACCGAGCAAAGCACTAAACTCTGTTAATCTGAGATGAGATAAATTAGATTTTATTTGTAAATCATAGATGACCAATGATCTCCTTCGTTTCACATGTGTCACTGAAAGAAAAGGATCTGATTGCACTATCGCGTTTGACAGGTCTTGGGACGCAATGGAAGATATGGGGACCAGAGTGATTTCAATCTATATAAAAAATACAGAGATATTATTCTGGATTTGTCAGGCAACCATACCAGTACTGACGGGAGGTAAATTGGCAATGTAATATAAAGCTACTTTTAAAAGGATATGATGTTTTGGTTTTTTTGGGGTTTTTTTTATCATTTAAATTTTTCTTTTAATGATTTTAACCTCAACATCATTTGCATTACCCATAGACTGTATATATAAATGGACATAGCTAATGCACTAACCGCTGCGTTCCAAATAGGAAGTGATCATGGGCGCACTTCCAACTCCATCGACTCTGGCTCCAATTCACTTTACATATAAAAAATTGTCACCCATCTCTCTGTAACTGCCGCAGTGAGCCTTAGCATTTTGGTCTTAAAATGTTCATATTAACCCACTCTACATGATTTTTTAATTTGCTACTGTGGCAATCAAGATATGAACATTAATAACGGACAAATTAGGCAACTTCTTTCCCTGGGGTCGCTCCCGCTACCATTAGCTACAGGTTTGATTGACAGTGTTGCTAAGTGCCAGCTCCCTGATAAACCAGCGATGCGGGTGGGAAGAGGTCAACAGTCTTGCCCCCGATTGGCTCTTTGGTTGCTATGATACTCGTGTTCGGAATTCCAAATATGGAACTTGGCTCCAAATTCGCTCCTATAACTGCTATAGCTGCGATGAACTTCATTTGACTGGAGCCGAACGATATGAGTGACGTCACACTCCTTTAGTCCATTTCTTTATAGAGTCTATGGTATTAACACTGCATTGACACTTTACCTACAAAATCCTCATCTACAGGCTGAACCTCATCTGAAGTATCCCCGGCAGCCTTCGCATCCTGACTCATGCCAGGAAACCATTTAACAGGCCTGACCAACTCAAATAGATGCTATCCTCTCATTCCCTGCCAAAGGAAATACACAAGCTATAAACATTTTAAGGAGTGCCCCGAGAAGCTGTCCTCTATCATCATTTGGGTGCAAAGTGGAGCAGTGAGCAGACGCCAATGACCTCTCTATGCTGTTTTTGAGTGGCCCAGCCAAGGAAAACTGCCCTCTAACAGCCTGTGGATTGAGGACATAACTAAGACCTTCATAAAATGCTGCACTTTAGACTGGACTGGTCAAACAAGGCACTCTTTCAGCTGTCCCTCTGGGTTAGTTAGATGAGAAGGTGAAGGTCAGTGCAAGAGCAACATGGTAACTCAGTAGTCTAATCTAATAGAGCTGTTGGTGTTTTTAAATAAAGGTGCACAACTCAACAGCTTCCAAGATTTCTTGGAGTGGTAGTCTGTGAAAAAAAAAAAAAAAAAATCAACCAATTTAAATAAAAAGGCTTGCATGTTTTTTCATGTGCAATGGATATGCTATTCTGCCCCCAACTCTCAATTGGCCCAGATGTGAGACAGCTGGCACAAAGAGAAATTCAAGTTGTGTTAATATGTTATTCAGACTTGTAAGTCTGACAATATGAAACACAGATACTAATGCATTTTGAAGGCTCAATAACAGGGCTGTCCAAACTTTTCTCATTAAGGGCCACATACAAAAACACAGACAAAGCTGAGGACCAAATGAAGGCCATGGACTGGTCGCAAATACAGTGAATACTTCAAATCTGTGTTATTATTACAAGTTAGACTGACCCACTAGATCTTTATTCGTGCTTACATCCTCAATGGGACACATTCAATATTTGATATGGGCTTGTTAAAGTAGATTTTCAGAAATATACAGTAAAAAGTACTATTTAAGGTAATATGGGCCAATTCACCTGGAAGCTTGAGGGCCAAGAAAAATTGGTCTGAGGGCCGGATTTGGCACCCGGGCCACAGTTTGGCTGTGCCTGTTCTAAAAGACTTGATCACAAAAAAATGATCAAGCCAGTGCACTTTGTCATTCAATGTGAATTTGAACTGTCAAATATCGGAGTAGGGTATGTAAGATTTGGGTTGCCAGATCAAACAACTCAAACCAGTTTAAAAGAAACAAGAGTGGTGATCCAAACGTTCACTAATAAAACCCCAGCACCTGCAGCCATCATTAATCAGAGCTAGTGCAGACTCTACAGCTCAATAACTGGATCCAGGTAGTTCTGAGTTTTTACATGAGGGCACTGGCACCCATTGTTCAGAGGTGATTGTAGTTTCTAACAAGACCACAGTCTACATACCCCCCATTTAACACATCATTTTGCTACAGTTTACTTCAACTGCAATTGGACTGAAACAACACAGAGAATATTTATACCACTTCATAATCCATCGCTGACAACTATTTACTTTGCCCCAATCAAGTTCATGCAGAATCGATAGAACTCATCAGGATGCCATTAAAAATGAATTATGTGCAGATTTTCCTTTCTTGAATGAACATAACCAAGTTGCTTTGAAAAGTCCAGACTGCGGCTCGCCTGGCGCCCTCCCGCTGGGTCCATGTATAGAGAGTTGAGTTGTGCACAGCAGCTGCTCCGGGCCGCGTCTATAAACACTTATTTGGCAACCTTGGTGTGCTAGGTTTATCCTCCGCCACTGTGAATATGTTAAGCGTCAGTGCTGCTGGAAAAATCATGGAGACACATAAAAATGTCTCTTTCAGAATGTTATTTTGCTGCATGCTGAGAAATATGATGAGGAGAGCGACAGGGGGCCGGGCACACAAAATCTCCTAAGAAGTTGGGTGGAAGCTGCATCTAATGACAGATTTGATGTGTACAAAACTCATAGCATAGGAAGCAAGCAGGAGAAACAAACTGCAATGGAATATTTATGTCAAAAGTAAACACATCGTCATAAGGAATATAGATAACATAAATTCAACATAACAGCAGAGCGTAAAATGTAACTCGTGACTCCATCTAGTGGTGCACACTCAGACAAACTATTGATCCACATGAAAAATGACTAGATATTGTAGCTCACATTACAATATAATAATACAATAGTCTTATACAATGCTTTTGCAGAAAGTGAAAGCTTTACAATTTCATGGATTATTATTATTTCATCCATTCTACAAAGAAATGGTGGTAATCTACTGTTGTAACCACGGCAGCCCTGGGGTGGACTGATGGAAATGAGTCTGCCAATCTGTGCCAACAAGACCAATAACTCATTCACATATCACATTCATACTTGGCAAGGTGGATGAAATGTCCAAGGACACAATAACAGTTTGCACTAGAGCCATTGCTGCCCAACACCTGGTTTTCCCGATGGTCTCCAAGCACTGACCAGACCCTGCCTCGCTTAGCTTCCAAAATCTGAAGAAATCTGGCTTTGACAAACAATATAATAAAAAAGAAAAATAATGAATATCGCGGAGATAGCAAATGCTAAATAAATGTACAAATATACAGATTTGCATATGAACCAGTAGAATAAAGTAAAATACAGTAAATATATTTTGGCTTTACACAAGAGGAGGTGATGTAATAACAAATAGATGAAAATGATCACATTTATATAACACGATCCCACATGCCCATTTTTTATTCTTCAGGCTTTATCTCCTGAACAATACATTATGATCCGCGAACTGCATGTGTGCCCCAGCAATCTGCCTTCCCACAGATGTACTGCCAGTGGGGCTCAGATTACTCATCCTCACATGAAGTTCATACTGCCTTTGCTGATTTAAAATGGAGTGGGCCACACAGGATTCAATAATTTATCGAGTTGAGATTAGCTGATTAGCCGTGTAACAGTAGACTTTGTGATGAATGTGTAGAGTTCTCCCCTGCATTCCTTCGGCTTTTGTTTGGTTAAAAAAAATATGATGTAGTAGCTAAATTACAGCTATTTAAAGCAACCGTATGGAGCCGTTTCCCGAGATACAAGGTTGATGTGTACAAATCTAATGCAGCGCTTACTGGTAACAACTGTAATGCTGGTTTATGCGAATGAATGAGCCTCACATTAGTCTCTACATTTAGGTTGCCAGTTTTGATGCTGAAATCCAGCTGGTTTAAACCTAAAATTACTCTTTCTGGTGTAAATCCTTGCTAAAGCTCTCAGTTTAAAAAGGTAAGATGAAAGATAATGTAGAAATTGAAAGTTGCTATACCTGATGTTAATTTTTAAACTGCAAAAAGAGGAGGTAGTGAGATTTAAGGTTTTAGTCACGGCACCAACCTGTTTTAGCTCATCTGAAGCGTGTACACATATGAATTATTAACCACGTTTCGAGGGTGCATGCACAGCTTTGTCGTCTTGGACTCTTTCTGCTGGGTTTACGATATATAAAAGTGTTTGGCAGTCAGATCTTTTTTCATAAATTGCTGCTTTAACAACATGCTCGGAGAATGAACGAAATTTCCTCTACTGCAATGAAAAGCGTAAATACTTGACTGTGACTGTGTGTTTTTACTGTCTTGATCTGTAACATGAAAAACAGAACTATTTCATAGTTTTAGAGTTTGTACAACTCCAAAGTTATTCATCACATTCCTAGCATGCAAATTATTCACCGCAATGAGTTCATAAGCATGTTTCACAACTTTCAGAAGCCAGAGCAGAGTTTCACCACCACAGTAACGGTAACAAACAACTTGCATGCTTACTTCCTGGTTTGCAGACAATAAAAACGCTTTGTTTGTTTTGTAATTAGATATAGACAGCACCCCGTGGTCTCATTTTGATCGTAAGAGCTCCTTTTATTTATATGTACTGAGGCAAAACAAATGTTACTTTATTACATACAAAAAAAAAGAAGAAAAATTGGACAGCGCCTCATTAACGTCAACCCAAACCAAACAGCAACCAACTCATGATCCAAAAATCTGAATGTCAAAGGTAAACCTGAGTTCAAGGCTTTGTATGGCACTGTACGACAGCTTTGTGAGGCTAACTATGTGACCCCCATTCAGTGAGACAGGACCCAACAACAGCACCGTCAATCATAACCCCACAGCGCTTGACTGGGGTCCACCGGAGGTCCATGGTTCTCCGCACACCCGAAGAGCCCTTGTGGAGCAGGCGCCACTGTAATCCTCACCATAGAGTCGGGACGGGAACCAGCGCTCTCTGATGGGGGTGGTTCTGGCAGTCCATAGCTCCACGGAGGAGCTGCCTGCTGGGACGGTCTATGGGCAGGGGATATCCAAAGGCGGCTGCTAGCTTGGTTGCTGAAAAGGGTTTAGGCAAATGCGGACAAAGCCATGGGACAAGCGGGGAGGGACTGCTGTGTGCCACCTTCTGTGCAGCCATTAGGGAATAGTTCAAATACCTCTAAGTGCTTTGACTGGGCCTGACAGGTGAGAGGAAAAACACATATGTTAAATTGACGCTTTCACGAAGAGTAGCGCTAATGAGGTTTTTAATATATTTTCTCTTGGGACTGTTTAAAAACGGTATAAAATATAGACAAAATCTTAGTGCACTATGTAATTTTTCTGGTGTAGAATCTGCCACCTGCTTCATGTTACTTGAAGACAAGCCCGGAATGTGTCACAGTATGGTATTAAACTTATCTATCTCCATGGAGACAACCAGGCCTAGCTGCTGGTCAGATCTATGGAGAGGTGATCCCGCTCATAGCAAGAATGCATGTTTTTCACGGCAATAAAAACAGCTGTAATTTAATGAATGCAAAATAGCAAAGTTAAATGCAAAAAAGTTACATATAGTGCACCTTTTACTTCCCATTGCTGTGTTCACGCTTGTCCTACTTTGATACCAATTCAGTCCTGATGTAGACTCAGTTTGGCCCCTTTGTAGTCCAGTTTTACTTCTGGATTCAGGCCCAGTTTAGTCCAAGTTAAGGTCTTAAAGTGTAAACACAGCTTTAGTATCCAGACATGCTGCTAACATGACTTTTTCAAAATGCTTCACTCCCATCTGTTGCCAAAAGAGGGCAACAGTCACACTGTTCCCATCATTACTATTTTAGCAAAAAATCATTTACATTTCCAATTAAACTCTTGAAATAATTACACATTCCAGTCATCCTATGGTAATGAGTCTTGACCTTTGGATTCACAATAAAATATAATTAAGAAACATGGTGTTTGTGCATTTTCCACTTTTTCATTAATCACAGCAGCCCTCTGAGACTCTCTGTGACATTTGCTCACGACAAGATGTAAATATTGTATGATTATTAGAATCTCTGACCTCAGGCAACTTACATAACTACTCTCTGGTGTCAGCCAAAGTTATTGTGGTTTCAATGATCACCTTTTTGAGGTATACAAAAGAATAGAATAAGAAAGAAGTTACACACTGTCCCCTATATCATTGTCCAGTCGCCATAATAGTCGCGAAAAAAATGTATAAAGTGTGTGGTGAAGGGTTTTACAACCTTAAAGCATATATGGTAATTGTAAAAAATAAAGCTGACTACTTTCCGGATTTCGCCCATTGCGGGTTATTTTTAGAACATAACCCCTGCGACAAATGAGGGAACACTGTATTTTTGTGAAGCCTAAAATTACAACAGCAGTTGCCTCTTAGGGATTAACAAGATCATTGATTTATAAAACAGAAAGTTAGAAAATCAAATAGTGAAAACAGACGTTGGTCAATAACAGACAAGCAGATTAATCACCAAGCAAAACAGAAAAAAAAAAAAAAAAAAAAAACTGTCGGAAAAAGAGAAACCTCGAAGAGAACCACAGTGAAGGAGAGATCCACTCCAATGGACAGGGTGCAGATGTGTCCAGGACTAATGTGCATTCATATGCAGATAAAAGTTCAATTCTGTAGGGCCAGAGCCCACTTTAAGAACACACATTATAGCCTGCTGTATAACATAATCTACAACACCTGTGGATAATTATGTTTGCACATTTTAAATCTCAACAGCAGCAAGTAACAGATATTTGTACCAAAATGACTACACAATGCTGCTGGATTCTTCATGTATCACCAATTAAGAAAATAAAATTGGAGGATGAAGTAAGTACAGACCAGTGGGCGTATGCTGGTGAAAACGGGAGTTGACTGGTAATGGCGTCATGAAACTAAGCGATCAAAGATTGCTCAAACATGCATGAATAACACTAATACAACTAGAGAAAGTAAATGAGAAGTGGAAAACACTATAAAAGCTCTGAAAAGTCAATTCTGAATAATAGGTCTACTTTAAGACTTAAGTGATGGGGGGGGGGTTTGTTTGAGCTCTGGTTGCAATTGACTTCTATTGAAAAATCATTACCCTCTGTCTATAACTGCTTGTCTTGTCATTTTGATCTTAGAAACTTTGTTTTAATCTGCTCTACATGACCTTGGTGCTTTTATTTAGGTGTTTTGTCTATAAATCCATATATGAACAACAATAACAGACTAAGGCACCATCTTTCCCTGAGGTCACTCCAGCTAGCATTAGCGACAGATTTGATTGACAGGTATCATGCCTCGTTGCTAAGCACCCCTTGCCAAACCAGCAGTGCAGGTGTGTAAGTAAGAGTACATTCAAGAACCTCACTCCTGATTGGCTCGCTGGTTGCGAACCCGGATTTCCAAATATGGTTGCAGATTAGTCGCTCTAACCTTGATTGACTTCAATTGGTTGAATGGCCAAATGAAGATGGCAAATTCAAAAAGTTTACATTGACCTTGTGGTAAGGTTGCCACATTGATCATTAATTGCTATCAACATTACCTGGTGTTGTGTCCATGAGCAAAACATTTCAAGCCATCAAGTAGCTCTATATGAATGTGTATACGTCATGTACTATGTGTTTGTATTTGATTGTAGTTGCACAATGGCAACCACCAGAGCTTTGCTCCAGCAAATGAATAGCCATTACCAAATAAATGAATGCACTATGCTTAAAATGACCAATTGTTCTCATATGTTAATAAAAATAGGCAATACGCTATGCTAATAGTTATGGTTGTTGGTTACTAATGTAATATTTTGTGCTTTTTTAAACTGTTACATTTATTTTACAACAAAACATCACCTAAACACACGTGACAGCATTCCATCAAAAGGCATTTTTTTAGCACAGACCATAAAATTCATACTTACTTTGGCCCTAAAAGCAGTACAGCTAAATGACGTTCTTTCAGGTTCTTTCAGATATGGCACTCAATGGCAAAGCCCAGTAGTGCACCAAATACATCACAATGGCAGGCCTATTCACAACAGGTCCGTTGGCTAGTCGCCGGTTGTTGTACTAGCATGGTGCGCTATTCCTCTGGGCCTACCTGATCCGTCACACGCTCTTCCATCTAACAGCCTCTCGCTCTAATAACTGCTAGCCCCATCACGGAGAAAGCCTGCCTGCCCCGCCGCGTGACTGATCAATGTGGACAGGTAGTTTCAAGGCCGCTGCTCATATCGTACAGATCAAGGAGAGCAAGGCACACTTTCCGGAGGGGCTCAGCTGTATCTGCTTGAGCTACATTATATAATAAACTTTATTTGTGTAGCACTTCCAAACCTAGTTACAAACTGCTTCACGGACAATAAAGCCCCCATTGGTATAGAATGTAAAAAGAAAGGAAGAAAACATGGATGCATGTGCTTTCCGTTTAATGGAAATCCAATTCTGTTGATCCAACCACAGCACTTTGAACAACCGTAAAAGCAAGTGTTTTCACTGTGATTTAAGCTCAGAGACGTTGTTTGTTAGCGCTGAAACTTACAACTTAGCACACTGGAGGCTTATAACAAAGAAGTATTAGTTTTTTTAACTCTGGATGTAAGGGAAATAGACTGGTGGATCACACAGCTTTTAATTTTGATTTTTACACAAAGACTAAACACTCAAATCTCTTTTTCAGGGGCCTGGCCTGGAGATTCTACTAAGTAATGGAAACAGAACTAGGCCGGGTGGAAACCAAGTAGTAGAGTGGATTAGAGCTGAGTGGGGGATAGGGGTTAGTGGGTTAGGGAGTAGGGCTGAGTGGGTCAGTGGAAATGTGGATTAATGCTGAGTAGCTACTATTCACAACTCACATCAAGAAGGTCTGGGGTTTGACTCCTGGATCGCCTGGGCCTTTCTATTCCAATGTTTCTCCTATTGGCTGATCAGTTTCCTCTGCATTCCCCCCCCCGTCCACCCAAAACATACACAGAATAGACAGTAGATAAAATCCACCAGCTAAGGTAGTCCTGAACAAACCTAGCTCAAGATCTGGAGAAGGGTCCCAGGACGTGGCACTGTGGCGCCCACTGCTCCTGGCAGGTTGTCCCAGCAGCACTGAAGTATGGGTCAAATGCAGAGGACAAATTTCCCTATGGGGACCTAACCTTAACATGGAGCTGTCCTGCCAGATATTCATAGATGTGTATTATTCCCACAATTAATATTGTCAAAGGAAAATGTGATCAACCTAAGTGTACATGGCAACCTTTGTTCCAGATGCATTTGCAAGTTAGCTTTACATTGTTGTAGCATTGCCATTATTGCTGTACAAGATTGTTTTTGGTTTTTTTTTTGTTTTTTTATTTTATGCTATGGAACTACTGCTGAACATATTGTATGTAAAAAGTGAGGTTTTCATTCAGCTCACTAACTTTGGAATTAAAAATACATGGACCACAGAACTCCATTAGCAGTAGCCTACTTTTTCCAGCTAAGGTGTGGATAGTTCGCAGTAAGTCACATGAGCCCTATAGCTATACTTTTTAGTAATACAATTTTCCTGCTAACACGCTTCCACATTCCCACCTTCTTCACTGTGAAAATCATGAGCACCCCAGCCGCCCCAGCTGCCAACTTCAATACCAATCTTCACAGCAGCTCTTCATATGGAAAGGCACAGGCAGAAAATACTCTCCATGGTCCGAGCACAGTTTCCATGGAGACCGTAGCCTTCTCCCTCCTAAAGCAGCGTATAAAACACAAAGCCCAACATAAGACCATTTATAGAAATTGTTTCCTAATCGTATTATTTCTCATTTTGCGCCTAGAATGGATATTAGATTATAAGTGTGGTGGAGTGGGGATATAATATGGATTTTTGAATATGTCTGCAGTGGATAGTAAAATGTAATATGGCTGTAATTAGTAGTGAGTCAGATGGGACCTTAACATGCTGAGTGTTTGGAAATGTACATGTTGTAATTATCTTCTAATTACCTTCTATATGTGAAGAGATTGTATAATATAAGAGCTGGGGGTTACTTTCTACAGCCATATTTTTATTCATGAATGCCAACGTTCCTATATTGAGTTTAACTACAATATAATGATCTATTCCTCACCACATGCCTAGTGTTGTTTTGTTTCATTTATAGATGTAAGTAATCCATCTGTGTATCCAGCCCAGCCCATTACGCAGTGCATATTGAGCGAAGAAGAGAGGATTCTTATGGACAGTGTGATGCCACAACCATGTTATTGGGCTAGACCATAAAAACACAATTACAATAAAACTGCACAAAAACTGTTTTACCGAAGCAAACATACTCTTTACTTGACAAAGCCACAACACAGGGGCCAGGAAGTGGGTAAGGCGAGAAGCTGAAGAAGACAAAACCCTCTGTTTTTTAAAGCCTAGTGCCACCTGGTGACGAGTACTATGACCTGCAACAGACTTCACCCCTTCACATACAATTCAAAGTTATAAAACAGTAGATCTTTAAAATGATTCTTAACAAAGAATCAACACTCTGAAATGAATTAAATTACGTAGTTGATGTTTGTGGTCAGCAGAGGCTCAGGAGAGGTTGTCCAGTGTCTCTCCTAAGATTTATTCTTGGATAGATTTATCAATACATCTTGTTTAGAATGTGTTAACTGTTAATGTGGTGGTGTGTTTAATGGTCAGAGAACTTGCTGGGACATGATGTTTCAGTCTGCCCCAGAGCAACTGCGGTTAAGCTAGTAACTTAACACCTACTAAGTCTAAGTACAAAGTGAAATAACAAAGCTTTTTGAGTTTGGTAGACCTCACATTACCTCAAATCTTTCAAAAAAAAATTTTTTTCTTTTTCTATTTTTTTTACAGAAGTGTAACCTTAAGTATTACAAAAAAATGTTTATGTTTTTTTTTTTTTTTTTTTTAGACAACACAAAAGGATGCATTAACAGTGATGCAGTCTATAGTGCACTATATATCAGTTCATGGGTGGCTTTGTCCATCCCTTAAATCCATGCTGGTTTGCTGTCAATTCTATACAAAATAAATAAAAAATAACAACCCGTGAACCAAACGCCGCAACCTTGCCCCTTGTAAAAACGCTATTGGAACCAGCGTGTCTGCAGCCTATTAAAAACAGTAAGCAGCCATTCTCAACACACGGCCACCTGGGATTCTGAGTGTGGTATTAACTTGAGCTTTCCGCTGCTAGCCTTTTGGAGCGACACATGAATGAAAACAAAGCCTATAACTTTTTCCAAACCATTTCATCCTTTCTCTCCTCTTCTGAACTTTCTGTACGACGTGCCCTTTGGCGCATAAATCAGCTCTCTCTTCCCTCATGGTTGTGGATGAGATACGGATTCCACGCACCACTCCGGTAAAGCAAGCCTGACCCGTCTGCACCCGCGTAATCTCCCAGTCTTTTGATGACACTTTATCTACACCTCCCTTTTTTTTTCCACCGTTGAAACCTAAAACTGAACGGTTAGTCGCTTCATGCCTCCTGAATTTGCTGGTCTGTTGAATTTCAAAAGGAAGGAACCATCTTTGCACCCGAGACGCCCAAAGCAACCGGGTCAGTCAGCCCTCTATATCATGTCGAGATATGAAAAGGCTGTCAGGGGGGTAGGGGTCAGTGAAATAAACACCCGTTGACCGTTGGGACCCTTCTTCATCCATCATATAGGCCCAGGGACGCCGCACAAAGCTCTGAGAAAACAAGTACAGTATATCAGCTAATGGGATTAAACGGGCCATAAACAGAGGCCCACCTCCCGGGACTGGAGCTAATTATGAGGCCTGAAAGAGGACAGTAAACAGGAGCGGATGAGGTTAGTCGTGGATAGCCTGAAGAGGTATTGGGTTGGGTTTTATTAGCTCATTTTATGATGCTGATAATGATAAAGGTGGGTTTTAGTGTACGTTGTAGGGCCATGTGTCCATTTACTCTGTAAGCTAGCGAAATGTGATACAAATGTTTTAGCTATATCAATTTATGTTCGTTATTGTTGGATGAAATGAAACAAATCTTTTCATCTTCGGCAGAAAATTAAATATAGTCATTGCCATTATAGATATATTCTGGCTTTTCATAAAGTGGGACACCATAGTTTGTATTTCCTGATAAAACTTGGAATAACAAGTACCCCCTAGCCTAGTTGACATAATATTTTTCATCAGTGAGAAAAACTATATAGTAAAGTAGTTTGTTTAACTATGAAAACAATGGTGCTGTCAATAGGGACAGTTTATTGGTTCTCGGCAATATATGTGGTATCAGAGGATTTCCCCAGATATTGGTCCGATTTTGACAATTTAGCCAATATTCTGCACATTTTTTTTCTGAATGCCCCCAGTCTCTGTGTCGTCATGTGTTGCTCTCAGTTTGTCCTCAGTGCATCATATTTGTCTATTTGAACAGAATAGAAATAGTGAAAATATGAATGTTTATCCAAGATCAATACATTTTGTGGTTATTTTTAAAAAGGGAAACTGTAATGTGTAAACTTCACTAGAACTTAACATGAATTTGGTCTTGTTTGGTCTCGTTCCAAATTCAATTCAATTCAATTCAATGTCTCTTTATTGTCACATGTGCATATACATACAAGATGAATAGCACAGATGAAATTGCTGTCCTCTCCCACCTCAGCGCAAACATATTAAATGTGCCAAAAAATAAAATAAAAGAATAAATTAAAAATTTGCAAACAACAAAAAAGATGAAATGTGCAAACCACAAAAAGAAATGTGCAAACCCTTCAAGTAACATTAAGACATAAAAAAAAAACACAAAACATTCAAGTGTGAACAGCCAGAGATTGCGGATAAAAAGCTTTATATCGGTGTCAGCACATACTGGTTATCGACCACAACAGGACAAATAATAGATATCAATATTAGCTCAAGAAATTCATACCGGACCATCATTAATTGTTAAAATGGCTGAAATCTGGTGAAGATCTAGAATTTAAAAAGAGCTTCATGAATTAGGCTACGATCTACCTTTTGTCGAGTTGCTATTGTAATAGTTCTAAGCCTTCAAATGTGTCCAAATGCTGTGGTATGTGCTGTCAGCTAGTATTCCTGTGCGAGAAAAGGTCACTTCTCTGGTGGATGGTGTGCACCTGCTTGTATCTGTGGATGTTCCACTGTATGACATTAGACAAGCAGATGATGCCATTAGGCAGTTACAGGTTAGATCTGTGGAGAGTAAAGCTCACAGTAAGAATACATGTATTTCAAGGTATTTTTTTTTTTAGCAATTCATGGATTTTATGAATTCATTCCACCTCTTCAGTAGAAAGCTTTTGGCACTGCCCTGGCCGTAACCTCACACATTTTTACTCACCGGCCTTGACAATGGAGGCTGTGTTTAGTGTTTATGCAGCGGGGGAAAATGCCACTTCCACTACAATGTCCCAGCTAGTGCACTTACCGCCCCTGCTTTCTGGGGAGAGAACGGAGTCCTGCTGGGGGAGAGGAAAGGTTGTGCTAGCGCTTTACGATGCACTCTCCCCAGCCCACTGAACTGCAAAGTGTAAATCCACTCCCCCTGCTTTTTAATGTGTAATCTACATAGTGCTAATCCTTACAGCGCAGGATCGTGTTTGTGCAGAGAAATTGGATGAAGTGAAACCAATCTTTTTGTGTGAAGAAAATTGTAATTACATGAGCTGTGTTCATATTCGCAACCTTGACACAAAAGAGCAAAGAAAGTTAACAGAAATTTTCCTTTCTATTTTGAAATTTGGGTGGCTTGCTCAAAACTATATGCAAAAAAATACGTAAAAAAAAAAAAAAAAAAAAAAAAGTGTTTTTTATTGTTTTGTTTTTTTTCAAGACATAACATTTTTGACTCAAATAATTATTATATATTTATCTATGTCAGCCATTTTTCTATTTGTGCAAAAAAAAACAACAAAGAGAACAAAGTAAAGAGCAATGGGTGTGCATTTAGGGTAGGGGAAAAACAGACATTTTCCCAAATCTTGGAGTGCATTCAGCTAAAGAAACTAATGCACATCGCAAAAGATTTGTGAAGTTGTAGTGTTTGTTTTGTATCAAGCTTTTGTATATTATGAAAAATTAGCACGCAGAAGCATGGGTGACACAATCGCACAGCTAAGAGAGCGGATTCAAATAGTGCCCAGGAGAGATCGCTACATTACTCAAACATGCCAGGCCAATGTATAAAACCTCTTCAGGCATGTTTTTGAAGAAGGAACGTTATAATATGGTAGAAAGCTTCAAAAAGTCAATTTTTCATAATACCTTCTCTTTAACCTTTTAATGAAAGAACCACAGGAAACCTACACAGGCAAAACATGCAAACGCCACATAGAGAGACTCCAGTAGTCCGGGAATAGAACCACAGCCCCTCTTGCTTTGAGGCAGAAGAGCTAACCACTTTACCTAAATGTACTGTCTGCAAAGCTAAGTAGAATACATAAAGTGAGTAAAATTGTTTTCATTGCACTTTTTGATGATTATTTTTGATTTTGATTTGTATATTGTGATTTTAATATCTTTCATATCCTGTAAAAGCATTTTGAATTACTTTGTGTATGAGTTGTGCTATACAAATAAACTTGCATTGCCTTGCCAACACTAAACAACACACTGGCACAACAATGAAACACAGAACAGTAAAATCTCTTCTCCAACCTGCTCTTTGTGTTCGCTTTCTAATGTGTTTTATGGATTCATCGACAGAACCGAGTGTTAATCCCCAGCATTGCATCATGTTTGTACAGGGATATTTGATGAAGCAAATCCAATCTTTTGTGTCTTTCTGCAAAAAGAAGCAGAGGACGATCCTGCAAATCCAATTAGTGCTTTTTGACTGACTCGCACTACTGCATATTAATGGCACAAAGTAATTAGCAAAGAGAAAATAGCCAAGTGCTGTCACCGCAATTATCAACTGCTAACATGTTTTACATATGAAGAAATAGCTTTTAAGTCCTCAAGGATATGGCAAGATTACTTTATTGATAATCTTTTGCACTTCAATACTCCTCGTGCAATTAGTGGAGGATGTGGAAGGTCGTACACAGATATGCTATATAATACTTCACCTGTACAAACAGATGCGCCAAGCAATATAATAGATGCTTTTACCTAACAGTAATGTAATTAATATGGAAGAATAAGCTTTTACAGTCTATTCACTGGATAGATCATAGTTTAACATTATAGCAAACTCTTAAAAGGTATACTATATTCAATTACTGAAAGAGCATACAAGGAAAATGTATGGGCAGAACAGGAACAGTATGTAGCTTTTTAGGCTTAAACCCACTGGATTTTAGCTAGTGATGGGACTTTCGGCTCCTTTATGGGGATCCGAATCTTTTGAATCCATTCCTTTCAAAGAGCCCTTCAAAAGACTGGCCCTTTTATTTTTTATTTATAGGACAGAAGTCGATGTGAGAACTTGTTTTATCTACAAACTAAATCACAGAGAGAACTGACCAAGGCTCTGATCTGTTTAAAATGATTCAAGCTGAGAGTGGAAGTCTGTTTACCTTTTATAATTATGCAGAATTTAAATAAAAAGACATAAAAGAAAAAAAAAAAAGAAATCACTTGAAAAACTTTCTGTTTGCACAATTCCTAATATGTTTTTTATGCACAAATCTCTCACTTGTGTCACCCGCTCTGCTTCTGAACTGATTCTCACGTTGGTCCAGGGTTAATCAGTATAAAAATGCATAAAAAATTATAAAGAAATAGAACTGGTTCTTTTAAAAATTGAGATACGGTTCCAACTATTCACACTAAGGAACCGTGACTTGTCCATCAAAGTCACATCACCGATTTCAGCACTGAAACTCAAATGAGAGAGACTTATTTGAGGCTCATTCTGCCTTCTGATTGGATAATCTTCATTATAACAGAAACAACTTGGCCATCATGCCCAATGTTTCTGTAACTACGAATAAATCCACATTATAATTGTTACCAGTAAGAGCAATATTTGATTTGAACTTTTCTTCTTGTATGTGGGGGGCACCGTTATGTCATGTTTTTTGGAATTTAAAATCAATCGTTCAATCAACAATTACTTTTTACCAAGGCCCATAATTATGGTCCTGCTACCCAATTCTGGACCAGATTCTAATGCATCTGTAAGGTCTTCCAAAATCTGACTTTTAAATGGTGAAGGTGCTTTTAATCTTTCATTTTCTACATGTCTTTTTAGTTCCCTTTTAAAGGGACCAGTCTATTTTCAATTCAAATTACTGACACACAAGACACAAACTTCCTCCTAACCTCAAAAGCTAACAAGTCACAACATTCTAGCGTATACTCATGGTGTAAAACCGGACGACTGGTCAGAATTCTGTGGTGGAATGTGCTGTTAAACTCTCTCAGATTGCAGATTTGTTGACCTGGTTTATTGTGAGTATTGCAGTTGGTCTATCCACATGAAATAAAAACACATCTTCTCTGTCAGAAAAAAAAAAAAAAAAAACAACTTAAGTGAAATGATTATTTTCACAAAGCTTCAGAAAGTGGAGCGTTATGGACATGATTGTTGTCATTTGACAGAACTTAAAGCTATAAGATTAATATGGCAAGTTTTTGGAGCCAGTTGCAAACACCCAAAATGCCCAAATTATGACATCATCAAATTCTACAACATGAACACAAACAGTTGATACTTTGCAGTGACTTCATGGCAGGGGTGTTCTTCCTGTATGTCTGTGGTGGAAATTTGAGCAGCTACCATGGTGACACAATGCACAAATTAGCAATAATGACAAACAAAAAAAAAAAGTTTCTGATTGACTGAACCCCCCCAATAAAGAAAAAAAAATGATTAAATGGTTTGATTTTCAACAAAAAATGTGAGGGTGACTAGCTACCGGCTAATGTATAATGCTAGCTAACTCGTGGCTGTAATGTTATTTTAAGAGGGGCTTGTTTAATGGCACAAATCCGCTTACCATTTGTAGCTCCAGCTAAGTCAGTTTGTTATACTCAGATTGTGTCAAAATAAAAGGTCGATTAAAGTCCTACTTGAGCAACAGAGCGCCAGACAGAGCAGTGCCTTTAGTTAGCATCACACACACCAGGGAATGTTGGTGACATCAGCTACAAAGGTATCACTTCCAATTAGCCTTTAGCTAGCGCGCTTTAAGACAATCCTCCAGTTTAATCTCTTGAGAGTGGCCTCCCTCACCCTCCCTGTGTCATCAGCTAACAAAGACATAAGATACGCCAACATATTGAACCCACGCGTTTGTTTGACTCTTTATAGTTTCCTGCCTGGATGCATCTCTTCACATAAAGTCCCCTGCTCCTGTCAGTGATTTAGGGTTATTACTCCAGTCGCAACTGGCCTGCCGGGTGGGACAACTCTGGAATTAATGGGGCCACTAATAAGAAGATACACAAGGATGCATTGGTACATAATGGAGGCTAAAAGATGGAATGGCAAATATGGTGATCCAAGATGGATACAGAGAGAGAAATCAGAATTATGGGGCAGAATTATGGCAGTAGTTTTAAGGGCCCTGTACATGATTTTGTTCCATTTGTTTTGAGCAAAAATATCTCTTGCCCCAGTACAGATATAGTGTACAGCGTGGCCCAAAAGCCACAATTTGCAGCTCTTATAATTCTTAAGTTATACTCGCCAAAAATCTCGGAAGGTTTCAGTGTACCTACTGCAAAATTTTGGTATGTATACGGTTATAATTGTTCACTTACATTTGAACGTATCACTACTTCATTCCTCGGTGCTATATTTGCTCATATTAATCTCAGAAGGGTAGTTCTAAATGCTCTGAAAAAATAAAAGAAACATATTTAGAAACAAAAGAGTTATTACTTTTTTTTCAACTGTCGGTGACTTTTGGGCCACCCTGTATAAGCAGCTCTTGAGGTCAAAATAAGTCTGCTTTATACTGTCTGCATCTAATTAGAAACTGTTTTAAGACCTCGTGGACCACCACCAATCACTACATTCATTCTTAGACAAAGTGGGTGAAGTGTCTTGCCCAATGATTTAACAGTTTACTGATAATATATTAGTAGATGATGGTGAAAGCTGGATTATCTAAATAAGGATGTCATAATGTTAAATTGTTACAATGTGTTACAATTATAATGCAAATGAATGCAATTTCATAATTATTATCAATTATTAACCCCATGATAAAAAAAAATAAAATAAAACATTGTATTTGTAGTTTTCATTCATTCACATTGTCAAATAAATCAGCATTTCTCAACCATTTGGCAGCAATCAAAATTTCTAAATGATACAGTAAAGTTGTGACCTGGCAGGTTTTCTTCTTTTTTTAGAATACAGTGAATTAGAGTGAAAATTACTTGATTTAACTTCCCTAAGACTAAAATTCCCACTAACCTAAAAGCACTTTACACTTACAAGTTTGCACACCGTGAACATTTAAAGGTCCTACATTATGCAAAAATGGACTCTTAAAATGGAGCTTTAAGCCATGTTATAATGCTGTTAACCCATTAAATATATACCTGCAGTTGTGTTTTGTTTCATCCACACATTAGTCTAGTGATAAGTCTACATTCTCAAAGCTCAAAATGCTCTCTTCCACCTTATGATGTCATAAAATGGTAGTTTTCAAGTTAACTACTACCATTTACTGTTAGTTCAGCAGAGACTGCCAATTCCAGGGCTAAAATTATCCAAATGACTCTAGTGAAGGTGTATGGAGTTTAAAAACACAGTGGAGCACTTCCTGTATTACCACATGACATCACACTCAGCCTCGCAGCCTAAATATGCAGGGTTTGTGTGTTAAACATGTGTGAATGAAACAGAACATGACTCCAGGTGTGTGTTTGTGATGAGGAAACAACAATATAACACAAATCAGAAATAGAAAACAGCGTAATATGGGCCGTTTAAACCTAAAAGCTCGAGACTTGATGCATCATTGTTGGGCACAAATTTGCTTTCAACACAAAGATGGTTTTAAATGGCTGAATGTTTTGAACAGCAGAGTTGATTGTAAAAATTCTAGAAGTGTTTACACTGTGTGAAATTCCCAAAACAGCACTCCCCAAATACCTCAAAGCTCTTGCTAGTTTGTTTATCTCTTTAGTAATCAAATCCACCCTTGGTCCCATGTAACACAAACCACCACGTTCTCAGCACTAATAGCCTGCCAATCTTATGCATAACTATACAAACAAGTAGCTCCATATTAGCAATAGTGTCACGGGTAACAATATTAGCCTAGTTTAATCTGCGGTAGCGTGTGTCCAAAGCTGGATAAAAAAACATGGTTCCCCTGGTGAGATGCACAAAAACAACACAGAATACAACACATTTTTCTTCCGGAGCTGAAAAGAGTTGCCAGGGCCCACAAAGAGAATGTACAGTATGTTTTCATCTAGCCCACAACAGCCAGTAGATACATAGTCGAAATCTGACGGCGGATTTTCCCAGCCACAGGTGGCTTTTAGCAGAGAGGTCAGCCCAGATAGTGCTGATGGGAGCTGGCCCTCTGCCAAACACACACAAGAAAAATGAGGCAGCTCGGCGGCCCACTCCACAGCTCCAGCCTGGTGGTAAATTTCACACCGGGCTCTCCCTTCAGCCTGTTTACCTGCAGAGCCTGATTGAAAGAGATTCCATGCTGTGTGCGGGCTGCTATGGAGGTCAGAGAAATATGGCTGGTGGGTTTGTTCAGTGTTGGTATCTCAGAAACATCATCGGTCATTTTGATGTATTTTAGTTTTGGTTATAGCGGGGGGAAAAAAAAAAAACTCATTCAACAAGTTTAATTGACTTATTTTGCAGGTGATGGAGGACAGGCGGCAACTTTATTTAATTCTCAACTTTTTTTTTTAATTCCAAAAGGTAACCCCAAACATTTTGAACATTATCATTTTGTATTATGGGCTGGAGGGGTGTAAATAAAGGGTCGTTCTTTACCCAAGGCCTGATTCAGGAAAAGGTGCCCTACAAAAGCCTGTAACCAGAATTTATCATTGAGAACAAGTATTGCAGCCCCAACAATATGGTTTGTACCTAGGGCCCAGAATTTTCTGCTACCCCCCTGAGGGATTGTTGTGAAAAACCTACCATATAATCTTGCAATCTGCAAATTAGCTCTGAGCTATCTCACCAATGGACATGGCTTTGGTTGCACTTAAAACAGCTTTTTGTTCTGCCCGTTAAATAAACAAAACAAAAAAATGTCATGAAGTCTCTTTCAGCTTCTACATGCATACCTCTATGTTGAATAATTCTGCCACTTGAATAATTCTATTGAAAAAAGATGCATTACTTACTTAATAGTAGTAGTTATTGTGCTGACATAGAAGACCTTGATTTTTATTTTATTTTCACAAGTCTGGCAATTACATTACAGAGATATTAACACTGCTTTATATCTATCTGAAAGGCAGTGTCCACAAGTGATCTGACCATAACTGAAGAAGCAGCTTGGATAAGCAGTGAAACGTCTTCACTCCTACAACTTTTTGTCCAGTTGATAGATTTGCATTTTTTCTTTTACTATGGATCATACCTGGATGACTAAGGGATTACACAGACAATAAAAGGACACATTAATTAATTTAATTGATAATTTATAATGGCAAGAAAGTATTATCTCACTATGGGTTACATTTACTAAGTGTACGCAAGCAAACTGGATAGTACATGTTAAAAATTGGTACCAATAGTTGCTATCCATCCATCTTCTTCCGCTTATCCAGAACGGGGTCGTGGGGGCAGCAGTCTAAGCAGGGGCTCCCAGACTTCCCTCACCCCAGACACGTCCCCAAGGCCGATAATTGCATCTTTCATAAATGCAATATGGTCCTGTCTCATGTAAACTCCAGCAAGTTCGATCTCAAATTCAAAGTCATATTAGTAATTATGACACAACATATGTATTGATTTAATTTGATTTTAACCATGCAACCTAAATCTGCTACGATCGTGTACTTCACACCTCTATAAGCAACGCACCAGATATGAGCACTTAACAGAACAACACAAACTGTAGCATCAGCAGGCGTAACGCTAGGGCTGTTGATGTGCTTGGAACAAAAGCACCACGGGTGCAGCTTGTGTACTTGTGTAAAAAAGAATATAGGAGTGAACGTTATGAAGAGGTTTTGAAGCCATGTTGTCATTACCATCTGTTTTACAAAGACGCCTACCTGAGAGCTGTGAAAGTATATAAGTGGTCGTATGGGATAAAGGATTCTCTTTGATGAGCTGAATGCCTGAAACAACTCAAGGATTTTTGATTTATATATTTGCAATACTTTGTACTTTGAAGAGATGAAGGACTACAAGCCACAGAAGTAGCCCGGTCTGTGTGCTGGTCTCTCAATGGCTGATCGACGAGGTACATCTCTGACATATTGGTCCCAATCGAACCATCTTGCACTCTGACGACTTCAGGGGCTGGCCTCCTGCTGGTGCCCAGAATTAGGACTACAAGGCAAGAAAGTTTATTTATACAGCACAATTTGTACACAAGTCATTCAAAGTGCTTTACAGAATAAGAAACATATTTAAATTACAATACAACAAATGAAAACATAAATACTCATCATAAAATGAACATTAAAAGAGAAGAGTGCAGAATAAAAACCTTTTAGTCATATGCACAGCTAAACAGAACAGTTTTGAGCCTGGATTCAAACATTGTCAAAGTAGAGGCCTGTCTCACATCTTCAGGAAGACTGTTCCGGGTTTTAACCGCATAAAACTGAAACACTGATTCCCCCATGTCCTGACTCTGGGCACCAGCAGGAGGCCGGTCCCTGAAGTCCTCAGAGTGTGAGATGGTTCATATGGCACTAACATGTGGGTGATGTACTTTTGGTGCTAGGCCACGAGAGACTTGTACACAAGCAGATCTGCTTTAGAGTCTATTCTTTGAGCCACAAGAAGCCAGGACTGTGGCAGCAGCATTATGGACGTACTGCAGCTGTCTTAACGCTTGTTTGGAGAGGCCAGTGAGCAGGCCGTTACAGTACAGTCTACTGGAGACAAATGCATGGGCTAACTGCATTTCATGTTTTCCAGATAAAATCTTGAACTGTCATCCAGTGATACTTTTATTGTGACAATGTAGAAATATAGGCCAGAGAAAGGATTTATCTGGATATATGTGAACAATCTCTCACTGAAAACAATCGGGAACAGGCGGAAATATTTGAAGCTGATTAGCTGACAACAAGAAATCAAACTTTAGTCAAATCCATCTGAAAGACAAAAACATCTTTCCCTTTCACAATTACACAAAGCACTTCCATCTGTACATGTTTCACATACAAAAATAGTCTGTATGTCTGCTAAAATAGGCTTAAGTACATCCTTTTGTGCGTGTTTTGGTTTGTTTTGGGCACTTCACCTTAGGCTCCGCCCAAATCTCACAATGCTGCCTTCTAATTGATCTGAACCACTGGTGGCTCAGGCCCAACTGCATCAGCGGTAGTCTGGCCAGATGGATTTTCTTTTGTTATACTGCAAGAATTCATCTTGCTGGCCAGGTTACTAACAACAATGTTAAATATATGAGTAAATATCTGATTAAAAGGCCCATATTACACCATTTTTGGATATATGTTGTAGTTTCCTCATCGGTTAACTTGTGTTTACTTTTGTTTTGTTTCATTGGCATGTTTAACAGGAGTTGAAACTGCAAACACTCTCTTCCATCTTGTGATGTTGTGTGGTAAAAGGAAGCTGTTAACTTGAACACAATCGCTTCATCATATTGCAAAGTAGAGCAGAGCATTTTGAGATTTGGACATGTAGACAGTAATAATAATAAAGGATTACTCAAACATGTGTGAGTGAAATAAAACACAAACTCCAGGTTTTTGATGACGTAACAACACTATAAGATGACTTAAAGCTCACAAGAGTCACTTTTGCATAATATAGGACCTTTAATGTTGCTTCTGGTATCTTTAAAGTTTCATGATTCAAACCTCTGCACTGGTCTTGACTGGTGACTGGCACTGATGTGTTATATTTGGCTCAACATCTGGATACCAAACAACTTCCTGCACTAAAAGCAACACACCAAACTACCATCAGTGTGGAATTATAGGTACAATTACATGCAAAAGGCAATTGAAACGCCAGACCATATTGAATATATTTCTCCCATAGTGCTAGCGTCAGGCTCATGCATACAAAGAAGCATGCGCCTATGTCCACGCTGTATTAGCATTTCCATCCACCATGCACAAACACATAAAGTGGCGGAATAGGGTTCAGCCAGAATAAATATCCGAGAGGTTTTAAGAATTTACGGGCCATGACTAGCCTCGCTCTGAGCCATTACTAGTCCAAATTACACATCAGCCACATGTATTAAAAGCACTGGGGGGGGACTGGGCCAGGGCAGAATGAATGCATATCAAACCCGCACAATATATTCAGCGGCTGATTTCACATTCTCCCTCTCAGCTGTTTGGTGTAATGCGCTTTCATAACACTAAAGACTGGAGCAGACAGTGCGTTACGCAGCCCAAAGCCTTTTGTTGTGGGAGAACCCAGAATCTTTGAAGTGGTAAGTCGGATAATGCTTCCTGTTGGACTGTGGCTTGGGAGCTTGTTTTAATTGCTCCCAGAGAAAGAGGTGAGCGGCTAAATAGTAACAGATTGTATGTAAAAGGGATTACAATAAGCTCAATACAAAATATTGGCAGCTGCAGCTGGTTACAGAAAGATTCTTTGTCTTTTGGTAGAGATAGGGACTTGTGGAATGTACAGCAAAAGCCTGTGGAATTTATGGCAAGTGTTGTTATCCAAGTAGCTCGTAGGAATATTGTGTTATGTGTTTCTTTGAAATCCTGCCGGATTTTCATGTTATGGAAATAAATAACTCAGTCACTGATCACCAAATTAATGATGATTTTCAAAGTATAATAATCCCTGGCATTTGCACTTTTTAAAAGCTTCAGAAGCTGTCTTAGTGCCACATCACAGCAGCTGGAGTAAATGACAGAAGCAAACATGCCAGTGTGCCAGCCCCTCCAAGGTTTGAACTGCAAACCTTCTGGTTGTGTGGTATGTGCGCTAACCATTGAGCCACTTTCCCCCAAATCACATGAATCTACATATCACATCTATAGGCGAGATATTGGTTAGGATTGCCTTAACAGACTCTTAGCCTTGTACTTGAAAAAGCACCTTATTACATATCTGTATGCAATGCATATATGTACGCACTTTATACTGTATATATGCAGTAATGATTCCCAGTAGTTTTTTTATATAACCATCAAATTTATACAGGGTGGCCCAAAAGTCACTGACACTTTTAAATCTTCAAATAGCTCCTATAATTCTTAAGTTATACTCACCAAATTTTAGCAGTATGTAAACTGAACCTTCCGAGATTTTTGGCAATATATACAGTTTTAATTATTCATTCACACTTGAATTTATCACTACTTAAACTAGGGGAAGTAAAAATGACCTAATTTTTAAAAATAATGTTTTTTAAGTGTCCACCATTTTCAGTTTTGCACTGAATAGCCTGATCCAAGACACTTTTGCATAACATTTGAAAGCATTTCCGGGCTTATGGCTCTTATTTGATCCCGCGATATTACATTTTAAGTTTGTTTATTGTCTGATGTTTATTCACAAACACCTTTTTCTTTAAGATAGCCCCACAGGAAGAAATCAGGACTAGTCAGGTCACGGGAGATCACATACTGCCCCCTGTCTTTGAAAATGAGTTATTATTCCTTTAATAGCATTTACGCTTGGGGCATCTATGGTATTAAAATGTTGACGGTAACACCATTGGGTTTGTGAATTTGACCCATGTGACTCAAAGTACCACTGCACAATGAGGGTTCATTCCTCGGTGCTATATTTGCTCATATTAATGTCGGGAGGGTAGTTCTAAATGCTCTGAAAAAAAAAAAAAAAAAGACAAATATTTAAAAACAAAAGATTTATGAATTTTTTTCAACTGTCAGTGACTTTTGGGCCACCCTGTAGTAAGATGTGTACTTCCTCATTCGTCCAGGAGTGATCCAAGGTAGAAAAGGTTTCCGAGGTAGTCAATTGGACGCTGTTTTTGAAATCAAGAGGTTCCATTTTCAATTCTGAAAATGACTTCTGGATAGAAGTTGAAACATCTTCAGTTCAAAAAAACTGTTTCCAGATGACTACTGCCACAAATAATCATAGTTGGTGGTTACTTTCTTGGATGAAACCACACAATAACCCATAGTTGAGGGGGTCTACCACTCACGCCAGCTTATAAAAGACCGACCATTAAATCCTATTCTTTTGTGTGTTTTACTGACTCTATTACCTAATGCACCAGTCTAAAAATGAACACGCAAGTCTTTGTATGGAATGGATTTGAAATATCCAACACAAACATTTCATTACCAAACTGTTCAAAATGATTTTCTGTTTCAAAGCCGACCTCTAATTGCTGGTCAGCTTCAACGCCAGAATCCCTGCGTGACAGAATCTATTAAACCCAGTGAAAGAGGTTGCATATTAAGCAGTATTGTTGCAAGAATAACTCATGTTTAAGACAACAATCGGCATCCCTTTATTTGGCCTCTCCGTGCTGCTCTGTGCAATTGAAACATTGACACCGAGTCGATATTGTGAGCGGTGGTGACTGTTTAAAAAGCTTTTATGGAAACGCGCAGAATGGCAGGCATAAAATCAATACGAGCACACCGCCACTCACCACGGGGAGTCATTTGGACATCACAGGCAAATTCCCTCGCATACATCAAGCAGCGTGCGCGCCAACACAAATGGACCTAAATCCTGTTTTCCAAATGCCGCACCGGACAAAGGGACGACTTATTGGCGTCGAGTTGCACGAATTTAGTCCCACAGTAGGGCAGAGGGTAGATCAAATGCAGTCTTGTCCTAATCAGTCGTTTATCCTGCTAGCTTAATGACCTGTGTAACATGCCATTACCAGTTGGAATATGGATGATAGGGTGTGTTTCATTTTATTTTTCAGATAGGAAATTAGTGGTGCAGATACTATGGATTACAGCAGGGGCTCATGGTTAGGTTTCAAGTGATGCTAATTCAGTTATTTACTATTAGCATACAAGTAAAGCGATGCTACGTTTGGAAATAAGGGTAGGCACAATAGGCTTTAGCTTCCACCTAAACCTGCTCATTGACATACTTTATTGTTTGATTTGATTGAAGCTCTACATACTGAATTTGGGGCGCCAGTGTATGCAGTTTTTGCCCGTCCTTGAAATATAACATTTGTGGGAAGCAAAGTAACCTGCAGATTTTTTTCCCATTTTAGTGCAGATTTTTTTTTAGACTTAGATAACCATGAAATCTTGTGCGAAAAGTATCAAATGTTTAACAAACAAGTGAGATATTCAGGCTGTCTATCAAATGTTAAAAAATACATTTACATACAGTGTTCTGACAGATAGCGATGGTCAACCTACTTTTTCATAGAGTGAACAGCGATGGGTTTTTAAATTCATCACAGTTATGAAAACGAAGGGCTGAGTGAAAGAGTGCACCTAAAGGTTTCAAAGTAGCGGCTGAAGTCTGCATGTGAATTATACAGTATCTCCCATAATTTGGTACAGAAAGAAAGGTTACTTGAACAGTTTCTCTTTTTTGTAATTCAATGGGATTCTGTAACAAATTATCTTTTTGATTTTAAACTGCTATGTAATTCTGATATATATAGTATATTCTGATATGTATTTTAAAGACTGTGTTTTCATCATGGACATCCTACAGAATCTAACGTCTGTACTCTGCAGTGAGTTTTATGCATTGTGCAGATAATAAATCAATGAAAATGAATTAAATAAAACATTGTGTTTCTGTTAGTTTTGTTTGAATAGTACTTTGTGATCTTTCAATAGTGCTCCATTTCATGTGAGTATAGTTCTCAATTTATGTGATTTCTTTTTCAGTATGAATACTTGCTCATATTAGTATTTTGATACTACTAAGTATCAATGTTTTTGACAACGGTAACTTGTACACATTAGTAAATGTAAAATGAGTGCTTACCTAAGCTCACTGAGAGTGGATATATAAATACAGTGTATAATAAACTTGGAGGGTACCAGCTAATGCTGTTTCAAACACCCAATAAACAGGGGAACTATAGTCATTAAAAGAAATAGCACCTAGGATGTAACTGCAGTTCTAGTAACACCTTTGTTTCATTAATGATTCAGAAATGCTAAAGGAGCATTCTGTAATTTTTCTGGTGGAAAGTCTGCCACCCGCTGTCTCCATAGAAATGTTATTGCTTCAACCTGGACTATTTCACAGTATGGCATTGACTTTTTTGAGCTTTCTACCATGTTATAATGTTATTTCCTCATTAAAAACATACTTGAAGAGGTTTTGTCAGGTTATGTTCATGCATACATGTTTGCGTAATCTAGCAATCTTCTTCGGGCACTATTTGAATCCTCCTTAGTGGTAGTAGTCACCCATTTTAAAAATAAATAAAAAAAAAACTTATACACAACAATATGTGCACAACCAGAAATGTGATCATGTGACTCTGAAGGGGGCGAGACTATTTAAGCCATGACGATGGGCATGGACATAGTCTATAACACAATATTCAATGCAATACAAGTTTACATCTCCAGTCTGACATGATTGTTACTAGCACTCAGGCTCTAACCATTTGTCTTCTGCTGCTGGTGCATGTTTAGCTGCATCTTGTTAGTGCTACTCTAAACCATGTGAGTGAGGACCTCCAATGTGCCCGATGTTAATTGGATAATCAATCTTTTTGCCATATTTTAGTGGTTTAAGGCCTTGGCTCCGAGTGCTTCATCAATGTCAACCCCAAGCCCGCGTCAGCAGCGGCCCGTCCCCATTTCCTCCGTCAGCGCGCAGCAAAGTTCATCCACGATTTATCTCTTCGGGTTCTACAAGAAAAAAAGCAGATGATTTATACATCTTTACACGACAGTTTCAACGGGGGAGGACGCTCCACATGTGATACCCGCGACCTCTGACCCTCCCGTCGAGCTTTTACGGGTTATCTTGTCGACCATAAGCCCCGCCCCCTAGCTAATGGCACATGTTTATAGAAGACCTCCACTTCCCCCCCACTTAGCTGTCCTGATGGAATTCAGGTGGCAGCGGCAACAACATATGGAAAGCCCATTAGAGAGTGCATTAGACATGACCTTTTTAAGCTCTACATGTGCTACATTCCATCATTTGGGACATTTACCTGCAGTGTCCCTGTCCCCTTGTTTGGGGCCAGTCACAATGGATTAAGACCTCTATTGATCTAGTAATGGGGAGAACTTTCAAAATAAGGGCAGATGAGAGGAGCATATTTTTTTCCACATGTAGTATTTTGGGTCTAAATATGTGTTAAGTGTTTGGCTACATGGAACACATGTTTTACTTGATAACTATAGTACCATTACATTTCAGAGTAAAGTGCTAATAAAGTTTCACATTAAAAGAAAGGTAACAGCAACAACCATGTTATATAAATGTTTAATTATTCGCAACTAAAATGCACCCAACACTTACAAGTTATACTGTTCATTTACACATTAAAAGGTCTAGTAATTTCATTTCTCATTCATCGTGGAATTTTGCAAACCAAATTAGCAATTTTAAAGCACAGCAATAAATCATTTTCATTGCGCTTTGTAATCAAAGTGCAATGTTAAAAATAAACAGTCATTTAGGAGAATATAAATCCTTTTTTTTCCCTAGGATTGTGGAGATTTTTCTTGAAAATTCCCACAGATTTTTATTCACAGTTTTTCTATGCAAAACAAAGCC
>JAIEZT010001368.1:7193201-7246347 GCA_019594935.1 Periophthalmus modestus | reverse complement strand
TTTTATTCGTGCTTACATCCCTCAATGGGACACATTCAATCATTTAGATATGGGCTTGTTAACGTAGTTGTTAGAAGATATACAGCTACAAGATACTTATTATAAGGATAATATGGCGCCAATTCACCCTGAGATGAGAAGCTTCGAGGGCCCCACCGAAAAATTGCGTCACTGAGGGAGCGGATTTAGGCACCCGGGCCCCAGTTTGGCGTGCCTGATTCTAAAAGACTTGATCACAAAAATGATGCAAGCCAGTGCACTTGTCATTCAATGTGAATTTGACTGTCAAAATCGGAGTCAGGGTATGTATAAGATTTGGGTTGCCCCGAGACCAAACACAACTCAAACCCGTTATAAAGAAACACAAGACTTAGGTGATTCCAAACGTTCACATAATGAAAACCCCAGCACTGCAGTCCCCCCCACCAGCATTATCAGAGACTAGTGCAGAACTCTCCGCTCAATAACGTGAGATCCAGGATAGTTCTGCCAGTTTTACATGAGGGTCACTGAGCACCCATTGTTCAGAGGTCTGAGTGTATCGTTTCTAACAAGACCACAGTCTACATACCCTCCCCATTTACACATCATTTTGCTACAGTTTTTACTTCAACTGGCATTGGATGCAAACAACACAGGAGGACAACTATTTATATAACCAACTTCAATAATCCATCGCTGACAAACTATTACTTTGGCCCCAATCAAGTTCATGCAGAATCAGCGACTAGAACTCATCAGAACCATAGGATGCTACCATTAAAACATGAATTATGCACTGCAGATTTTCCTTTCTCTGATATGAACATATACCACCGCTGTTGCTTTGCACAAAGTCCAGACTGCGAGCTCGCCTGGCGCCACTCACCGTCTGGGTCCATGTAGTAGAGAGTTGAGTTTTGGGCACAGCAGCTGCTCCGGGTCTTACCGCGTCTATAAACACTTACTCTTGTGGCAACCATTGGGTCGTGCTAGGTTTATATCCTCGCCCAACTGTGAATATGTTAAGCGTCAGTGCTGGCTGCCTGGAAAAATTTTCATGGAAGACAACATAAAAGTACCTCTTCTCTTTCAAGAATGCCTTTAATTTTGCCTGCATGGCTGGAGAAATATGATGAAGAGGAGAGCCGACAGGGACGGGCCTGGGGCACACCAAAATCTCCTAAGAAGTTGGGGGTGCGAAGCTGCATCTAATAGACAGATTTGATGTCTGTACAAAACCTCATAGCATAGGAAGCAAGCAGGAGAAACAAACTGCCATGGAATATTATGTCAAAAAGTAAACACATTCGTCATAAGGAATATAGGATAACATAAATTCAACAATAACAGCAGAGCGTAAAATTGTAAGCTCGTGACTCCATCTAGTGGTTGCACACTCAGACCAAGAACTATGAATCCAATGAAAAATGACATATGATATTTGTAGCTCACATTACAAATAATAATACACTAATTGTGGACTAATCTATACAATGCCCTTTGTGCAGAAAGTGCATGAAAGCTTTTACAATTTCAATGGAGTAGTATTATTTCATCCATTCTACAAAGAAATGCGGGTGGTGGTAATCTACTGTTGTAACCAACGGCAGCCCTGGGGGTGGCACTGATGGAAATGAGTCTGCCAAATCTCTGTGCCAACAAGACCAATAACTCATTCACATATCACATTCATACTTGGGCCAAGGTTGGTATTTGATGAATGTCACAACTGTACACCACACATAACGTACAGTTTTGCACTAGAGCCATTGCTGCCAACCACCTGGTTTTCCCGACTGTGTGTCTCCAAGCACTGACAGACCCCTGCCGCCCGCTTAGACTGCCAAAATCTGAAGAAATTCTGCCTTATTGACAAAAGCATATATAATAAAAAAGAAAAATAAAGAATATCGCGGATTATAGCAAATGTCTAAATAAATGTACAAATATACGATTTGCATATGAACGCAGTAGAATAAAGTAAAATACAGTAAATATATTTGTGGCTTTACACACAAGAAGCGGAGTGCATGTAATAACAAATAGATGAAAAAATGATCACATTTTATAGCAACAGCGATCCTAAACATGGACCCATTTTTTATTCTTCAAGCTTTATTCCTGAACAATACATTATAGATCACGCGGAAACTGATGTGTGCCCCAACAATCAATCTGCCCTCCACAGATGTACTGCCAGTGGGGCTACAGATTTTACTCATACTCACATGAAGTTCATACTGCCTTTGCTGATTTGAAAATGGAGTGGGGTGGGTTCCACCCCAGGGATTACATAAATTTAATCCGAGTCTGATATTAGCTGATTAAAGCCGTTTTTGTAACAGTAGACTTTGCTGTGATGAATGTGTAGAGTTCTAATTCCCCTGCAACTCTCCTTCGGCTTTTTGTGGTGGTTAAACAAAAAAATGATGATGTATGTAGCAGTCTAAACTTACAGTGTCTTTTTAAAGCACACAACCGTTATGGAGGCCGTTTTTCCGAGATGATACAAGGTGTGATGTCGTCCAAATCTAATGCTAGACCGCGGCTATATGGTAACAACTGTAACTGCTGGTTTCTAATGCAGATGAGGAGAGCCCTCACGTTAGTCTCTACATTAGGTTGCCAGGTTTGTGCTGAAATCCAGCTGGTTTAAACCTAAAATTACTCTTTCTGGTGTAAACCTCCTTGCTAAAAGCTCTCAGGTTTAAAAGGTAGATGAAAGATACTGTAGCCCTTGAAAGTTGCTGATACTGATGTTAATTTTTAAAACTGCAAAAAGAGGCGTAGGTAGTGAGATTTAGTCTTTTACCCCCAACGGCACCAACCTGTTTTAGCTCTCATCTGAAGCCGGGTACACATAGCCTTATTAACCACGTTTCGAGGGTGCATGCACAAACTTTGCGTCTTTGCCGACTCTTTCTGCTGGGTTTTACGACGATATATAAAGGTGTTTGGCAGTCCGATCTCTTTTTCATTCTTATTTGAATGCCTTTACTAACAACAATGCTTCCTGGAGCCCCCTGAACGAACTTTCCTCTACTGCAATGAAAAGCGCGTAAAATACTTGACCTGTGACTGTGTGTTTTTACTGGGTCTTGATCTGTAACATGAAAAAACGAACTATTTTCATAGTTTTAGCGTTTGTACAACTCCCAAGTTTCTTCATGGTCCATTCTACGCCTGCAGCAAATTATTCACCGCAATCGAGTTCATAAGCATGTTTCACAACTGTTCAGAAGCCCAGAGCCGAGTGTTCACTTCTCACCACAGTAACGGTAACCAACCAACTTGCATGCTTACTTCTGGTGTTTGCAGACAATAAAAACCCGCTTGAGTTTTGTTGTTTTGTAATTAGATCCCGCAAGCCCCCCGTGGTCTCATTTTGATCGTAAGAGCTTCCTTTTATTTATATGTATCTGAGGCAAAACCCAATGTTACTTTATTAACATACAAAAAAAGAAGATACAATTGGACAGCCCGCCTCATCCCTAGTCAACCCCAACCCAACCGCAATACCAACTATGATCCAAAAATCTGAATGTCAAAGGGTAAACCTGAGTTCAAGGGCTTTGTATGGCACTGTAACTGACAGCTTTGTGAGGCTAACTATGTGACCCCATTCCAGCTGATACAAGGACCCAACACCAGCACCGTGAAATCATAACCCCACAGCGCTTGTACGGGGGTCCACCGGAGGTCCATTTGGTTCTCCGCACACACTAACGCCGCAGATCCCTTTGTGAGCCAGGCGCCCTGTAAATCCCTCACCATAGAGTCGGGGACGGGAACCAGCGCTCTCTGATGGGGGTGGTTTCGGGCAGTCCCATAGCTTCCACCCTAGGAGCTGCCCCGCTGGGACGGTCTATGGCAGGGGATATCCAAAGGCGGCTGCTAGCTTGGTTGCTGAAAAGGGTTTAGGCAAAATGCGGCCCAAGCCCTGGGACCAGCGGGGAGGGACTGCTGTGTGTGCCCCTCTGTGCAGCCCTTAGGGAATAGTTCACATACCGGTGCTAAGTGCTTTGCCCATGGGCCTGACAGGGTGAGTAGGAACAACACCATATTGTTAAATTGCGCTTTCCACACGAAAGCGTCCGTGCGCTAATGAGGTTTTTAATATATTTCTCTTGGGAACTGTTTAAAAACCGGTATGAGAAATATAAAAAACATCTTAGTGCCCTATGTAATTTTTCTGGTGTAGAATCTGCACCCACTGCTTCATGTTACTTGAAGACAAGCCCGGAATGTGTCATACAGCGTGGTATTAAACTTATCTAATCTCCAGGGAGAACAACCAGGCCTAGCTGCTGGACCGCTCTCACTGGCGAGGTGATCTCAGAGCAAGTGGAAAGGCATGTTTTCACGGCAAAATGAATGCAAAATAGCAATGTTATGCAAAAAAGGTTACATATAGTGCACCTATTGAATTCATATCCATTGTTCACTGTGTTCTCTGCTTGTCCCATACTTTTGTTACCAAATATCAGTAGCGCTGATGTAAGAACTCAGTTTGGCCCTCTACATGTAGTCCAAGTTTAAGGCCTTCTAAAGTGTAAACACAGCTTTAGTATCCCCAGACATGCTGCTAAGCATGACTTTTTCAAAAATGCTTCCACTCCCCATCTGTTGCCAAAAAGAGGGGGCAACAGTCACACTGTTCCCATCATTACTATTTTAGCAAAAAAAATCATTTACATTTCCAATTAAACTCTTGAAATAATTACACATTCCAGTCATTACCTATGGTAATGAGTCTTGACCCTTGGATTCACAATAAAATATGATTAAGAACATGGTGTTTGTGATTTTCCCACTTTTTCATATAATCACAGCAGCCCTCTGAGACTCTGGACAATTTGCTTCACGACAAGATGTAAATATTTGTATGATTATTAGAATCTCTGACCTCAGCAACTACTAACTACTCTCTGGTGTCAGCCAAAGTTATTGTGGTTTCAATGATCACCTTTTTGAGGTATCCAAAAGAATAGAATAAGAAAGAAGTTACACACTGTCCCCTTTATATCATTGTCCCTGTCGCCATAATAGTCGCGAAAAAATGTATAAAGTTGTGGTGAAGGGTTTTACAACCTTAAAGCATATATGGTAATTGTAAAAAAATAAAGCTGCGATTTCGCCCATTGCGGGTTATTTTTTAGAACATAACCCTGCGACAAATGAGGGAACACTGTATTTTTGTGAAGCCTAAAATTACACAGCAGTTGCCTCTTAGGGATTAACAAGATCATTGATTTATAAAACAGAAAGTTAGAAAATCAAATAGTGAAACAGACGTTGGTCAATAACAGACAAGCAGATTAATCACCAAGCAAAACAGACAAAAAAAAAACTGTCGGAAAAAGAGAAACCTCGAAGAGAACCACAGTGAAGGAGAGATCCACTCAATGGACAGGGTGCAGATGTGTCCAGGACTAATGTGCATCATTTGCAGATAAAGTTCAATTCTGTAGGGCCAGAGCCACTTTAAGAACACACATTATAGCCTGCTGTATAACATAATCTACAACACCTGTGGATAATTATGTTTGCACATTTTAAATCTCAACAGCAAATAACAGATATTTGTACCAAAATGACTACACAATGCTGCTGGATTCTTCATGTATCACCAATTAAGAAAATAAAATTGGAGGATGAAGTAAGTACAGACCAGTGGGCGTATGCTGGTGAAAACGGGAGTTGACTGGTAATGGCGTCATGAAAACTAAGCGATCAAAGATTGCTCAAACATGCATGAATCACACAAAGATTGCTAAATACACTAGAGAAAGTAAATGAGAAGTGGAAACAACTATAAAAGCTCTGAAAAGTCAATTCTGAATAATAGGTCTACTTTAAGACTTAAGTGAACCACCCGAAGTGGTTTGTTTGAGCTCTGGTTGCAATTGACTTCTATTGAAAAATCATTACCCTCTCTCTATAACTGCTACTGTCAGGCTTGTCATTTTGATCTTAGAAACTTTGTTTTAATCTGCTCTACATGACCTTGGTGCTTTGTCTATAAATCCATATATGAACAACAATAACAGACTAAGGCAACTAGGTCATCTTTCCCTGAGGTCACTCCAGCTAGCATTAGCGACAGATTTGATTGACAGTATCATGCCTCGTTGCTAAGCACCCTTGCCAAACCAGCAGTGCAGGTGTGTAAGTAAGAGTACATTCAAGAACCTCACTCCTGATTGGCTCGCTGGTTGCGAACCCGGATTTCCAAATATGGTTGCAGATTAGTCGCTCTAACCTTGATTGACTTCAATTGGTTGAATGGCCAAATGAAGATGGCAAATTCAAAAAGTTTACATTGACTTGTGGTAAGGTTGCCACATTGATCATTAATTGCTATCAACATTACCTGGTGTTGTGTCCATGAGCAAAACATTTCAAGCCATCAAGTAGCTCTATATGAATGTGTATACGTCATGTACTATGTGTTTGTATTTGATTGTAGGTTGCACCATGGCAACCACCAGAGCTTTGCTCCAGCAAATGAATAGCCATTACCAAATAATGAATGCACTATGCTTAAAATGACCAATTGTTCTCATATGTTAATAAAAATAGGCAATACGCTATGCTAATAGTTATGGTTGTTGGTTACTAATGTAATATTTTTGTGCTTTTTTAACTGTTACATTTTTTTACAACAAAAACAATCACCTAAACACCTGACAGCATTCCATCAAAAGGCATTTTTTTAGCACAGACCATAAAATTCATACTTACTTTGGCCCTAAAAAGCAGTACAGCTAAAATGACGTTCTTTCAGGTTCTTTCAGATATGGCACTCAATGGCAAAGCCCAGTAGTGCACCATACATCACAATGGCAGGCCTATTCACAACAGGTCCGTTGGCTAGTCGCCGGTGTACTAGCATGGTGCGCTATTCCTCTGGGCCTACCTGATCCGTCACACGCTCTTCCATCTAACAGCCCTCTCGCTCTAATAACTGCTAGCCCCATCACGGAGAAAGCCTGCCTGCCCCGCCGCGTGACTGATCAATGTGGACAGGTAGTTTCAAAGGCCGCTGCTCATATCGTACAGATCAAGGAGAGCAAGGCACACTTTCCGGAGGGCTCAGCTGTATCTGCTTGAGCTACATTATATAATAAATTTATTTGTGTAGCACTTCCAAAACCTGGTTACAAACTGCTTCACGGACAATAAAGCCCCCATTGGTATAGAATGTAAAAAGAAAGGAGAAAAACATGGATGCATGTGCTTTCCGGTTTAATGGAAATCCAATTCTGTTGATCCAACCACAGCACTTTGAACAACCGTAAAGCAAGTGTTTTCACTGTGATTTAAGCTCAGAGACGTTGTTTGTTAGCGCTGAAACTTACAACTTAGCACACTGGAGGCTTATAACAAAGAAGTATTAGTTTTTTTAACTCTGGATGTAAGGGAAATAGACTGGTGGATCACACAGCTTTAATTTTGATTTTTACACAAAGACTAAACACTCAAATCTCTTTTTCAGGGGCCTGGCCTGGAGATTCTACTAAGTAATGGAAACAGAACTAGACCGGGTGGAACCAAGTAGTAGAGTGGATTAGAGCTGAGTGGGGGATAGGGGTTAGTGGGTTAGGGAGTAGGGCTGAGTGGGTCAGTGGAAATGTGGATTAATGCTGAGTGGCTACTATTCACAACTCAAATCAAGAAGGTCTGGGGTTTGACTCCTGGATCGCCTGGGCCTTTCTATTCTAATGTTTCTCCTATTGGCTGGATCAGTTTCCTCTGCGTTTTCCACCCAAAACATACACAGAATAGACAGTAGATAAAATCCACCAGCTAAGGTAGTCCTGAACAAACCTAGCTCAAGATCTGGAGATGGGTTCCAGGGCGTGGCACTGTGGCGCCCACTGCTCCTGGCAGGTTGTCCCAGTAGCACTGAAGTATGGGTCAAATGCAGAGGACAAATTTCCCTATGGGGACCTAACCTTAACATGGAGCTGTCTTGCCAGATATTCATAGATGTGTATTATTCCCACAATTAATATTGTCAAAGGAAAATGTGATCAACCTAAGTGTACATGGCAACCTTTGTTCCAGATGCATTTGCAAGTTAGCTTTACATTGTTGTAGCATTGCCATTATTGCTGTGCAAGATTTTTTTATTTTTTTTATTTTATGCTATGGAACTACTGCTGAACATATTGTATGTAAAAAGTGAGGTTTTCATTCAGCTCACTAACTTTAGAATTAAAATACATGAACCACAGAACTCCATTAGCAGTAGCCTACTTTTTCCAGCTAAGGTGTGGATAGTTCGCAGTAAGTCACATGAGCCCTATAGCTATACTTTTTAGTAATACAATTTTCCTGCTAACACGCTTCCACATTCCCACCTTCTTCACTGTGAAAATCATGAGCACCCCCAGCCGCCCCAGCTGCCAACTTCAATACCAATCTTCACAGCAGCTCTTCATATGGAAAGGCACAGGCAGAAAATACTCTCCATGGTCCCGAGCACAGTTTCCATGGAGACCGTAGCCTTCTCCCTCCTAAAGCAGCGTATAAAATACACCAAAGCCAACAATAAGACCATTTATAGAAATTGTTTCCTAATCGTATTATTTCTCATGTTTTTGCGCCTAGAATGGATATTAGATTATAAGTGTGGTGGAGTGGGGATATAATATGGATTTTTGAATATGTCTGCAGTGGATAGTAAAATGTAATATGGCTGTAATTAGTAGTGAGTCAGATGGGACCTTAACATGCTGAGTGTTTGGAAATGTACATGTTGTAATTATCTTCTAATTACCTTCTATATGTGAAGAGATTGTATAATATAAGAGCTGGGGGTTACTTTCTACAGCCATATTTTTATTCATGAATGCTAACGTTCCTATATTGAGTTTAACTACAATATAATGATCTATTCCTTACCACATGCCTAGTGTTGTTTTGTTTCATTTATAGATGTAAGTAATCCGTCTGTGTATCCAGCCCAGCCCATTACGCAGCGCATATTGAGCAGAAGAGGGGATTCTTATGGACAGTGTGATGCCACAACCATGTTATTGGGCTAGACCATAAAACACCAATTACAATAAAACTGCACAAAAACTGTTTTACCGAAGCAACATACTCCATACTTGACAAAGCCACAACACAGGGGCCAGGAAGTGGGTAAGGCGAGAAGCTGAAGAAGACAAAACCCTCTGTTTTTAAAGCCTAGTGCCACCTGGTGATGAGTATTATGACCTGCAACAGACTTCACCCCTTCACATACAATTCAAAGTTATAAAACAGTTGATCTTTAAAATGATTCTTGAACAAAGAATCAACACTCTGAAATGAATTAAATTACGTAGTTGAAGTTTGTGGTCAGCAGAGGCTCAGGAGAGGTTGTCCAGTGTCTCCTAAGATTTATTCTTGGATAGATTTATCAATACATCTTGTTTAGAATGTGTTAACTGTTAATGTGGTGGTGTGTTTAATGGTCAGAGAACTTGCTGGGACATGTTTCAGTCTGCCCCAGAGCAACTGCGGTTAAGCTAGTAACTTAACACCTACTAAGTCTAAGTACAAAGTGAAATAACCAAGCTTTTTGGAGTTTGGTAGACGTCACATTACCTCAAATCTTTTTTATTTTTTCCTTCTTTTTGTATTTTTTTTACAGAAGTGTAACCTTAAGTATTACAAAAAATATGTTTAAAAAAAATATGTTTATTGTTTTTTTTTTTGTTTTTTTAGACAACACAAAAGGATGCATTAACAGTGATGCAGTCTATAGTGCACTATATATCAGTTCATGGGTGGCTTTGTCCATCCCTTAAATTCATGCTGGTTTGCTGTCAATTCTATACAAAATAAATAAAAAATAACAACCCGTGAACCAAACGCCGCAACCTTGCCCCTTGTAAAAACGCTATTGGAACCAGCGTGTCTGCAGCCTATTAAAAACAGTAAGCAGCCATTCTCAACACACGGCCACCTGGGATTCTGAGTGTGGTATTAACTTGAGCTTTCCGCTGCTAGCCTTTTGGAGCGACACATGAATGAAAACAAAGCCTATAACTTTTTCCAAACCATTTCATCCTTTCTCTCCTCTTCTGAACTTTCTGTACGACGTGCCCTTTGGCGCATAAATCAGCTCTCTTCCCTCATGGTTGTGGATGAGATACGGATTCCACGCACCACTCCGGTAAAGCAAGCCTGACCCGTCTGCACCCGCGTAATCTCCCAGTCTTTTGATGACACTTTATCTACACCTCCCTTTTTTTCCACCGTTGAAACCTAAAACTGAACGGTTAGTCGCTTCATGCCTCCTGAATTTGCTGGTCTGTTGAATTTCAAAAGGAAGGAACCATCTTTGCACCCGAGACGCCCAAAGCAACCGGGTCAGCCCTCTATATCATGTCGAGATATGAAAAGGCTGTCAGGGGGGTAGGGGGTCAGTGAAATAAACACCCGTTGACCGTTGGGACCCTTCTTCATCCATCATATAGGCCCAGGGACGCCGCACAAAGCTCTGAGAAAACAAGTACAGTATATCAGCTAATGGGATTAAACGGGCCATAAACAGAGGCCCACCTCCCGGGACTGGAGCTAATTATGAGGCCTGAAAGAGGACAGTAAACAGGAGCGGATGAGGTTAGTCGTGGATAGCCTGAAGAGGTATTGGGTTGGGTTTTATTAGCTCATTTTATGATGCTGATAATGATAAAGGTGGGTTTTAGTGTATGTTGTAGGCCGTGTGTCCATTTACTCTGTATGCTAGCGAAATGTGATACAAATGTTTTAGCTATATCAATTTATGTATGTTATTGTTGGATAAAATGAAACAAATCTTTTCATCTTCGGCAGAAAATTAAATATAGTCATTGCCATTATAGATATATTCTGGCTTTTCATAAAGTGGGACACCATAGTTTGTATTTCCTGATAAAACTTGGAATAACATGTACCCCCTAGCCTAGTTGACATAATATTTTTCATCAGTGAGAAAAACGATATAGTAAAGTAGTTTGTTTAACTATGAAAACAATGGTGCTGTCAATAGGGACAGTTTATTGGTTCTCGGCAATATATGTGGTATCAGAGGATTTCCCCAGATATTGGTCCGATTTTGACAATTTAGCCAATATTCTGCACATTTTTTTTCTGAATTGCCCCAGTCTCTGTGTCGTCATGTGTTGCTCTCAGTTTGTCCTCAGTGCATCATTTGTCTATCTATTTGTCTATTTGAACAGAATAGAAATAGTGAAAATATGAATGTTTATCCAAGATCAATACATTTTGTGGTTATTTTTATAAAAGGGAAACTGTAATGTGTAAACTTCACTAGAACTTAACATGAATTTGGTCTTGTTGGTCTCGTTCAAATTCAATTCAATTCAATTCAATGTCTCTTTATTGTCACATGTGCATATACATACAAGATGAATAGCACAGATGAAATTGCTGTCCTCTCCCACCTCAGCGCAAACATATTAAATGTGCCAAAAAATAAAATAAAAGAATAAATTAAAAATTTGCAAACAACAAAAAAGATGAAATGTGCAAACCACAAAAAGAAATGTGCAAACCCTTCAAGTAACATTAAGACATAAAAAAAACACAAAACATTCAAGTGTGAACAGCCAGAGATTGCGGATAAAAAGCTTTATATCGGTGTCAGCACATACTGGTTATCGACCACAACAGGACAAATAATAGATATCAATATTAGCTCAAGAAATTCATACCGGACCATCATTAATTGTTAAAATGGCTGAAATCTGGTGAAGATCTAGAATTTAAAAAGAGCTTCATGAATTAGGCTACGATCTTCCTTTTGTCGGGTTGCTATTGTAATAGTTCTAAGCCTTCCAAATGTGTCCAAATGCTGTGGTATGTGCTGTCAGCTAGTATTCCTGTGCGAGAAAAGGTCACTTCTCTGGTGGATGGTGTGCACCTGCTTGTATCTGTGGATGTTCCACTATATGACATTAGACAAGCAGATGATGCCATTAGGCAGTTACAGGTTAGATATGTGGAGAGTAAAGCTCAGAGTAAGAATACATGTATTTCAAGGTATTTTTTTTAGCAATTCATGGATTTTATGAATTCATTCCACCTCTTCAGTAGAAAGCTTTTGGCACTGCCCTGGCCGTAACCTCACACATTTTTACTCACCGGCCTTGACAATGGAGGCTGTGTTTAGTGTTTATGCAGCGGGGGGAAAATGCCACTTCCACTACAATGTCCCAGCTAGCGCACTTACCGCCCCTGCTTTCTGGGGAGAGAACGGAGTCCTGCTGGGGGAGAGGAAAGGTTGTGCTAGCGCTTTACGATGCACTCTCCCCAGCCCACTGAACTGCAAAGTGTAAATCCACTCCCCTGCTTTTAATGTGTAATCTACATAGTGCTAATCCTTACAGCGCAGGATCGTGTTTGTGCAGAGAAATTGGATGAAGTGAAACCAATCTTTTTGTGTTGAAAGAAAATTGTAATTACATGAGCTGTGTTCATATTCGCAACCTTGACTCAAAAGAGCAAAGAAAGTTAACAGAAATTTTCCTTTCTATTTTGAAATTTGGGTGGCTTGCTCAAAACTATATGCAAAAAATATGTAAAAAAAAAAAAAAAAAAAAAAAGTGTGCTTTTATTGTTTTTTTGTTTTTTTTTTCAAGACATAACATTTTTAACTCAAATAATTATTATATATTTATCTATGTCAGCCATTTTTCTATTTGTGCAAAAAAAAAACAATACAACAAAGTAAAGAGCAATGGGTGTGCATTTAGGGTAGGGGAAAACAGACATTTTCCCAAATCTTGGAGTGCATTCAGCTAAAGAAACTAATGCACATCGCAAAAGATTTGTGAAGTTGTAGAGTTTTGTTTTGTATCAAGCTTTTGTATATTATGAAAAATTAGCACGCAGAAGCATGGGTGACACAATCGCACAGCTAAGAGAGCGGATTCAAATAGTGCCCAGGAGAGATCGCTACATTACTCAAACGTGCCGGGCCAATGTATAAAACCTCTTTAGGCATGTTTTTGAAGAAGGAACGTTATAATATGGTAGAAAGCTTCAAAAAGTCAATTTTTCATAATACCTTCTCTTTAACCTTTTAATGAAAGAACCACAGGAAACCTACACAGGCAAAACATGCAAACGCCACATAGAGAGACTCCAGTAGTCCGGGAATAGAACCACAGCCCCTCTTGCTTTGAGGCAGAAGAGCTAACCACTTTACCTAAATGTACTGTCTGCAAAGCTAAGTAGAATACATAAAGTGAGTAAAATTGTTTTCATTGCACTTTTTTGATGATTATTTTTATTTTGATTTGTTATATTGTGATTTTAATATCTTTCATATCCTGTAAAGCATTTTGAATTACTTTGTGTATGAGTTGTGCTATACAAATAAACTTGCATTGCCTTGCCAACACTAAACAACACACTGGCACAACAATGAAACACAGAACAGTAAAATCTCTTCTCCAACCTGCTCTTTGTATTCGCTTTCTAATGTGTTTTATGGATTCATCGACAGAACCGAGTGTTAATCCCCAGCATTGCATCATGTTTGTACAGGGATATTTGATGAAGCAAATCCAATCTTTTGTCTTTCTGCAAAAAGAAGCAGAGGACGATCCTGCAAATCCAATTAGTGCTTTTTGACTGACTCGCACTACTGCATATTAATGGCACAAAGTAATTAGCAAAGAGAAAATAGCCAAGTGCTGTCACCGCAATTATCAACTGCTAACATGTTTTACATATGAAGAAATAGCTTTTAAGTCCTCAAGGATATGGCAAGATTACTTTATTGATAATCTTTTGCACTTCAATACTCCTCGTGCAATTAGTGGAGGATGTGGAAGGTCGTACACAGATATGCTATATAATACTTCACCTGTACAAACAGATGCGCCAAGCAATATAATAGATGCTTTTACCTAACAGTAATGTAATTAATATGGAAGAATAAGCTTTTACAGTCTATTCACTGGATAGATCATAGTTTAACATTATAGCAAACTCTTAAAAGGTATACTATATTCAATTACTGAAAGAGCATACAAGGAAAATGTATGGGCAGAACAGGAACAGTATGTAGCTTTTTAGGCTTAAACCCACTGGATTTTAGCTAGTGATGGGACTTTCGGCTCCTTTATGGGATCCGAATCTTTTGAATCCATTCCTTTCAAAGAGCCCTTCAAAAGACTGGCCCTTTTATTTTTTATTTATAGGACAGACGTCGATGTGAGAACTTGTTTTATCTACAAACTAATCACAGAGAGAACTGACCAAGGCTCTGATCTGTTTAAAATGATTCAAACTGAGAGTGGAAGTGTGTTTACCCTTTATAATTATGCAGAATTTAAATAAAAAGAAAAAGAAAAAAATAATTTGAAAAACTTTCTATTTGCACAATTCCTAATATGTTTTTTATGCACAAATCTCTCACTTGTGTCACCCGCTCTGCTTCTGAACTGATTCTCACGTTGGTCCAGGGTTAATCAGTATAAAAATGCATAAAAATTATAAAGAAATAGAACTGGTTCTTTTAAAAATTGAGATACGGTTCCAACTGTTCACACTAAGGAACCATTCAAAAGAAGTGACTTGTCCATCAAAGTCACATCACCGATTTCAGCACTGAAACTCAAATGAGAGACTTATGTGAGGCTCACTTTGCCTTCTGATTGGATAATCTTCATTATAACAGAAACAACTTGGCCGTCATGCCGAATGTTTCTGTAACTACGAATAAATCCACATTATAATTGTTACCAGTAAGAGCAATATTTGATTTGAACTTTTCTTCTTTGTATGTGGGGGCACCGTTATGTCATGTTTTTTGCAATTTAAAAATCAATCGTTAATCAACAATTACTTTTTACCAAGGCCCATAATTATGGTCCTGCTACCCAATTTCTGGACCAGATTCTAATGCATCTGTAAGGTCTTCCAAAATCTGACTTTTAAATGGTGAAGGTGCTTTTAATCTTTCATTTTCTACATGTCTTTTTAGTTCCCTTTTTAAGGGACCAGTCTATTTTCAATTCAAATTACTGACACACAAGACACAAACTTCCTCCTAACCTCAAAAGCTAACAAGTCACAACATTCTAGCGTATACTCATGGTGTAAAACCGGACGACTGGTCAGAATTCTGTGGTGGAATGTGCTGTTAAACTCTCAGATTGCAGATTTGTTGACCTGGTTTATTGTGAGTATTGCAGTTGGTCTATCCACATGAAATAAAAACATCTTCTCTGTCAGAAAAACAAAACAAAAAACAACTTAAGTGAAATGATTATTTTCACAAAGCTTCAGAAAGTGGAGCGTTATTCAAACCCAAGGACATGATTGTTGTCATTTGACAGAACTTAAAGCTATAAGATTAATATGGCAAGTTTTTGGAGCCAGTTGCAAACAATTTAACCCAAAATGCCCAAAATTATGACATCATCAAATTCTACAACATGAACACAAACAGTTGATACTTTGCAGTGACTTCATGGCAGGGGTGTTCTTCCTGTATGTCTGTGGTGGAAATTTGAGCAGCTACCATGGTGACACAATGCACAAATTAGCAATAATGACAAACAAAAAAAAAAAAGTTCTGATTGACTGAACCCCCCCAATAAAGAAAAAAATGATTTAAATGGTTTGATTTTCAACAAAAAATGTGAGGGTGACTAGCTACCGGCTAATGTATAATGCTAGCTAACTCGTGGCTGTAATGTTATTTTAAGAGGGGCTTGTTTAATGGCACAAATCCGCTTACCATTTGTAGCTCCAGCTAAGTCAGTTTGTTATACTCAGATTGTGTCAAAATAAAAGGTCCGATTAAAGTCCTACTTGAGCAACAGAGCGCCAGACAGAGCAGTGCCTTTAGTTAGCATCACAAACCCAGCGAATGTTGGTGACATCAGCTACAAAGGTATCACTTCCAATTAGCCTTTAGCTAGCGCTTTAAGACAATCCTCCAGTTTAATCTCTTGAGAGTGGCCTCCCTCACCCTCCCTGTGTCATCAGCTAACAAAGACATAAGATACGCCAACATATTGAACCCACGCGTTTGTTTGACTCTTTATAGTTCCTGCCTGGATGCATCTCTTCACATAAAGTCCCCTGCTCCTGTCAGTGATTTAGGGTTATTACTCCAGTCGCAACTGGCCTGCCGGGTGGGACAACTCTGGAATTAATGGGGCCACTAATAAGAAGATACACAAGGATGCATTGGTACATAATGGAGGCTAAAAGATGGAATGGCAAATATGGTGATCCAAGTTGGATACAGAGAGAGAAATCAGAATTATGGGGCAGAATTATGGCAGTAGTTTTAAAGGCCCTGTACATGATTTTGTTCCATGTGTTTGAGCAAAATATCTCTTGCCCCAGTACAGATATATTGTACAGAGTGGCCCAAAAGTCACCGACACTTTTAAATCTTCAATAGCTCTTATAATTCTTAAGTTATACTCGCCAAAAATCTCAGAAGGTTCAGTGTACCTACTGCAAAATTTTGGTAATATATACGGTTATAATTGTTCACTTACATTTGAACGTATCACTAAACTAGGGGAAGTAAAAATGACCTAATTTTTTTTTTTTTAAAACAAGGTTTTTTAAGTGTCCACCATTTTGGGTTTGGCACTGAAAAGCCCGATCCAACACACTTTGCATAACATTTGAAAGCATTTCTGGGCTTATGGCTGTTATTTGATCCTTGATATTATGTTTTAAGGATTTGATCCTCGATATTATGTTTTATTGTCTGAGGTTCACAAACACGTTTTCTTTAAGATAGCCCCACAGGAAGAAATCGGGACTAGTCAAGTTTTGGGAGATCACATACTGCCCCCTGTCTTTGAAAACCACTTAATATTCCTTTAATGGCATTTACACTTGGGACATCTCTGGTATTAAAATGGTGACAGTAACACCGCTGGGTTTCTGAATTTGACCCATGTGACTCAAAGTACCACTGTACAATGAGGGTTCATTCCTCGGTGCTATATTTGCTCATATTAATGTCAGAAGGGTAGTTCTAAATGCTCTGAAAAAATAAAAGAAACATATTTAGAAACAAAAGAGTTATTACTTTTTTTCAACTGTCAGTGACTTTTGGGCCACCCTGTATAAGCAGCTCTTGAGGTCAAAATAAGTCTGCTTTATACTGTCTGCATCTAATTACAAACTGTTTTATAAGACCTCGTGGACCACCACCAATCACTACATTCATTCTTAGACAAAGTGGGTGAAGTGTCTTGCCCAATGATTTAACAGTTTACTGATAATATATTAGTAGATGATGGTGAAAGCTGGATTATCTAAATAAGGATGTCATAATGTTAAATTGTTACAGTGTGTTACAATTATAATGCAAATGAATGCAATTTCATAATTATTATCAATTATTAACCCCATGATGAAAAAAACAAAAATAAAACATTGTATTCGTAGTTTTCATTCATTCACATTGTCAAATAAATCAGCATTTCTCAACCATTTGGCAGTTTGCACTAAAATCAAAATTTCTGAATGATACAGTAAAGTTGTGACCTGGCAGGTTTTCTTCTTCTAGAATACAATTCTTTTTAGAATTACAGTGAAATTACTTGATTTTAGTCTTAGGGAAGTTAACCTAAGACTAAAATTCCCGCTAACCTAAAAGCACTTTACACTTACAAGTTTGCACACAGTGAACATTTAAAGGTCCTACATTATGCAAAATTGACTCTCTTAAAATGGAGCTTTAAGCCATGTTATAATGCTGTTAACCCATCAAAAACATACCTGCAGTTGTGTTTTGTTTCATCCACACATTAGTCTAGTGATAAGTCTACATTCTCAAAGCTCAAAATGCTCTCTTCCACCTTATGATGTCATAAAATGGTAGTTTTCAAGTTAACTACTACCATTTACTGTTAGTTCAGCAGAGACTGCCAATTCCAGGGCTAAAATTATCCAAATGACTCTAGTGAAGGTGTATGGAGTTTAAAAACACAGTGGAGCACTTCCTGTATTACCACATGACATCACACTCAGCCTCGCAGCCTAAATATGCAGGGTTTGTGTGTTAAACATGTGTGAATGAAACAGAACATGACTCCAGGTGTGTTTGTGATGAGGAAACAACAATATAACACAAATCAGAAATAGAAAACAGCGTAATATGGGCCGTTTAACCTAAAAGCTCGAGACTTGATGCATCATTGTTGGGCACAAATTTGCTTTCAACACAAAGATGGTTTAAATGGCTGAATGTTTTGAACAGCAGAGTTGATTGTAAAAATTCTAGAAGTGTTTACACTGTGTGAAATTCCCAAAACAGCACTCCCCAAATACCTCAAAGCTCTTGCTAGTTTGTTTATCTCTTTAGTAATCAAATCCACCCTTGGTCCCATGTAACACAAACCACGTTCTCAGCACTAATAGCCTGCCAATCTTATGCATAACTATACAAACAAGTAGCTCCATATTAGCAATAGTGTCACGGGTAACAATATTAGCCTAGTTTAATCTGCGGTAGCGTGTGTCCAAAGCTGGATAAAACATGGTTCCCCTGGTGAGATGCACAAAAACAACACAGAATACAACACATTTTTCTTCCGGAGCTGAAAAGAGTTGCCAGGACCCACAAAGAGAATGTACAGTATGTTTTCATCTAGCCCACAACAGCCAGTAGATACATAGTCGAAATCTGACGGCGGATTTTCCCAGCCACAGGTGGCTTTTAGCAGAGAGGTCAGCCCAGATAGTGCTGATGGGAGCTGGCCCTCTGCCAAACACACACAAGAAAAATGAGGCAGCTCGGCGGCCCACTCCACAGCTCCAGCCTGGTGGTAATTTCACACCGGGCTCTCCCTTCAGCCTGTTTACCTGCAGAGCCTGATTGAAAGAGATTCCATGCTGTGTGCGGGCTGCTATGGAGGTCAGAGAAATATGGCTGGTGGGTTTTGTTCTGTGTTGGTATCTCAGAAACATCATCGGTCATTTTGATGTATTTTAGTTTTGGTTATAGCGAAAAAAAAGACTCATTCAACAAGTTTAATTGACTTATTTGCAGGTGATGGAGGACATGCACCAACTTTATTTGATTCTTAGCTTTTTTTTTTTTAATTCCAAAAGGTAACCCAAACATTTTGAACATTATCATTTTTTATTATGGGCTTGAGGGGTGTAAATAAAGGGTCGTTCTTTACCCAAGGCCTGATTCAGGAAAGGTGCCCTACAAAAGCCTGTAAGCAGAATTTATCATTGAGAACAAGTATTGCAGCCCCAACAATATGGTTTGTACCTAGGGCCCAGAATTTTCTGCTACCCCCCTGAGGGATTGTTATGAAAAACCTACCATATTAATCTTGCAATCTGCAAATTAGCTCTGAGCTATCTCACCAGTGGACATGGCTTTGGTTGCACTTAAAACAGCTTTTTGTTCTGCCCCTGTTAAATAAACAAAACAAAAAAATGTCATGAAGTCTCTTTCAGCTTCTACATGCATACCTCTATGTTGAATAATTCTGCCACTTGAATAATTCTATTGAAAAAAGATGCATTACTTACTTAATAGTAGTTTATTGTGCTGACATAGAAGACCTTGATTTTTATTTTATTTTCACAAGTCTGGCAATTACATTACAGAGATATTAACACTGCTGTATATCTATCTGAAAGGCAGTGTCCACAAGTGATCTGACCATAACTGAAGAAGCAGCTTGGATGAGCATTGAAACGTCTTCACTCCTACAACTTTTTGTCCAGTTGATAGATTTGCATTTTTTCTTTTACTATGGATCATACCTGGACAACTGAGGGATTACACAGACAATAAAAGGACACATTAATTAATTTAATTGATAATTTATAATGGCAAGAAAGTATTATCTCACTATGGGTTACATTTACTAAGTGTACGCAAGCAAACTGGATAGTACATGTTAAAATTGGTACCAATAGTTGCTATCCATCTTCTTCCGCTTATCCAGAACGGGGTCGTGGGGGCAGCAGTCTAAGCAGGGGCTCCCAGACTTCCCTCACCCCAGACACGTCCCCCAAGGCCGATAATTGCATCTTTCATAAATGCAATATGGTCCTGTCTCATGTAAACTCCAGCAAGTTCTATCTCAAATTCAAAGTCATATTAGTAATTATGACACAACATATGTATTGATTTAATTTGATTTTAACCATGCAACCTAAATCTGCTACGATCTGTACTTCACACCTCTATAAGCAACGCACCAGATACGAGCACTTAATAGAACAACACAAACTGTAGCATCAGCAGGCGTAACGCTAGGGCTGTTGATGTGCTTGGAACAAAAGCACCACGGGTGCAGCTTGTGTACTTGTGTAAAAAAGAATATAGGAGTGAACGTTATGAAGAGGTTTTGAAGCCATGTTGTCATTACCATCTGTTTACAAAGAAGCCTACCTGAGAGCTGTGAAAGTATATAAGTGGTCGTATGGGATAAAGGATTCTCTTTGATGAGCTGAATGCCTGAAACAACTCAAGGATTTTTGATTTATATATTTGCAATACTTTGTACTTTGAAGAGATGAAAGGACTACAAGCCACAGAAGTAGCCCGGTCTGTGTGCTGGTCTCTCAATGGCTGATCGACGAGGTACATCTCTGACATATTGGTCCCAATCGAACCATCTTGCACTCTGACGACTTCAGGGGCTGGCCTCCTGCTGGTGCCCAGAATTAGGACTACAAGGCAAGAAAGTTTATTTATACAGCACAATTTGTACACAAAGTCATTCAAAGTGCTTTACAGAATAAGAAAGATATTAAAATTACAATACAACAAATGAAAACATAAATACTCATCATAAAATGAACATTAAAAGAGAAGAGTGCAGAATAAAAACCTTTCAGTCATATGCACAGCTAAACAGAACAGTTTTGAGCCTGGATTCAAACATTGTCAAAGTAGAGGCCTGTCTCACATCTTCAGGAAGACTGTTCCGGGTTTTAACCGCATAAAACTGAAACACTGATTCCCCATGTCCTGACTCTGGGCACCAGCAGGAGGCCGGTCCCTGAAGTCCTCAGAGTGTGAGATGGTTCATATGGCACTAACATGTGGGTGATGTACTTTGGTGCTAGGCCACGAGAGACTTGTACACAAGCAGATCTGCTTTAGAGTCTATTCTTTGAGCCACAAGAAGCCAGGACTGTGGCAGCAGCATTATGGACGTACTGCAGCTGTCTTAACGCTTGTTTGGAGAGGCCAGTGAGCAGGCCGTTACAGTACAGTCTACTGGAGACAAATGCATGGGCTAACTGCATTTCATGTTTTCCAGATAAAATCTTGAACTGTCATCCAGTGACACTTTTATTGTGACAATGTAGAAATATAGGCCAGAGAAAGGATTTATCTGGATATATGTGAACAATCTCTCACTGAAAACAATCGGGAACAGGCGGAAATATTTGAAGCTGATTAGCTGACAAGAAGAAACCAAACTTTAGTCAAATTCATCTGAAAGACAAAAACATCTTTCCCTTTCACAATTACACAAAGCACTTCCATCTGTACATGTTTCACATATAAAATAGTCTGTATGTCTGCTAAAATAGGCTTAAGTACATCCTTTTGTGTGTGTTTTGGTTTGTTTGGGCACTTCACCTTAGGCTCCGCCCAAATCTCACAATGCTGCCTTCTGATTGATCTGAACCACTGGTGGCTCAGGCCCAACTGCATCAGCGGTAGTCTGGCCAGATGGATTTTCTTTTGTTATACTGCAAGAATTCATCTTGCTGGCCAGGTTACTAACAACAATGTTAAATATATGAGTAAATATCTGATTAAAAGGCCCATATTACACCATTTTTGGATATATGTTGTAGTTTCCTCATCGGTACCTTGTGTTTACTTTTGTTTTGTTTCATTGGCATGTTTAACAGGAGTTGAAACTGCAAACACTCTCTTCCATCTTGTGACGTTGCGTGGTAAAAGGAAGCTGTTAACTTGAACACTATCGCTTCATCATATTGCAAAGTAGAGCAGAGCATTTTTAGACTTGGACATGTAGACAGCAAGAATAATAAAGGATTACTCAAACATGTGTGTATGAAATAAAACACAACTCAAGGTTTTTGATGACGTAACAACACTATAAGATGACTTAAAGCTCACAAGAGTCACTTTTGCATAATATAGGACCTTTAATGTTGCTTCTGGTATCTTTAAAGTTTCATGATTCAAACCTCTGCACTGGTCTTGACTGGTGACTGGCACTGATGTGTTATATTTGGCTCAACATCTGGATACCAAACAACTTCCTGCACTAAAAGCAACAACACCAACTACCATCAGTGTGGAATTATAGGTACAATTACATGCAAAAGGCAATTGAAACGCCAGACCATATTGAATATATTTCTCCCATAGTGCTAGCGTCAGGCTCATGCATACAAAGAAGCATGCGCCTATGTCCACGCTGTATTAGCATTTCCACCATGCACAAACACATAAAGTGGCGGAATAGGGTTCAGCCAGAATAAATATCCGAGAGGTTTTAAGAATTTACGGGCCATGACTAGCCTCGCTCTGAGCCATTACTAGTCCAAATTACACATCAGCCACATGTATTAAAAGCACTGGGGGGGACTGGGCCAGGGCAGAATGAATGCATATCAAACCCGCACAATATTCAGCGGCTGATTTCACATTCTCCCTCTCAGCTGTTTGGTGTAATGCGCTTTCATAACACTAAAGACTGGAGCAGACAGTGCGTTACGCAGCCCAAAGCCTTTTGTTGTGGGAGAACCCAGAATCTTTGAAGTGGTAAGTCGGATAATGCTTCCTGTTGGACTGTGGCTTGGGGAGCTTGTTTTAATTGCTCCCAGAGAAAGAGGTGAGCGGCTAAATAGTAACAGATTGTATGTAAAAGGGATTACAATAAGCTCAATACAAAATATTGGCAGCTGCAGCTGGTTACAGAAAGATTCCTTGTCTTTTTGGTAGAGATAGGGACTTGTGGAATGTACAGCAAAAGCCTGTGGAATTTATGGCAAGTGTTGTTATCCAAGTAGCTCGTAGGAATATTGTGTTATGTGTTTCTTTGAAATCCTGCTGGGATTTTCATGTTATGGAAATAACTCAGTCACTGATCACCAAATTAATGATTTTCAAAGTATAATAATCCCTGGCATTTGCACTGCACTTTAAAAGCTTCAGAAGCCTGTATTAGTGCCACATCACAGCAGCTGGAGTAAATGACAGAAGCAAACATGCCAGTGTGCCAGCCCCTGCAAGGTTTGAACTGCAAACCTTCTGGTTGGTGGGTAAGTGCGCTAACCACTGAGCCACTTTCCCCAAATCACATTAATCTACATATCACATCTATAGGCGAGATATTGGTTAGGATTGCCTTAACAGACTCTTAGCCTTGTACTTGAAAAAGCACCTTATTACATATCTGTATGCAATGCATATATGTACGCACTTTATACTGTATATATGCAGTAATGATTCCCAGTAGTTTTTTATATAACCATCAAAATTATACAGGGTGGCCCAAAAGTCACTGACACTTTTAAATCTTCAATAGCTCCTATAATTCTTATGTTATACTCACCAAATTTTAGCAGTATGTAAACTGAACCTTCCGAGATTTTTGGCAATATATACAGTTATAATTATTCATTCACACTTGAATTTATCACTACTTAAACTAGGGGAAGTAAAAATGACCTAATTTTTAAAAATAATGTTTTTAAGTGTCCACCATTTTCGGTTTTGCACTGAATAGCCTGATCCAACAGACTTTGCATAACATTTGAAAGCTTTTCCGGGCTTATGGCTCTTATTTGATCCTCGATATTATGTTTTAAGTTGTTTATTGTCTGATGTTTATTCACAAACACCTTTTTCTTTAAGATAGCCCCACAGGAAGAAATCAGGACTAGTCAGGTCTCGGGAGATCACATACTGCCCCCTGACTTATTATTCCTTTATAGCATTTACGCTTGGGGCATCTATGGTATTAAAATGTTGACGGTAACACCGTTGGGTTTGTGAATTTGACCCATGTGACTCAAAGTACCACTGCACAATGAGGGTTCGTTCCTCGGTGCTATATTTGCTCATATTAATGTCGGGAGGGTAGTTCTAAATGCTCAGAAAAAATAAAATAAAAATATTTAAAAACAAAAGAGTTATGAATTTTTTTCAACTGTCAGTGACTTTTGGGCCACCCTGTAGTAAGATGTGTACTTCCTCATTCGTCCAGGAGTGATCCAAGGTAGAAAAGGTTTCCGAGGTAGTCAATTGGATGCTGTTTTTGAAATCAAGAGGTTCCATTTTCAATTCTGAAAATGACTTCTGGATAGAAGTTGAAACATCTTCATTTCAAAAAACTGTTTCCAGATGACTACTGCCACAAATAATCATAGTTGGTGGTTACTTCTTGGATGAAACCACACAATAGCCCATAGTTGAGGGGTCTACCACTCACGCCAGCTTATAAAAGACCAACCATTAAATCCTATCCTTTTGTGTGTTTTACTGACTCTATTACCTAAATGCACCAGTCTAAAAATGAACACGCAAGTCTTTGTATGGAATGGATTTGAAATATCCAACACAAACATTTCATTACCAAACTGTTCAAAATGATTTTCTGTTTCAAAGCCGACCTCTAATTGCTGGTCAGCTTCAACGCCAGAATCCCTGCGTGACAGAATCTATTAAACCCAGTGAAAGAGGTTGCATATTAAGCAGTATTGTTGCAAGAATAACTCATGTTTAAGACAACAATCGGCATCCCTTTATTTGGCCTCTCCGTGCTGCTCTGTGCAATTGAAACATTGACACCGAGTCGATATTGTGAGCGGTGGTGACTGTTAAAAGCTTTTATGGAAACGCGCAGAATGGCAGGCATAAAATCAATACGAGCACACCGCCACTCACCACGGGGAGTCATTTGGGACATCACAGGCAAATTCCCTCGCATACATCAAGCGTGCGCCAACACAATGGACCCTAAATCCTGTTTTCCAATGCCGCACCGGACAAGGGACGACTTATTGGCGTCGAGTTGACACGAATTTAGTCCCACAGTAGGGCAGAGGGTAGATCAAATGCAGTCTTGTCCTAATCAGTCGTTATCCTGCTAGCTTAATGACCTGTGTAACATGCCATTACCAGTTGGAATATGGATGATGGGGTGTGTTCATTTTATTTTTCAGATAGGAAGTGGTGCAGATACTATGGATTACAGCAGGGGCTCATGGTTAGGTTTCAAGTGATGCTAATTCAGTTATTACTATTAGCATACAAGTAAAGCGATGCTACGTTGGAAATAAGGGTAGGCACAATAGGCTTTAGCTTCCACCTAAACCTGCTCATTGACATACTTTATTGTTTGATTTGATTGAAGCTCTACATACTGAATTTGGGGCGCCAGTGTATGCAGTTTTGCCCGTCCTTGAAATATATAACATTTGTGGGAAGCAAAGTAACCTGCAGATTTTTTCCCATTTTAGTGCAGAGATTTTTTTAGACTTAGATAATCATGAAATCTTGTGCGAAAAGTATCAATGTTTAACAAACAAGTGAGATATTCAGGCTGTCTATCAAATGTTAAAAATACATTACACATTTACATTTTATACAGTGTTCTGACAGATAGCGATGGTCAACCTACTTTTTCATAGAGTGAACAGCGATGGGTTTTAAATTCATCACAGTTATGAAACGAAGGGCTGAGTGAAAGAGTGCACCTAAAGGTTTCAAAGTAGCGGCTGAAGTCTGCATGTGAATTATACAGTATCTCCATAATTTGGTACAGAAAGAAAGGTTACTTGAACAGTTTCTTTTTTGTAATTCAATGGGATTCTGTAACAAAATTATCTTTTTGATTTTAAACTGCTATGTAATTCTGATATATAGTATATTCTGATATGTATTTTAAAGACTGTGTTTTCATCATGGACATCCTACAGAATCTAACGTCTGTACTTTGCAGTGAGTTATGCATTGTGCAGATAATAAATCAATGAAAATGAATTAAATAAAACATTGTGTTTGTTAGTTTTGTTGAATAGTACTTTGTGATCTTTCAATAGTGCTCATTTCATGTGAGTATAGTTCTCAATTTATGTGATTTCTTTTTCAGTATGAATACTTGCTCATATTAGTATTTTGATACTACTTAAGTATCAATGTTTTTGACAACGGTAACTTGTACACATTAGTAAATGTAAAATGAGTGCTTATCTAAGCTCACTGAGAGTGGATATATAAATACAGTGTATAATAAAACTTGGAGGGTACCAGCTAATGCTGTTTCAACACCCAATAAACAGGGGAACTATAGTCATTAAAAGAAATAGCACCTAGGATGTAACTGCAGTTCTAGTAACACCTTTGTTTCATTAATGATTCAGAATGCTAAAGGAGCATTCTGTAATTTTTCTGGTGGAAAGTCTGCCACCCGCTTGTCTCCATAGAAATGTTATTGCTTTACCTGGACTATTTCACAGTATGGCATTGACTTTTTTGAGCTTTCTACCATGTTATAATGTTATTTCCTCATTAAAAACATACTTGAAGAGGTTTTGTCAGGTTATGTCATGCATACATGTTTGCGTAATCTAGCAATCTCTTCTGGGCACTATTTGAATCCTCCTTAGTGGTAGTAGTCACCCATTTTAAAAATAAATATAAAAAAAAACATTATACAGAACAATATGTGCAACTTCACAACCAGAATGCACAGTGATCATGTGACTTTGAAGGGGGCGAGACTATTTACAGCCATGACGATGGGCATGGACATAGTCTATAACACAATATTCAATGCAATACAAGTTTACATCTCCAGTCTGACATGATTGTTACTAGCACTCAGGCTCTAACCATTTGTCTTCTGCTGCTGGTGCATGTTTAGCTGCATCTTGTTAGTGCTACTCTAAACCATGTGAGGACCTCCACATGCCCGATGTTAATTGGATAATCAATCTTTTGCCATATTTTAGTGGTTTAAGGCCTTGGCTCCGAGTGCTTCATCAATGTCACCGCGTCAGCAGCGGCCCGTCCCCATTTCCTCCGTCAGCGCGCAGCAAAGTTCATCCACGATTTATCTCTTCGGGTTCTACAAGAAAAAAAGCAGATGATTTATACATCTTTACACGACAGTTCACGGGGGGAGCGCTCCACATGTGATACCCGCGACCTCTGACCTCCCGTCGAGCTTTTACGGGTTATCTTGTCGACCATAGCCCCGCCCCCTAGCTAATGGCACATGTTTATAGAAGACCTCCACTTCCCCCACTTAGCTGTCCTGATGGAATTCAGGTGGCAGCGGCAACAACATATGGAAAGCCCATTAGAGAGTGCATTAGACATGACCTTTTAAGCTCTACATGTGCTACATTCCATCATTTGGGACATTTACCTGCAGTGTCCCTGTTTGGGGCCAGTCACAATGGATTAAGACCTCTATTGATCTAGTAATTGGGGAGAACTTTCAAAATAAGGGCAGATGAGAGGAGCATATTTTTTCACATGTAGTATTTTGGGTCTAAATATGTGTTAAGTGTTTGCTACATGGAACACATGTTTTACTTGATAACTATAGTACATTACATTTCAGAGTAAAGTGCTAATAAAGTTTCACATTAAAAGAAAAGGTAACAGCAACAACCATGTTATAAAATGTTTAATTATTCAGCAACTAAAATGCAACCAACACTTACAAGTTAATACTGTTCATTTACAAATTAAAAGGTCTAGTAATTTATTTCTCATTCATCGTGGAATTTGCAAACCAAATTAGCAATTTTAAAGCACAGCAATAAATCATTTCATTGCGCTTTGTAAGCAAAGTGGCAATTGAAAAATGAAACATCATTTAGAGAATAATAAATGCCTTTTCCCTTAGGATGGTGGATTTTTCTGAAAATTCAACAGATTTTTATTCACAGTTTTCTATGCAAAACAAAAGCCCACAGTAAATCACGCAGTGTTATTGTACAAACCATTATGACACTGAAATAATGTTGTCCCAAACAGTCCCAGAGGTGAACGAGTGGTCAAAAAGTAATTCATTTTAGTTTTGTTTATTATAAAGGTAGTTATACTAAAGATTATACAGTTATATTCAAACAGAAGATTCGCATTGACTATTACAGCATAGACAGCATGTGTTATGAGAAATTGAGTCTTGCAGTACTCACAATCCTGCCAACAAAAGCATATTAAGTTTTGTTTAATTCACTGACATGTTTCAAGGTGCTGTACCTGCTTTTTGCCGTCATTAAAATCATGAAAAATAGAACTTTATTTTAGTTCATTTAAAACGGTTTGCAGTGGTCCTTATGCATTATCTTACTTTCCAAGCATCCTAATTATTCATTCTTCAGTTTATAAGTACGTTTCACAACTTTCAGAGATGAGAGCGAAGTTATAGACAGTACAGATATATAGTTATATAATATATCTGTACTGGGCCAAGGCAAATACATGGGGGTGACCTTCACTTCAAATTATGACTATGGCTTAATATTTGCAGCTACGGTTTTTAGTCTTATTTAAACTGCCTATGTAACCTCTCCTGTTTTATCTATAGAAATCCTGTTTTCAGGTATTTCAATGTAATTCATTTATTTGATATACACCCCCTTAAGGCACCCATACTTTTGAAATAATTTTAGTATACGTTGTATGTATATAATCCTTTATTAAAATTAATTGTCAGCCAGTCATTCCATATAGGTCATTTTACCGTCTGCTCCACCACTCTGCCATTTATATCTTTATACATTAAGTTAAAACCATCCCATTTAAATAATATGAGCTTCGGGAGAGCTGGAAAAAAATGAATTAATCTGCCTCTACCCGTGCTCCTCTTGTAACACAAATCAGATTAGAACCAAATGCGTTTTCATTTTTTGGGTGCACTCCGCCATAGTGAGCCTCATTTGCATATGCTATCCTAACATAAATGTCAAAACGCTCTCTCGGACTCATAATAACACAATGGAACATCCAGACCCCGACGCCTATGTGGCATTTCGGGCAATTAACGGACTGACTGTTGTAATTTCAAATGCTGCCCTTAGGGGTCCCAATATGCATATGATAAATATTTAAATCAGACATCTAGTCAACATCGTCGTGCGGGAATGCCACGGTTTAGGCAGTAGCTATTTAGGCACTGTCAGTCAATGTGAATCTGTAACCATGAAGGTGTGTGCATCCTGTCACCGAGGCCTATTCATCAGAGTGGAGGTGTGTTAAGATTTGCCGACAAGCAAGAAAATGAGAGCGAGGTTAATTATATTTAGAGGTTTTCGCGCGGCGCCATAAGGAAGCATTTGGAGGTAAAATTCAAATTCAATGGACACATAGTATGCAAAATTTACTTTTTTTTGAGGTTTTAAACATGTTATAACACCGCTACCTCATTTACTACACACCTGGAGTTGTATTTAGCTTCATTCATGCTGGTTTCACTAATCCTCTGTAAAAAAGTAATTTTCTGTGAGCAGTCACCTAACACACCGTTTGTAATTTCCCAGGATTGTTACGTCTCAGGTCGAAGCCCTGTGTAGTCCATATCTCATCGACAGGAATTAGTTTTAGGCATTTCTACTGTCAAATTACATTCATTACTACTGCATGCTTACTGTAATATGTCCTGATATGTTCCTCATTAGCTAGTTTGATTGTTTACCCCACTGTAATTCCTCCTGCTGCCAGTAGTTGGCAAGCTGCACCAAAGTAATGTGTTTGTGTATTTTAATTAGCCATCATTTTAGCTTCTAAAACATGAAATGCCAAAGCAAAGGTTCTCAAGAGAATATCACCCACAGAAAAAAAACAAAAACAAACCCTCAGTTGGCAGGCAGTACTTTCTTATTCGCTGTCTTGGATTATTCATTTATTTGTGTAATTTTGTCTCATATAAACTGTGCTGTCCTTAAATAATAAGTGTGGGTGTTTTTCATACTCAAACCATTGGGTAAGGTATGTAAAGTGTCCTGCCCAAGGACACAACCGCTGAGCCACTGCCCCTCCCTCCTCTTCACTGGAATACATGCAGGGAGATAAATGGATGTTGTTGGTCTCCTATAACAGTGTGTGCTTAAATGTGCTTTAATAATTCTATCAGCACAAAGCATCCCCAGGACGTGTTTATACTGTGATTATTTACACTTTCTGCTGTAGCCTAAAACAATGCAGTAAAACAAGACTTCCCATCAGCCCCAGCTGTGATCACATGCTACTGTTGCCATGCCAATTTACAGCTTTATTAAGCCCTTTATTCTGCGCATGCCCCCCCATGTCCAGGCTCCAGGCTGGCAGGAAAGTAAATATGTTTGATTACTCTGTGTAAATGATAAAGGGAATGAAGAAACTAGAAATGAAACACCATCAACAACACTGGTCTAACTGTGATCTTATGATCCTATATCTATCTTTGAATCCTGTGCTGCGTGTAGTTTAAGTCAATTCAATGTTATTTATAGAGCACATTTACGTACAACTTAAGCTGCCCAAAGTGCTTCACATAAAAAGTCAACAAAAAACCAATATCCTTTTTTACTAGAATAAAATGTCAGGGAGAAGAGGTGGGTTTTCAGCCCGGTCTTAAACTGTGTTAAAGACTGGCAGGATCTGACGGGCAGAGGGAGGCTGTTCCATAGTCTGGGCACTGCTGCAGAAAAGGCTCTGTCGCCTCTGGTCTTGAACCTAGCTTTGGGCACAGCTTGCAGGAGCTGGTCAGCTGACCTGGGGGCTCTTTGTTATTCATCAGTTGAGTGATAAATGCAGGGCTTTTATGAATGTAACAATAACAACACAAAAAAGGGAAGAGACCATGGTCCTGTGCTTTGTTTATGTGCAGCCAACGAGACAAAATGGTTTAAGATTAAGGGTTTTTCTTAGAGCCGGGGTACACAACGTTCTCAAACACAACACTGGCAAAGTCAAAGACACTGCAAAAAAAGTGAAATCTTAATCTTAAATTAAGAAAATTTCAGTAATTTATATGTAACAATATATTTTTGTGCTCATTGTTTATGATGTTCATTTTTTTTTTTTTTTTTGTAAAAGTGAACAGAATTTTGTAATTGTAGTTGTAATAAGATAAGATTTGAGCTGTAAATGGTTGAATAAGCCACTTCTACAGCTAACTGTTTTATTGTTACTGTGTCAGCGGCATAAAACATTTCAACATTGTCATTTATCATTATATTTCTCTGTAGCGACATGTATATATGTCTTGTTTCAAAATTTGATATCGTGCCAGGCCTAGATATTACTTTATGCCATGTAGATCCGCTATGTTATTATAAGACTTTGGGATGGCAGTGGATTTTGCTCGTGTTCCCAACTGCTTTGCTGATGCCATCTCAAAAAGCTGTTCTAAAACTGTGAGCCCAACTGATAAATAAATGCATGTGAACACTAGCGTGTCAATGTGAATGAATCAGTTATCTCTTCATAGTCAAACATGCAAGCTTGTCCTGCTTCAACGTCCCTGTGTCCATGCAGTTTCCCTTGTTGCTCACTTTCCCTCCTATAGAATTATGGAAAAACAACATGTACAACTCTTTCTTACCAAACACATGAGTCGTTATCGGATGCAAATTTCGTCTGAGGCACTTTAAATAAGCAAGAGCCAGAGTTTCAGCACAAGTACCATCAAAACAGCTATGCAGAAGCCATGTGTATGCATGAGGCTGTGCGAGCCCCATGTTCTGCAGGCTCTTACTGCTGCGGCAAATAACAGTTCTGCCAATGAGAGATGGAGGATATGTGTTGTAGTTTCAAGTAATATTATTTGCATGTGTACTTTCTTGCTATGAGCGCTTTGATCGCCCATGCCGAAGAATAAATAACTATGTACCAGGCCAGATTTTTATTGTGTAGTTAAACACAGTATATCTGTGTAAACCCTCAGTCATCCAGGTCTGATCCATAGCAAGCCTTATATCTATCTGCAGCGCCCACACTCCGGGGAATAACCCTAACCCTAATAGTAACCCTATTCCTAACACCAAGCCTAACCCTAACCTTCACCCGGAGCTGGACCACCAGGGGCCTAGTCACACTTATCTTACCCAGGAAGGGCTTATATCTATCTGCAGGGAGGGACTAAGCCCCTCCCTGCAGATAGATATAAGACAGAGGTCACCAGCAATCTGATCAGAACTGAAGAAGCAAAACGTCTTCACTCAACAACGATTTGTCCAGTTGACAGATTTTAACTTCGTCTTTTGCTATTGAGCACAGTATGTTTTACCCACAGATATATTGTGTAAACTGTTCTTAAAGCAGACCTATTCTGCAAGAACCATAACCATATTATAGTTGTTTTCCCTCACCATTTACTCACCCAAAGTTGTATTTGGAGTGATTTGTGCATGTTTGAGCAATATTTGATAAGTTATTTTCAAGACGCCATATATTATATGCCAATCCTCATTTTCACCGCCACCAGCATAATAGTGATGTAACAATAGTGAAAGAGTCGGCTCTTTTGAACAGTTTCTTAATGTGAACGGCTGGAACTGGATCCGTTTTCAAAAGAGTCAAATCTTTTTCTGTACAATTTGTATGTATTTCTATCCTGATTAACGCTGAATCAACACAAAAATCAGCATAGAAGCAGAGCAGGCAACACGAGTAAGAGCTTTGTGCACAGAAGACACATTTAACATCATAATTACTTTTTAAAAAATTATTATTATTATTATTATTATTATTATTATTATTATTATTATTATTATTATTATTATTATTATTATTGTGCAACATTTTATTTAGATTATTCATGATTTTCAAGGGTAAACACTCTCCCACTCTCAGTTTGAACCATTTTAAACTACTATGAGCCTTGGTCTTCTATTTCTGTGATTAGTTTGTAGATAAAACGCGTTCTCACACTGGCTTCTGTCATATAAATAAATGCTAAAAGAGCCAGTCTTTTTAACAGCTTTGAAAAGAGTGGATCCCGAAAATTTGGATCCCATAAAAGAGCCGAAATTCAGCACTACAGCATACGCCCACTGCTCTGTACTTACTTCGTTCTTCAGTTTTTTGTTTTCTTAATCAGTGATAGGTGCAGGATTTGGCAGCACTGCGTAAGTATTATGATGAAAATGAAAAAAAATCTTTCTGCTCGCTTGCGTGATTTGCAGGTATCCATCAGAGGTGCCAACTCTTTGTTGTAATGATGTTTACGGCAATGTAAGTACCCATTGGGCACTGCAATTTTCTAACACGCTCAGCGGACTTGTTTCTTTTATTAAGTCGTTTCAGATTAATATTGCAATTTAAAATGTGCAAATTACAACATAATGATCCACAGGTGTCATAGATTATATCTATAGAGCAGACACAAGCACAATAGGTCTTCTTTAAGGTAGAAATGAGAGTGCTGTGTGCTGTCAGCATATGGTTATAAAGCTTTTTTTTTATCTTCAGAGAATCAGGAAGTGCGCTGTGATCATGCTACTTGTTGTTACCGTGACAGCATAACTCCATGGCCTCTGCAAGTTGTGAAAACCACTTACAAACTCATCGTGGTGAATAATTAGGATGCCCGGAGTGCACAAGATAAGTGAGGGATAACTTTGTTTTAAATAGTTTACAATGATCCAAACTAGTTCTGGCTTTCAAGTTTTAAGATGGTGAAAATCAGGTACATTGCCCTTAGGAATGTTTTTTAGTATCTTACCTTCTGCCTGAGAGAGACCAGAAGAAGTGTCTGTTCCGTTTGTGGATATGCCTTCCTAAAACTTTTGCATTAGCACCTAATAGATGTTTGGAAGTTTGAACTCAGCAACTTTTATAAATTTGTTACAATCGGTTGTTTGGAATTACGTTTCAGCTGAATCATTTAAGTTAGTGCCATTAAAGATTGAGTAGCTAAACGATAGTACATACAAATTACTGCATAGGCCTCCAGAGAGGGACTTAAATTCATGTCTCATTTTTAAACAACAAAGTCCTGATTTATCTTGAACACATAAATTATTCACTCCCTGCTGGCAGTAAGTGCTGAGTGTAATCCCTCGGAGGCTCCAGTTCTTTGAAACTCACATAAAACAGCAATGAGGTGCGTGCTGGTTTTGAAATGGAAAACACCATTTAACACCCATTTCTGTACCGCCATGCTTTATGTTATTCAATGGCTTTGGTTTATGTTGGTTTATTTCATTATAGTTCACAGGGTTCTCAAATCAATACTTTGTACTCAAATCTAAAACTTGTATCAAAATCATACTGCATACTGTTTATGCTGGCCTCCGTACTGAAAAGAAAAAAATATACACACTACCAGTCAAAAGTTTGCACCATGGACTGTATAAAGAAGTGGACTAATGGAGTGTGATGGCACCCATAGCGTTTGGTTCCAGCCAAATGAAGTTCATCGAGGCTAGCAGTTATACGGGCGAATTTGGAGCCGAGTTCCACACCTGGAACTCCAACCGCAAGTATCATAGCAACCAAAAAGCCAATCCAGAGCAAGGCTGAAGGTGACGCCCCTCCCCGTCCACATCGCTGCTTTAGCATGGAGCAGGCACTAAGCAACGCTGTCAATCAAACCTGTTGCTAATGCTAGGGAGAGTGACCTCAGGGAAAGAAGGCACCTGATTTGTCTGTTATTAATGTAGAGCAGCTTAATACGAAAATTTTAAGCCCAAAATGAGATAGAGGAGTGAGAGTTTTTCAATGTACAGTGAACTGGAGCTGAGCCGATGGACCCGGAAGCACGCCCATGCTCACTTCCTATTTGGAATGCAGTGAAACACCCTCTCACTTCTAATTTCTACATTTTAGATGCATACAGAAGACATCAAATAGAGTGGCATAGTGTTCACAGTTCCACACCATGTCCAAGCTAAATATAACTGAGCAAACAAAGGCTACTGTACCAAATATTAACATTGATTTTCTCAGGTGTTAAAATACTTATTTGCAGCAGTAACATACAAATAAATTACTGAAAAAATCATGCAATGTGATTTTTTTAGCACCTGTAAGATATATGGAATTATGTAACAAAGAAAAAAAAGGAAATACTATTCAAATCTTCAAAGTAGCCACTGTTTGCCTTTTCAAAAAATATTTAATAGAATTAATAATAATTATTTGATGTGTTCAATTTATATATACACATACATACACACACATATATATACATACACACACATATATATACATACACATATACATATATATGTATGTATGTGTACATATATATGTATGTATGTGTATATATATATATATATATATATATATATATATATATATATATATATATATATATATATATATATATATATATATATATATATATATATATACATACATACATACATACACAATGTAGAAAGTAGTAAAAAAAACATTTCCAAATGTGTTACCATGACCTTGCTACTTCCTATTTGTATTTATTTTATTTATCTTTATTTATACAAGGAGACCCAATGAGAGTACTTCAAGTCTCCTTTTCATGGGCACCCTGTTCAAATACAGACAAATATAAACAAAACAAATACGTACATAAGTCCATTTAAAATATTAAAAACAGGTGCTGGTGTCAGTACAAATATTTGTTACCAGATTATCAAATTGCACTAGTGGCACCAATGTATCAAGCTTTACATGTCCTTGAAATATATTTAATTTTTGTGAAGCAAAACAACCAAAAGTCATTTTTTTCCATCTCAGTTCTGGTGCTGCTAGTCCTTAGTCTTATACAATCATGAGACTTTGTTAAACTTTGATGTAGGATCTTTCTCACTGAGGTGGGAGAGGACAGCAATTTCATCTGCGCTATTCATCTTGTATGTATATACACATTTGACAATAAAAAGAAATTGAATTGAATTGAATTTAATACAAGTATATGAGATCTTCAGGCAGTCTATCAGGTAGTCACTTATAAATACATTTTATATAGTGTTGTTCTCTTCTGACAGATAGCAATGGCCAGTGTGCTTTTTCAAAGTGAACAGTGATGGGTTTTAAATTCATCACCTGTTATAAAAAAACAAAAAACAAAAACAAAGGGCTGAGTTAAAGAGTGTATCTAAAAGGTGTCAGGTAGAGGCTGAAGTCTGCATGTGTATTATACTGTATCTCCATAATCAAGTACAGAAAGAAAGGTTGCTTGAATAACTTATTTTCTGTAATTTAATGGGAAAATGTAAAGCCGATATCATTTGCGCTCATTTTTGGGACATTTAGGGGTTACTTACATTATGTAAGTTACATATACTCACTTCATGTCTTCCACACCAATATACCCCGGCCCTCACCATCCTTCTCCATTTGTCCTCACCAACTGCTCTGCTTACATAGCACTTGATTGGGCTCAACCTAAACAAACACAGGGCTATAGCCGGAAGGAGCAGATGTCTTGTGCTCTGAGTGCAACTGTATTTCCCCATTGTGCCACCATCTGCTAGCTTTCTGCTTGTAAACAAGCTATCAACACACACACACGGCAAATCTTGTTCCTTTCTATTTCTTTTTGGCGTTGTCGGCAAGATCTGTTTTCCCGCTTGTTATCTGGTGTGGCGAACAACGCCAATGTTTTGCCTGTTGAAAAATACATGACGATATTGCTCGTGTAGAAAAAGATCGGGGCCTGTCTCCTCTTCCTCCTCCTCCTTCTGTACATCTCTGGGGGTTGCTCGCTGCTAGCGTCTAGATATCCGTGTTTCGCCTCTTATTGTTTATAAAGAAAGCCGCGCCAACAAAGCACAGCCCGATGGTGTTCAAAAGATTGTTGCGAGGAAGTCAACTGAATGTTATTATCTGCATATCGAGAGGCACCGGGGGCATCAACTAGAGTGCGTTTCTTTGTTTCTATGTGTTTTGCCATGCCGCGCCTTTCAGTGCGCTTTCCGAGGGCACTATGGGGGCTCCAGTCTCAAAGAAAAACAATATTCTCCATTGAGCAAAAGCTTATGTGCGTTGGGAGAGAGGGAGAGGAGTGAAAGCGTTGTGACCTTTTAAGAATTCACACTAGAGGGGTGGCTTCCCAAGGGGCCCTCGGGAGTGTGCTGCAAGGCAAGCCAATATCGTGCAATTCTCTGGTAGTTTAAGTGTGCTGGGGGAGGGTTTGTGAGGGGTAATTTCGTATATTACTCTGACTAAAGCGGTGTTTCTGTCGCTAACGTGTGCGTGGAGATGTCTGAGGATGATAGAGGTGTGAAGGTAGCAGTAAGGTAGAGGGTTGTGTTGTAATTCTAAGCGGGCAGGAGACAGGAGACTTCCATCAGTGAGGACCCAAGGGAGCACTGATTCACATGCGGTAAACAAGAGGCGGGAGAGAAGAGATCATTTATTGTTGGGTGTTTTTTTTAAGATGACAAAAAAAACTGAGTGTTTATGTTTGCGAGCTACTACTGCTATGTTCATATTACGACAATGAACGGTGGTAGTTGACGAGCAGAGCATCATTATTGTAGTATAACTGTGCTTCACTTGGTAGAGCGTTTGTCCATTGACCCAAAAGCTGGCGGTTTGAATCTTGGTCTCGACATAAACGTCATTGCTTGAGTGGTCACATTCACCAACCCATAGGTTAGCGGTGCAATTCTTGCTCCCACAGATGAATGCTGTTGTTGTGTCCTTGACAAGACACTTAACCCCACACTTGCCCCCGGTGTCTACGTACACTGGAGTATGAATGGGTGAGTGGTTCTTTGATGTAAAGTGCTTTGAGTGACTTGAAGGTGGAAAACCGCTATATAAAATGTGACCATCGAATATAGTACAAAATTTGACTGTTCTTCAGGTAGAGTAACTTAACTCAACCTAACTTTATTTAAGCAAGACCAAGTGAAACAATATACAATAACCCACAACCACATTTTAAATAGAGCTGAGGGGAGAGGAGGGGCGTGATTTTGACATATACATCCACACACCCCCCTCAAAAATTAAAGCATGCGGCTTTTAATCAGGTGCGCTCTGTAGTCCGGATTTTACGGTAATTGTTAGTGCAGGTTAGAAGCCACTTCATAGGACTGCCATTCTACACTGTAAGCACTGTTATCAACGCTACATGCCCACCACTATAGCACTATTTTTATTGAAATCAAAACATCCTCCCTGGCCTTCATTAGGAATTCATGATGTTGACCTATATGGGTCAGTGGGTCAGCAGACAATGATATCATAACAGAAGGGTATTTGAAGTACATCAGAAGATTATTTTAATCTAATAACACAGTTGCCTACTACAATTGCCAAAGCCTGTCTATGTTGGTTCTCTGGTGTCACAATATCTAATTTTAGTGTTGAGTAAGTTAACAGAATGCTTCCAAATAATTATAAAACATCCCTTTTGGACATGATAATTCTGTTTTTTTGCATTTTGCAAGACTAGACTGAAAACCCACCTCTTCTCATTGGCATTTAATACAAGGTAGACAGGATATGTTGGTGGTTTATAAATCTTTTCCTATGTATTGTATTGTATCTGTATATCTGTAAATCTGTTGACTTTTATGTGAAGCAGTTTGGGCAGCTGAAGTTGTTTTTAAATGCACTATATAAATAAACGTGTATTGAATTTTATATGCACTTGTGTTTGTGGTATAAATGAACACATATAGGGGTTTAATTCTCTGATCCATACCTATATAAATAAAGTGCAGTGGATGGTCCTGACACAATGGTTATGGTATATGCAAGCTGTAGTGCGTGGAGCGTTTCCGGCCTCACAATGGGCTGTTAGCTGCCACTCATTCTTACCCAAAAGCACATGATTCATTACAGGAAGCATCCAACTGCAATTTACTCACACTTCCTCTTATTCACACATTATGCAAGGGCAACTTACGTTAAAGGACCCATATTGTGCTATTGTCTGATCTATATTATAATGTTGTTTTCTCATCAAAAATATACCTGGAGTTGTGTTTTGTTTCATTCACGTATGTTTAACATACAAACCTTGCTATTTAGGCGTAGTTCTTCTCTCAAACTGAAAACACTCCATTCCACCTTGATGTGTGATTTTACACTCTATACACTAGAATCATTTGGATAAGTTCAGACTTGGAATTGCCAGTCTCCACTGAACCAAAGGTAAAATGTAGCTATTAACATGAAAACAACCACTACATGACATTTTGAGCTTTGGAGATGCACACAGACTAATAAAGGGTTACTCAGACATGTGTGAATGAAACAACATAACACCAGGTATGTTTTTGATAAGGTCAAAACATTACAACATGGCTTAAAGCATTTTATAATGAGACCTTTAAGGTAAAGGTAAGGGGCACTTACTGAGTGATCTACCTCCACATGCTACAGCAGAATGATTTTTGACTATGGTACATGTTTTGAGTTGAAATTGGACTTGAGAAAACCAATCCAGACTCATGGAGAAACATGCAGACTCCATACAGAAAGACTGGGAGTCAAACCTTATTGTTGTGTGGCGAGAGGCACACTGTAGCTTCTGTAGATTTTTATGACAAATTGGAAACAATTTTTTTTTTTCAGCAGAAAGAAGTCAGGCACTTGTTATTCAAATATACAAGACATTATATAGGGAGAATTTGTTGTTGTGCTTTTTTAATTAAATTATTAATGAAGAAACGTTGAATTTCTAAAATTAGCATGAATCTTCTCTTTTTTCACAGTGAAATCAAAACATATTTTTTGTGCTGTTTGGACAGTGTTGTTTACTTCTAAGTAAAAGCTTTTTATGTTAGAGCAAAGTGGAAATGATACAATTCTGGGAAAAGAAACTCATGTCTTTTTACCTTAATTCTGCTCCTTTTGTTTCAAGTGCATATTACACAATTGTTCCCATTGTTGATGTAGATGCTGATTATTAATCAGGTTAATAAATGAAGAGTGGGCCTAATTAACATAATGAGCATTAACTGTTGAGCAAAGCAGAGGATTACGCACTCTGAAGGTCACAGTGATTTATGTTGGTTGAGGTGTTGCACTGGGAGGGAGCTGAGGACTAACTTTTTAAAAAGGTGTGACTATAAGCTGCACTTTATATAGTGATTAAACATTTCAGATACTAGGCTGGAACTTGATAGATAAAGGAAAGACAAAACAGAAACAGAACAAAACTAGCCTTACAAAGGAACGGGCACAGATCTTATGATGTACCGCTGAAATGATGCTGAAATGTGGAACTGGGTCAGATATATTTTTTGTTCTTGTTCAAATATTGAGATAATAATAGTCAGGCTGGCCCCATAGACAAATACAGTCTGGTACTACTTCAGCCAGAGTTCCTCTGGATTATTCTTGTCAATACTGCATAAGAGGCTCTATTCCCAGCAGTAACCCTAGTTCTCTTGTAAAATTATTGAGCTTTTGGCTTTCTTTGTTTACATTAGTGTCAGGTGCCACAATAGAGGCACTTGTGATGTTAGTCATGTAACTGCCAGAGACCAGTGGTGTACTTCAGTAGAATTTTTGAGTATCTGTAACTTTGTTTTTGTTTTTTACAGTAAATATAAATGCAAAAACTTCCTAAGAAAAAATAAGACATTAGTTCATATTGCAACTGTTGACCAAAATATGTATCATTTGTAATCAATATCACTACATTTAACACTTTAACAAATTAACAACACTTGAAATACTTTTAACTCTTAAAGTATATTTTTAAACTTTTGTTTCAGTAGATTTTTTCCATGTGATACTTTTACTTGAGTAAATTTTTACTTCTGTATCTGTACTTTTATTTATTAAACAAAATTGAGTACTTCAACCACTGCTGCTGGCCCCACCGAACACCACCAATTCTCACGTACACACTACATTCATGCTCCTTCATCGTGGTTGGTGTCTTTCCACTGAGAGCCTCTGCTTCCCCACTGTGACACCTGGTACTCCCAGCGGTCTCCCATCCAAGTTCTAACCAGCCCCAGCCCTGCTTAGCTTCCAAGATTAGACATGCTCAGGCATTAACAAGGTGGTACAGCCATACATGATATAACGTGTAATTCCTTATGATCTCACCCTCTGTTTACAACACCAAATGACACAAGACAGCTCGGTTATAGTTAAAGGCTTCCCTCTTGTGTAGTACTTTGTTGCTCTTCCTATATCCTTGTTGTTTACTTGTTTACTTGCCACCAGTGCACACAGCGGGTCACTGCACACTGTTCCTTTAGCACCATGTGGATATATTTGATCACAAGCAGCACATGGGGGATGAAGTCTGATGCCCAAGACAAAGAAGCTACACAATAATGGCCAACTAACAGCACAATAACAACTGCCCCCTCAAGACATCATTATCCAGGATCCAGAGCTCGATAAAATGCAAAAAGAAAAGAATAGAAGAGAAAATCGGCCGAGCCAACAGTCAAATCGAAAATGCGATTTGAATGGCCACCAATTAGCAAATCACAAAAGGTTGCAATTACTGTCCTCTGCAAATATAATAATAATTCTGTCTTGTTCTAGTATTAGTTTAACACTAGAGAGAAGCGTGAACTGTGAGCTGTGAAAGGACCTGGCTGTGCAATTATATATATATTGTATGATCAGAAAATGCGCAGTTAGCACACTAGTTGCTGTTAGCATTAGCAAACCCCAGTCTGGTTTCTGCTAAGAGTTCTGAAAAACACTTATAAACGCATTGTTGTGAGTGATTAGGATGCTCTTAATTTAGAAAAACAAACTGCAAATCTAATGTTTGTCAGAAAAAAATGCAATTATATCTTCTTTTTTTCCAAAATCGTTCAAACCTAGTGCAAGCCTCTCTTTCCATTTTTACATAACAGTGCAGCAGTTAATGGTTGGTGTTGAGATTTAAGGTCACACTGAAAGAGTGGAGCATAATGGAATATAGAATGAGGCCGATTAAATTAGCTGCACGCTGCTGTTTGCTATCAGGTGTTTTAATCAGCTGAGGGGGCAGTGTCTGATGGCAGATTTACACTTTTATATGTGATTTAGTGCCAGAGCCGCCTCATCTTTTCTAATTAGAAGAGAGATTGGAGAGGCTCCTTGCATGTGCATTTTAACCACTATAAAAAGGATGTGGCTGTTAAGGGTGCTTTTCCTGATTTTTTTACTTTTTTAAGATGTGAAAAACAAAACTAGTTCATTTTAAACAGTTTGCCAAGGTCCAAAGTTATTCCTCTCTTATGCATTCTGAAAATCCAAATTGTTAACTGTGATACATTTATTCAGTTTTTCCGCTTTTTAGTGCAATTTTGCATGCTTTTTTTAACAGCAAATGAACGTGCGTTGTGTTCTTCGTCCTGATTGGCTAAAGGCCTGTAGACCATTGTCCATCAGTCTCCTCTGTGCCGTGTCTCCTGTACAGTACAGAATGTCTTCAGTCAAATTTACATAAATGTTGGATCGCAGTGTGACTCTGAAGTGCTGTATGTTTGCGAGTTTTCTCCCCGACAGAACCCACAATGTCGATGAAACGTTCTGCACCGACAAAGGCACCAACAAAGGTTTGAACTTTGAGAGTGTTTAAACAAGATAGAAATGTGAGAAAATGTTAATGCCTGTCTGACAAAAGTGTATAAAGTGTGTGGTGAGGGGTTTTACAGCCTTAAAATATATATAATAATTGTAAAAAATAAAGCTGACTACTTTGCAGATTTGCCTATTGTGGGTTATTTTTAGAACGTAACCCCCGCGATAAACGAGGGACCACTGTATAGCCACTTTTTTCCATGTAGTTGAGCAGAATTTGCTTTGCCCAAGCATAGATATATTGCGTAAGCAGCTCTTACATTCAAAATAAGTCTGCTGTGTGGTTTGTGCCTCTCATTATAAAGCATTTTTTTCTCCATAAATCAGGAAGTGAACTGTTAGCATCCTAGGATTACCCTGACGGCAAAACTCTCCTCTGACACCTAGAGGTTGTGAAACGCGCTCATAAACTCATTGCAGTGAATAATTGCTAGGAATGCATTTCGAAAGAGGATTAACTTCAGACTACTGCCAACTGTTTAAAATGAACTAGAAAAAGGTGGAGAAAAAAAGAGACAAGAAATTTAATTGAATATGAAAATTGGAGAATCTACAGACCAGTTATTTCATTGTAATATTCCAATTTGTGAAATTGTTTTGAACGATAGAAGCTTATTTGAGCGATTTGAATATTTGAAATTCTAATTAAAAGAACATTTAAAAAGGACAATTTTTCTCTGCACAAAATGAGGTCATATTCCCAAACTACACTATTACACCACTACATTTCTGTGAGGCAAATTATGAATCCTACATTTAAAGAGGAGGTATTATGCAAAATCCAATACCATATTATAATGTTGTCTCATCAAAAACATGCCTGAAGAGGTTTAAGATGTCATCAATGCATGTTTGAGTAATTTAGCAATCTCAGTTTCGGGCCTTATTCAAACCCTGCTTAAAGTTAGTTGTAATAGTCTGACCAATGTTCAGCCCACAAGCCTACGTCACCCATGCTCCCAAATGACACTTCTCTATAAATATTCAACAGCATGATACAAAACTGTACACAACAACTTGACAAACCTGTTGAGATGTGCAGTAGTTTCATTAGCGGGATGCATGCTATTTGTGTTGTGATAGTGCTCTGACAACTTGTCTTTGGCAAATATAGCATTTTCAAAACAGAAACGTTAACACGGTGATATAAATATGTTATGTGTTAGCAGTTATACCCCATGGAAGTAAAACACCTCCTCTTTAATTCGCAAAAAACAATGTACTGGCAGTCTTCACAAAACTGCACATTAAAAACTGTACATATTAGGAATCCAACCCTACTCCCTCTGTCCCTCTCCCCCCTCCCAACTCGCCTTTGCCTTTCTCCTATCCTCTCATTTAATCCAATTCATTACAGTGGGCCCCCCCTTGGTACACTCAGCTGTCAGAGGAGACAAAGGCTCTGCCAAATATGGAGTTTTTGTTCCCTTGGATCTGTATGCGGCTCTCCCCTGGGGCCACCCTCCGCACCCCTCTCTCTGCACCCCCCGGTCCCCCCACCCCACTTCACAACCTTCCCGTGGCCAGAAAAGAGTCACTCTACCTGGGGAAGAACATTGCGTGTCACCCCTATATCCTTTGCCATCGTGAATGTACAGAGGTGGCTTCAGGGTCGTGCTAATTGAATGCAAAAAATAGCTATATTAAAGCCAGATATAATTTTCTATCCTCTGTGGGAAATTACGAGCATTGATTTATGATTATGGGACGGTATGGCACACCAGAAGGAGTAATTACCGGCAAAGGTTTAAATTTTCATCTTTTAATTCATACGTGTTTGAATGGTGGGCTAATTTTGTTAAGAAGCACAATGTGATTCGTGTTTTTTTGTTCAGTGAAAGTTAATTATGCAGTATTGAAGAAAATTGCTTGCATTTATTAGCATATTTTAGTTATGTATTCATGGCTTTAAGAGTAAAACAGGTTCTGTGTGAGTGCATTATCCAACATTTGTACCAAGCTATGCAATAATCATAAGGTAGTGAATTGGACACAGAGTTGGGTGTCTTGGCTACAAAAACCTGGTGGATAATTAAACTTAATTACTGGTTCAAATTGCAAGACTGATGCCAAACAAAGCGGACCAAAACAATGGGAAACAATATGCAGTGATTACTATTTAACTTAACCTTAATTGTCATTGTTATAATTTATAAACTTTTGCGCAAACTTTGTACCTTTGCATTAATCAGAATTATTAGAGATAGAAAACCTGTAAAGACGTGGCATTATGCAAAATCAACTTGGAGCTTTTTGGAGCCATGTTATAACATTGTTCCTTCATTAAAAACATGCCTGAAGTGTTTTATGTGTCGTCCATGCATGAGTAATCTTGCAATCTCTTCCGGGCTCTTTTCGACCCTCTTTACATTTAGCAGTATGATCCTACCCAAAGCTCAACCCACAAGCCTATAAGTCATCCATGCTCCCACATAGCAATTTTCACAAAAAACAAAAAACAAAAAGCAAGACACAAAACCGTACACTACAGCTTCACAAACCTGATGCGATGTGCAGTAGTTTTATTAGCGGAATGAACGTCAATTGTATTGTAAAAGCACTCTGAAGGGGGATTGACTTAGCCTGGAGAGCAAAAGGAGGGGATACTGAGAGCGTCAATAAAAAAGTGAAGCTTATCAAGGACGTTAATACATTGTTTTCAATATAGCATTTTCAAAATAATGAAAGGTAACATGGTAAATATGTCACGGTTTTACTTAGGCAGCAGTACAAAACCAGTAAGTAGTTCAACTGTTTATTGTCAGAGCTAGTAATCAGGTAAATGTGGTAAGTATCAGGCTGGGGGATTCAGAGGTGCAGGTAGGTAGGTATGGGGCTGGCTCGCAGGCAGGGAGGCAGGCAGATAGATAAAAATGTTATGTGTTAGCAGTTAAGTGTACTGCCACCTCTTTAAGCCTCTTTAAGTGTATGAAATTGGTCGTTGTCACTTTCTCTCATAAAAACATACATGCGAAATATGCAGTTTAAATCCAAATGTATTTCAGTGGAGCTACTAAAGAAAAAAAAAAAGATTATTTCTTGGGGACAGAACATTTTAAAGCTACATTACCTGATTGTCAAACCACGTAAAGAAGAACCCAATTTAACTACCTTTCACAAATCTTTGGGCACATTCACATAGTCACAGACCAGTCAGTCTGCTTTCGGCATTCGGCTCTTTTTGCTGGGTTTGCAACTAATAAAATAATAATTAGATGTAAATTTAATCAAAGTTCAGGAGCTACAGATGCAACTATCTAATTATGTCACAGTTTACTGCTTTGGAAACGTTTCAACTTCTGATTTCTTGCTGATTTAAAAAAAAAAAAAAAAAAAAAGAATCAGGGGATATTCAGATGCACATGGCTACGTCATGGAAACTTTTACCAAAATGAACCACTCCTGGATGAATGAGGGATTACACCAGGTTATGTTTGTAAATGAGAATTTGATCCCAAACATTTTACCTGCTATTCAAATAAAAACACTTTCTCTACCTTTTGTCATCCTCACATTACAGCTCGGGTCACAGCTTCAGCAGCATAACCGACAGCCATCACAGCCTCTCACTCTCCTCCACATTTCTGCTTATAACATCCCCAAAACTTTCTCTTCATCACGACTCACAGTGTACCTGTTTAAAGCTCCTCTACCCCGTTTAAAATCACTCTATAACCTCTAACAAGTGTAATACAATATTTATCCCTGTCAGTTTGTTTTGGATGCCCCTTCCAGGTAGCCATACACCTCTCCATTCGCTGGGCTTTACTGTCGTACCTCAGTCCAGCCAATTATCTGAGTGAGTGACAGGCGGATTGGTGAAGAGCCTGAACAAGCACAGGTCACACGGCCCAGGTCTCAATTAAACCCACATCTCCACATGAGACAGCACGGCCCTTATCTGGTATTTATAGAATAACAGAGAGAGGAGCACAGTGTTGGGTGACAAAGGGGGTCCGGGGGTCACAGAACTGGTGAAATGGGGGTGGGTAGGTGCACTCCGGACAGCCAGCCAAGTGTATACAAGGTTTGAGAGACTACAGTGACTGAGTTCATCCATGAGAGGAAGTTTACAAACCACAAAGTTGAAACAGTAGGATTTTACAAGTAAGCCATTCTATAAAAGTGGGTTTTTCAAATATATTTAAAAGCACCTGCAGTCTAATCTCCTCTGGCAGTGTGTTCCAGAGTTTGAAGCCCTGACTGTAAAGACCCTGTCCCCTCTAGAAGTCGGGAGCAGGGAACAGTGAGGAGTGTCTGCTCTGAGGAGTATCGGGAGTGCCTAGGGACATATTGTGACAATAGCTCACAAATATAGGCAGAAGCAAGGCCGTGTATGGCTTTAAAAGTAATCAGCAGTACTTTAAAGTCAATTCTAAGATTTACTGGGAGCCAGCGCAAAGCAGCAAGGACAGGAGTTATGTGTTGATGTTGATGCTTTTTGGTACTGGTTAGAAGTCGTGCAGTAGAGTTCTGCACCAGCTGGAGACGGGCGATGGATTTCTGGCTAAAATCTGAATAAAGGGCGTTACAGTAATCCAAACAGCTGAGTACCAAGGCATGAATGACTCTCTAGGTCTGCACAAGGATATTTTATTTTTATTTTTATTTATTTATTTTTTTGGCTATAGAATGAATCTGATAAAAGCCTGATTGGACAGTCGTTGAGTTTAGAATAACACCCAAATTATGGGCTGATGACTTTAAAAGAGGGACCAAGTTACCAACCAACTGAAAGTAAATTGTGGATTACATAAGGTGGACCAATTACAATTATTGCAGTTTTTGACTTATTTAAGTGCAGTTATCATCTGCATACAGATGGCAATTGATCTTGTGCCTTTGAATCTTGCAAAGGAGAACAATATATATTGAGAATAAAATGGGGCCAAGACTGGAACCTTGGGGAACACCACAGCGGAGGGCAGGGTGGGTATGCTGTAGTGTTCATCTGTAAGAGCTGAAATTACACCTCCAACCTGTCAGCCTGTTTTGAACACTCATACTGATCACAGGCTCCTGGAAATGTGTTGTTTAAATCCATTTTGTATGTTTGCTTTTTCAGGTTTCAAATGTAATGTGTGTCACCATGGTGCCTTCTGAACATTCTGTTGTATACATACATATAGACACACAGTTAAAAATGTTTTAACACAGTCTGAAAACTCAAGGAAAAATACACAATGAATTTAAACTAAATATTTTCAGAAGCCTGTGATTAATACGAGTGCTCACAGTTCTGTTTAGGTGTTTGTTTAACAGCACAAATAACCTCATCTGTTGTATTTACACCTAACTCAGTTCTTTATGGTCAGATTGCTCAGATTACAGTCTAACTTGAGTAAAAGAGCTTCAGATAGAGCAGTGCCCACACTTAGCTTCACATCCCCAGGAAATGTTGATGACATCAGCTGCAAAGTACCAGTTCAGTATACTTTTGTTGCAATATTCCAATGGTAAATGGTGAACCTGATCATTCCTATTAGTGAGTATACCTAGAACTTGCTGTATTACTACATAAATCTGCATTCTGCATTAATTTTACCTGCCAGTCATCTGTATTGAATCTTATTGGCCTATAGAATGTATAGTAATCTGAAACCTACTCTATTTAAAGTATATAATTACACATAAAGCAGGATATGGGCAGAGTGTGAGCCAAGTCCGTAGATGTGACCTTGTTTGGTAGCACCTCATTGGTTTGGTTCTGCTTCATTACAGCAGCGACAGTGAACAACATACAGAACAGCCAGAGCTGCCAGTCAAGGGCAAAAACACACACACGATGAATATATTACAGGTTACCACACACCAAAACCATGTAAACTATTCAGTCTATCGTATCGTATCTCAATATCAATAGCTTTTATTTGAGAGAAGTCAAGATTGGCTCCTGGTAGTCTGGTTTCAGTGCGCATGTCAATATTTGTTAAAACTTTAAATAATGGACCAGTCAGATGTCAGACCGCACTGTTTGAAATTTGAGTGTGATTGACAGCTTAGTGCTAGCCAATAGCTTCAAAGACATATTTAGTTTAAACAAAAGACTTATTTTTGATTCCTTCTCTGTTGCTATGGGTGGCAATTTCACTAACAATAGATCGTGTTCACATTCTTAAATTTAATGTCATAAATTCAGATGTTGCACAGGGAGCTATAGAGCAGAGGATTGTGTCCTCACACCTCATACTTCAGTTCATACTTTTAAAGCATCTCATAGGCTCTGAGCCATGGATCTATTAAAATAACTGAAAAGGGTATTGCTAGCTTAGACCTGTCTCAAGTTAGATTAGTGGCCACTCATTGGTACTACATCAAAAAAATCCCTCCTGCCCAGAAAGGATTTTTTTCTCATAGAGCTCAATGCAACAAACTGCTCGAATTTTGGGGTGATTTAAAAATGTGTCTGTTGTCTTAAAAAATGCTTTTTAATCATTAGCTTCAGCTACGCTCCATGTTTCCTCTAGCTAAGCCCAAGTGCTGATTGGTTAGAGCCGTCACGTGGTACAACATGAAACGGCATATGAGAGGGCCGCAGGTTTAGAACAAAGTTCAGAAGCTCCCTGGAAGCATAAACGTTATAATTTATTATTTATTTATTATTCGCAGCCGTTCTTGCTTGTTCTTGTCACACAAAGTTTCATGGGGGGGCAGGGCCAGCCCTAGCCTTTAGGGGGCCCTAAGCTGAATTTGCCCTTGGGGGCCGTCGCCACCTCAGAGCCACATATTCATATTTGACAACATTAAGACATCATCACAATCACTATCACAGCAGCCAGAAGATGTACTTAAGCAAGGGTACACTTACTTCAAAAATCATATTACTCAAGAAGTACAAAGTAGTCATCCAAGTTAAGAGTTACAAGAGAAACAGCCTGGACATAGTTTTATAATCATCATATCATTTGGAAGGACTAAACATAATGATTTTAGGATCACATTATTTTTATGTTTATTGTCAGGCTTTGGATGCTGTAATTTCACGTGAATGCACATATTAATGAGTAGGATGCACAGATACCAATGTGAGTATCGGGTGCCAGTACTCGTACTCGTCAATGGGCTGCCGATACCAAGAGCTGATACCACTGTAGCTGTGCTGCCTCTTGACGCTCACAACTCATCTCTGTGTAGTGAGCTCTGGACATAAAGCTACACATTCACTGTTCTGCACATTAAGCGCAGCTGTAATCACATGTGACTGTCACATGCAATATACAAATATTTAGGACTCTAAAGGTTTTTATAGTTCACAGAGGATGCTTGTGTTTACGATAATAGCATGCTAACGTTGCTAAGAAAATAGCATGCTATAGTTGCTAAGATAATAGCATGCTAACGTCGCTTATTGTAACTGACAAACACATTTAGCTACTGAATAAAGCGTAAAGTGTTCAGAGCTTTTGAAACAGGTTCAGCATGTCCATATTGGTCAAAGTGTGGTCGTGGTAAAAGTAACACAACAGACACTGTTATGCTAACAGTGGCTTGTTAGCAATTAGTGCACTACCACTTAGCGCAACTGCAAAGTGGAAGTGGTAAATATTAAAGATTATCTAAATAAATGATGTTGGAATTATATCTAACTACAGCAATTTCAGAAGATAAGATAAGGATTCTAACATAAAAAAGTGGCTATACTATAAAAATCCAATTAAATTAATTAGATTTACCACTATAATCAAACTCCAGTAAAAATAAAGTTTGGAAACAGTATTTTTACTCAGTATCGGTACTCAAAATGAAGGACTCGTTTTGCAAAATGTGGTATCGATGCATCTTATATGAGCATTCACAACATTCAGGAGTCGTTCACAGATCGTTCTTTCGTTCAGCAGATGTAACAAAGAAGTTTCTGCCATAATCAACGTTATTAATGTGACACAGGAGCTGTGACCTGCATTAAATACACTCACATTATCTGATGTTTAGAGACAAAAGGACGAGTTACAACCAAAACCAGCCAGTGTAATAAACGGACTCACCTGTTGTCCTGTCTGTCCTCTGCCGCTCTGAGGTGTGTCCTGTCTGTCCTCTGCCGCTCTGAGGTGTGTCCCGTTTGTCCTCTGCCGCTCTGAGGTGTGTCCTGTCTGTCCTCTGCCGCTCTGAGGTGTGTCCCGTCTGTCCTCTGCCGCTCTGAGGTGTGTCCTGTCTGTCCTCTGCCGCTCTGGGGTGTGTCCTGTCTGTCCTCTGCCGCTCTGGGGTGTGTCCTGTCTTCACAATTATAATATTCCATCTTCACTGTTTTATCTGCAGGTCCAATGGGGTAAAGTAGTGTCACATTTCGAGTTCTCTCTGAAAAGTCCTGTCCCAAAACGATCTTCCTCTGGGCTCGTCATGCTTTGTCCCATACTTTGGATAAACTTAACTTCAAGACTTTTAGTCTTTTAGTCAGTAAAACACTCACATTCAAATGTCCCTCTGCTGCCTCAGTGCTCCCAGAGCACACGTGCAGGGGAGGGGTCCTTCACACAGGTGTAAGCACGTAGCTGTCCACACCACTGCCCGACTCAAACAAATGTAGGCAGCACATATCTAGTTACTGGAAATAAAACACATCTCATTGTTTAAGAGGCATATGTAGACTAGTATAAACAGAGTGGCATATAGTTTTCGGGAAAAAAAAAAAAGACTTTCCAATCATTATTTTCAACATAAACATGGGCTCTTGGGGGCCCTCTGGTGGCCTCGGGACCCTAAGCAGCTGCTTTGGATGGGCTGGCCCTGTGGGGAGGTCGATGGGCAGAGGAGGACCAAGCCGCAAAGGATTAAGGAGGGCAGACTTAAAAAAAGAACAACAAAAAAAACATAGAGGAGCACTTCTTAGTGGACACTAAATAATTTTTCTATTAACATGGTTTTATAGTATTTTTCTTTCTTTTTTTTTTTTTTTTTGCAATTACAAATTTCAGGTAAACACCTGCACTGCCTCCAGTTTCAAGTGCTATGTGACATCACACTCACAATTAAATCACACACAATTAAAGCCAGGTGTTTCTGATTACAAACACCTGGCTGCAAGGGAGAGAGAGAGAGAGAGAGATAGGTAGATGACAATATGAGAACATAACAAAAAAGAACATAACACAAAATACATATGTAGTAATTTTTATTTTTTAATTAAATGATTTAATGGAGAAGCCATTAAATCATTCAATTTAAGAATTAACATTCAAGTGAATTGTTCTATTTAATTAATCAGGCCTAAAAAGGTCTAGCACACTCACCTCACAGCAAGAGTGTTCTGGGTTGGACTCCCAGACAACTTAAGCCTTTCTGTGCGGAGTTTGCACATTTCTCAAATGTAACAAGTAGCTAAAATATCAATTCCTAAATTGGTTTCCTCCAGGCTCTTCGATTTCCCCCATCTTTTCAGTGGTTTACGCACCACGGGAGAACAACCTCCTCCTTTTCCGTCGGTTGATGGTCTCCTGGAGTTCCTGGTTCTGTGTCTTCAGGGCAGAGTTAGTCTCGTCTGAGGAGGTCAGAGCCTCTGAAAGCTCCTGAATCTTCTCCTGCCAAATGTTTCTCTTGTGCTCCTCATTGCGCTGTAGAGCACTCAGTTCATCTCTGTGCTGCACCTTGAGCTTCTCCACCTCCTGGCTGTCGATTTTGTCTTGAGCTCTCTGATAGAGCTCCTCTCCTCTGTGAGAGCAAACTGTAAAGTGAACCCTTCCATCTTCAGGACTTTGTTTACGGACTCCAGCAACTCCAGTTGGCCCAGAGCCTTTGTAGCGGCTCTCTTCTCCTGTGTCAGGGCATGTTTCAGTCCAGAGACTTCTGCCATCGGATGTTGAAAACTTTCAGCTCAGATCTTGCCAACTGGCCAGTCTTGCTCATGCTCACAAGGAGCTGTCCAGTGCTGAAGGTGTTGCTCTATGTCTTGTCACCAAGAGTGCAGTGACGACAAGGAGTGAGATGATCGTCTGATCTACAGTTGTAGACTTGGAGTTGTAGGTTTCTCGTGGAACTAAAACCTATTCAATGGCCATGAGTAATTTTGATGTTAATCTTGTGTCATGGAACATAAATGTTGTGGCTCACCAATCAAAAGAGAGAAAGTTCTCAGCTATCTTAAGTCTCAAGATCCTGATACATATATATTAAAAGCATATGTAATAAGAGACACATTTTGAAAACAATACTTTAAAATTAAGAAGATACTGGTTTGGAAAAGTATTTCATAACTCAGAGTCCAGTGGGGATTTTTATTTATTCATTCTTAAGTTTGTAGTCGATGCTCTTGTCAAAGATTTTCTGCGAACAGCCTCTGATAACCCTGCCCCAGCAAAGGGGCCTCACTGTTCTGCTCCTTGATCTCAAACTTTTTCTCAAGTTTGCTGGCCATCTGCTCATTTTAAATCACTGTGATTTTTTTTCTCTAAAATGTTCTGTATGAATAAAGTTAAATTGGTAGCTTAGTTTACTTAAGCAACCAATTAAGAGTATTATGCAAAATCTTTTTTTTTTTTTTTTTTTTGGAGGAATGTTTCTAAGAGGATGTTAACAAACTTCATCTGTCATTCATGCACATTTCAGTAACTTAGCGTTCTCTCCCGGGCCCTATTCGAACCCTCCTTATGGTTAGCTGTAAGATTCTGCCCACTGCTCAGCCTACAAGCGTCATCCATGTTTCCACACGACAATTCTCCATAAATATACAAAAGCATGACACAAAACTGTGCACAACAACTTCACAAACCTGATGCAATGTGC